>CM057814.1:76691441-77306441 GCA_030067965.1 Latrodectus elegans
TCGGAAAAATACATTGATAATGCTAAATGTTTTTCCAATTTAAGATGTTCTTAAGGTAGTCAGTTTAAGTTTTCAAAGATTGTCTTTAACAATATTTTCGATCAGTTTTCTGTAGAATAATATTTTCTGTTTTTTATTTAGCTTTATTCTGATTTACACTAACATCCTTGTTTTTACGGAGTAAAGTTTTGAACTTAATTAAACTTTTGATTTGTGGTTACTCATTCATGTCCAAAAAAAGTCGCTAAATACACATGATAATATTTAAAACTATAAGTAATGTGGATATGAACAAACAACCACATATCAAAAGTTCAAGTTAGATTAAAATTTCAAATGTAAGAAAAAGGAATAGTAGTATGGATTAAAGAAAAATTAAGTTAAGTGCAGAAAATTTTGTTCTCCAAAAACAACTAAAATATCCGATCTGTCTTAAAAATGAAATTGGTTGCTTTAAAAAATTCTTAAAATGCACAGCACATTTATTATTATATATTTTTTTAATATTGAATGATATCAAAATGCACTCTCAAGTAAATAAAGGTTATTAGAAAATATGCTAAAATTTCCAATCAACATTCTTGGTTACTTACTACAAACTTTTTATAAATCATTCTTCCCAAAATATAAACCCAAGCTAAATGCTGAAAAGTATATTTAACAGTTAAGCTTATGCACACTTAGAAATCATACAGTAAAATAAAGTTAGCTTTAGGAGTTTGAATGATTTAAATTAATTAAATTATTCCCTTTTTTATTAGAATTCATTGAAAAAATATGTAAATTCTTTTTTCTATTTTTATTCCTATTCTTGTTCCTTTTCGTAAATGTGAAGTTTTAATACTCAGAAGTTCGAAGTAAATAATAGTAAATGTGAATAGGTACATGAACTACAATTTTGAAAGCAAACAAGAGTATGCATATTTTTGACTCATGAATTTTACTTTATTTTTCAAAATCTTATTCTTTGTTGTAATCAAATGTATAAATAAGAGTGTGGAAACTAAAGCTCTTAAATTTTTAAATTGCCCACATTGTCCAAATTCAATTTTAAAAATATATTTTTTGAGATTTAGCATTTCTTGTTACTGCACACCAATTGAATGTTAAGCGCTCTGATTTTTACTTCAACAACTCGTTGCTTTAATTCACTCTCATTTTGAGTGTAATTCTTTGCAGTAATTCAAAGTTTATTTTAAATAAGAGATCCCAGCTTTATCAAAGCTCATGTGAGAAAATTAACCGTAAAAAAGCGAAAATCAAATATGAATTATTTTAAAGACAGCTCAAGCATAGTTATTATATTTTTCTGAATTCAAAATCCTTGATACAATTATTTTTCCAAATATATGTATTTAAGATTCCCATATTATTTATAAATATTTAAATATCTATTAATAAACTTTTCATTTTTAAAACGCACACTGCAAGAACATTTTGTATATAGAATTCTGGCCAGATTTTTATGTTTCTTAAAATATATAACTGGCTAGCCATGTTATTCGTATACCAACTGAACGCACCACTAAAAAAATCTTTCTTGCAATGGGAAAGCATTCCATTGGTAGGCCCAAAACCAGATGGATTGATTGTCTTGATAGGGACTTTAATACTATTGGAACATCTAATTGGAAAAGTGCTGCTGAGTACAAGCCAAGATGGAATAAGCTCATTGAGAAGGCCAGGACACACACAGGGTTGTAGTGCCATTGTTGATTGAATGATTGAAAATATATAACACTTTGATATTTTAATAATACACTTTGATATTTTAATAAAAAAAATTATTATAATTTATTAATAAATGTACCCGTGCATAAAGATTACACATTTGTCAATTTGATACTATTAAACAGGAATTTTGAAAGAATAACAAGGTCACTCTGAAATTTTTGAGATACAACTAGGTTTTTAAAGTTATACTTACAAAACTTTAGGTGTGTTCAAAGTAGTCTCCTCCAGTATCAATGCACTTTTGTAAGCGAATTTTCCACAGATTAAATGCCTCAAGCCATATTCATTTCTTGGAATAGATGAAAAAATGCATTTATAGCCACATCAATCTCTTCTTCTGAATAAAAATTACGTCCACATAGGTTCTTTTTTAGAGTAAAGAATAACCAAAAGTCACACATAGCTATATCAAGTGAATACGGTGGATGTTTGATCACTTTAATTTGTTTTTGTTTAAGAAACTCGATTGTTAATCCGGCTGTATGTGAAGATGCATTGTCACTTTGAAGCATTAGTCCCCTAACTTTCAGTTCTTGTAGAATTTCTGGAAGACATTTAGTGGTATACAAGTTTTCTGTTACTGTCTTCTATCCTTCTAACTTGATGGCTTTGACCAATCCCGTACTTCTGAAGAAAACGACATACATCACTTTTTTCAGTGCGTGGGATTTTTTCACCATTGTCGGCGTGGGATCATCTTCAAGACCAATACTTTGCTTTCTTGACGTGTTGGAACGTCAAAAAACGGCATGTACGTTTCATCACCTGTTACAGTTTTAGAAATGATGCTGTGGCCACCATTATTTAGCAATTTACAAGTTTCTTTACTGATTCTGGCACGCTCCACTTTTTGGTGCTCAGTTAGATTATGGAGAACATAACGGCAAACTACTTTTTTTATATGTAATTCTTCATGAATAATTGTGTATGACTGCGGATCCAATGTTAAATTCCTTTTGTATCATTTGATAGGTACAGCGATTATCATCCATTAACATTTTTCGTATGGCAGACACATTATCCGGGATTACTGCCGACGGCGGCCTTCCTGTGTGTTCTTCATCCTGAAGAAGATTGCGACCTCTTCTAAATTCTGTAAACCATCTGAATATATTAGCACAAGATAGAGATTCATCACTAAATGCTAATTGCAACCGTTGAACGCATTTTTCTTGATTTAATTCTGTTTTAAAATCGTAGAAAATCATAGGGCAAAAATGTTCTCGCGTCAACTCCATTTTCTCTTCTGTTTAAAATTTATTCTACGCTAAACAAGTTGAAATATGTCAGTAAAAAATCTTCTTCTGTGTTAAAATATTTTGTATTTTAAAATTAAACCATTATTTTTATTTTGTAAATTCTCGTCTGCGCATATCTCAAAAATTTCAGAGTAACCTTCGAATTATTTTCTGTAAAACGAAACCAATTTCATCTTTTACGTGCATTTCCAGTTGCAAATGCATTGAAACATGGATGAAAATATTTTTAACTTTAATATTTAATAATTTCGTAAATAAAAGAAATTTATAATATTCACACAATTACGAAATTTTAATTCAATTACGAATTGAGTGAAATCAATCAAAATTTTACACTTCATTCTATTTGTTTTTAGTTCATTTGTACGTGAGATCAACGTTCGTAATGAGAAACTTTTTATGTGTTAAACTGTGTAGAATTTCATGTTTTCACCCTTAATTTGAAGTTTTAGTCTAGAGAAAGTTTTTATTTAATTCTTTGGGTTTTTGATTATTTTGATATGCCACATAAAGAAAACTAATGTAATTTCTGCTTCTGTTTTCATCATTGATTTGTAACGAGTACCATTTTATGTGTTCAAATTTAAACAAAGGTTTCAGTCAGAAGTGATTTTTTTAATTATTTTTATTTTTTATTTGTTTCCATATACTTCATAGATAAAAGATCTAATGTAAGTTATTTTTGGTAGAAAAAAATACTCCCTAAGATAGCGGCTTTTTCCAAAATTTAGATAACTGATTTCCTTTTGTATCATCTAAATAATGAAGCATATGTTTCATATGCTTCATTATTTATTATAATTAATTATTATACAGTTATCAATTATAAATTCATTGAACTAGATGTTAAAGTATTTGAATAAAATGCATTAAAAAGCGGATATATTCAGATAGTTATTATTTATGTCATCGCTGTTTTATACGATCCATGATCATTAAATAAAATTTTAAATAAACAAAAAAATTCATGACATAATATGATTTTAGCTTTTTAACATTTTTTTATGATTCTGAGGAATTGTTAATATCCTTTTGCTCTGGAAATACTTACATGCGCTATATTGCCTACTAATTCTTTGAAAATTGGTGTTGGTGATAATTTCAATTTTATTCACTTTGAATTAGGAAAATATCATAATAAATTCAATCAAAACTGAATATTCATATCCTAAAGAAGGCAGGAACTTACAATGGGTATCATAGTATAATTTCATTTTTCTGTTATTAGCTCTATCATAATAATTATACTAAGATTTCAATGACTTAATTCTCAAAACTTTTAATCGTAATTACTCATACCGTATAAATTTAATTATACTTTATAAAAATCTAATGTAAAAGAATTGTGAATTTTTCATGTGATTGCAGATTTCTTCAAAAGAATTAAATCTATTTTTTGTGACATTTTGTTGTGCTCATTTAATTTATTTAAGAAAAATGGTTTAAATCTATTTGCATTATTAAAAATCAAATTATTTTCTATAATTTTATTTGTTTTAAATTATAGATTAAACTGTTATAAGTCATGTATTCATAATTTCTACGTTTTTTATTATATATACAGTATATAGAGATAAATAAATAAATATTTTTTTAAAAAACTGTTAAGCATACTAAATACATTTAGAACTCTTTAATTATAAATATTATTTAAACTAAAAATTCAATTCTATCTAATTAACTGTTTAATTCTTTTAAAAATATTTAAGCCATGGAGGGCAGTTGCTTAAGCATCTTAAAATCCAAATTTATTTTTAAAGGAAATTGTTTAAAAGTGTTTAACTCATTTCAAAAAAAAAATAATAATTTGAAAATAAGTAACAAAGATTTCTTTGTTAAATTTTTTTTAAAAAAATAACAATTTTTAAAATTACTTCATTAATTTATCGCAAAATTTGATCACGCTAAAAAGCTATCTTATTTAAAAATGAAATTTCAAGCAGCACATTATTGTTTACAAATTATCATTTCATTATTTTTGAAAAGAATCTTTAAAATCTAACAGGCTGTTGTAAAGAAGATGAGCTGTGAAATAACGTACAATGATTTTTCTTCTTTTAAACTCTAAAAAAAAAGAGTTACTATACTCTTCTTTTAGCCTGTGACGATGCCTCATTCCGAAAAGGGGGATAAAATAATGTCTAGGACTTTTTATCGCAGGATTGATGGGAGAGTTTCCTCAAGGTTCACCGGCTCGAATGTGTACACCTTCTTGCTGCTTGGCAAATTTCCTCTTGAAGGTCGCTGTGAGTCCTTTATATATAAAGAATGAATAAATAGAGAACTGTATGGATGTGCAGTTGTTCGAGAGGTATTGAGATTGCAATTAATTTCTTAGCAGTTTCGTGCAAAAACAGGAAATGGAAAACGTTCTAACATAAATGCTATTCAAAAATTTGAATAGTCTTATTTTGAGTGAATGGTTATTTTTAACTTGAAAAAAAAAATTATATTTTCAATTAAAGTTAGATTTCATTTTTAGGTTGAGTATTTGCAATTTAAATAATTTTGTTTGATTTATCATGCATAATTTTTTTATGTGCATTTCAAAGTTTAATAATGTTCAGAATAAAAAAGAGCAATAAATAAGATATTTAAGAAATACCATTTATTATTTTAATACTTCAAATAAATATTGCAAAAATTCATGGTGCATTAGTATTAGATGAAAAATCTTTCATTAATTTTGCATAGGAAATGTTGTTTTCTTAATCATTTATACATATAAAAAGAAGCATAATGATTTTGAAATTCTCATTAAAAATAAATATTTGGAATTTCTTATAAACCAGAAAAAAAGCGCCAACTATCTATATTTTATATAATCATTTAGTAGTTTACTACTTCATTTATTATATTATCATTTTAATTCACAAGTTAAAAAATATTTTCTATGTTTATATTATATTAAATGTTAAATATTATTTTTTGGAATTCATTTGTACTTTCCTTGAAATTAATGGATATCAAATTATATGCCCATTCTCAAGTTCCAGGAAAACTAATAAGATTTTTATTAAAAATTTCTATTTTTACCGTAAAAATGATGACTTTTAAATAAAGTAATAAAATAAATCTAATTAAATATCTTTAACTATATATATATATATATATATATATATATAATTATAATTTGTGGCATATTTTTGGAAAACTTATAAATTTTTCCATAAAAAGCATTCTCTACTTGATGAGAATATTTTTAGCTTCAGATAATCATGGAAATATATTTTCCCGTCGGATAAATTATAATCATATTATAATTTTAGTTGTAACCACCTATTCAATAATATTATATAAATAAATATTTTATTTTACTGATTAAACTATACAGATATTATGTTAAAATTTTTCAAAAAATAAAATCTGAAGTTTTAATTTATAGTTTTTTAGAATAGTTTGGTTACGATTCCAGAGCTTACATAACTCCCAAAAACCGTAAATCCTATCAGCAGCTTCTTACTTTCAAGCGTAGGTGGAATTTGATGTCTGTAATTAAAAGTCGATAAAAAGCATGCTTAGATAGGCAGTGTCTTCAAACTAAAGAGTGGCTTTCAATTTGCACAAAGGATCACTTGTGATGAATCACAGTAGAATGTGAGAAGGCATACAATTCTAGATAAGTGTTTGAAAAAAATTATCCGTCGTCCAAGGGTGCATGTTTTTTTCAAATAGCTCAGAAGAAAGCGATTAAAGAAAAATATCCTGACATACTCAGAAATTTATATAGAAGAGATTTCAATGCACATATATAATGTATATTTCAATGCATATATATATTTCAATGCACATGCACATAAACTTAGGCTTTACATCCTCAAAATTTATTAATGTATTTATCTTGTTAGTTTTCGGATCTTTCAAGTATGAAATAAATATTTTGTTGTATACTTTTTATATCAGTTAAATTATATTTTGGTTCCACTTGTAATATAATACAGTTTTTTTTTCATTTATTTGATACTATCAATAGACAGTTGTTTATTTAATTGATAAAGTTGTGTTAAACTCAAAAATGATTTAGATGCAAAATATGCACAAAAAATTTAAATATACTATTTGTGCATATTTTAAAATTTTTGCATTCTTTTGTTATATGATGCTGTCAGCAAGTATTAAACTATCGCGGAAGCCATATTCTTAATTATATATATATATGTAAATATAATCAATCTTAATAAACTTAAACTTCATGTAAAAATGGATAGTTCCAAAAAAGTTTAGCACTTTCAGTAAAGACCTATTGTTGTTGTTGCAACAGCTTATTTCTCTGTAGTTTAGTAAGACTTTACTAGTTAGATAGAAGTAGCGGAGCATGACTCTGCGTAATTTGGAAATATCGATAGCCAAGCAGAAGGATTCCAAACCACTTGCCACAATCAGAGGTATATTTTCACTTGGAGGACATTGTGACCACGATCTATTTAACGTACCTAAGCTGTGCCCCATTAGCGAACTCTGTATATCTTCGAATAAGTCGGAATTCGATCTTACAACTTTCCGATGATGAAAACGACGCTCTAACCCATTAGGCCACCTTGGCCTGAAAGCCTATTGTACCATATTCTAATAAAAAAATTTTATTTAAGAAGATCAGTAGCTGAAGTAAAATTCAGCAAACATTTGACAGAAATCCATGCTTCAATTAAATGTTCACTCAGTTGTTCAAATTCCTGTACGTAAAAATTTTTACATTAACATAAAATATATAAGGTTTCTTTTATATTTAGACATCTCTACTAATATGATCATGTGATACTCGCATTATGGTGGGATGTCTTTTAAGGTAACAGTGTCCTGTGTGTAAGGAGTCCCACTCCTCTCCTTAAACCAGTGTTGCCCAACCTTTGGTCTTTCGCGGGCACATTTTGAACTCAAAAATTGAGCTATATACAAGATGCTTTCAGTTTACTAAAAGATGCTGCTGTTTTTCAATTAGTTTTCTTTTGTGATGCATATACATACATTTGAGAAATTTTATTATTTTTAAATACGTAAGAAATACAAGATTTAATTTTTTGAAATTAAAGAGATATATATTTTTTGGATTTAAAGTAAATTAAAAGTTCTTTCATAATAAATTTTTATTTTATAATTTTTTTGGATAGAAATATAAACAATTTCTTTTTTAAAAATTGTCTAATTTGAATTTAAAAAACATGTTTTCATAACAAACTTCAAAATAAATACCTTATTGAAGTAGTAGTAATTTTATTTATTTATTTTTATTTTATTATTATTTTTTTCCAACACAAAAACCTATTTTAAATCTTCAAATTACAAAACTTATAAAATATAATCTTTTAATGGTAACAGATAAATAATGAGAAGGTAATACAGAATTTTACAGGTAAACTGTGATATGCCTTATTATTAAGCATACAGTAAAAGTCAGGGTGAAACAAATACATGCTAATTAATGGTATTCTTGCCTTCAGTCAGTTTATTGTACTCCGGAACACACGCACATGTTGTCAAAGTCAAACTCATACAGTCATTTAAGTGTTTATTTGTAATTTGCGATCGACATATTGTCTTTAAATGTTTCATGGTTGAAAATCCATCTTCACAAAGATAAATGGATCTAAAAAAGGAAAAAAGTATTTCTTAAGAGGATAAAAATTTCTTTTATAAGTTCTAAACTGCATATATGATAAATGCAAAAGAATAAATTTGCACTCAATTATTTCATAACGTCTTGCAAGATATCTCTTATGTTTGTAAATGCTTACTATATTTTAACAAATAAGAAATAAAAAAATGGTTATTTTTAACCATTTCTGGTTATTTTAAAATATGGTAATTTTCGATTAACTATATTTTGAATGGTTATTTTTAAGATATTTTTGTATATTTTTTTAAAAAATATTTTTATTTTTTTTATAACATAATATCTAATAGGGCTGCCGAGAACATATAATACGATCGGCGAGCACAAGGTTAAACATCACTAGCTTAAACACAGCTTCTACTGAGGTTTAATAGTTCCTTTTGTTTTGTAAAAGGAACTATATTTATAATAGCTTCGCTTGTCGATGTAAATATAATCATTATTCTAATTAATACTAGCTGTTTCAACATTGTGTATTTTTCATTTCAACTTGAATACAGAATTCAAAAATAAACAATAGTGCAAACTTGCAAACGCATGCTAAAATACCTCCCAAACTTACTGAAAATAAAGCAAGGTACCTAGAAACCGTCACAGGAAGCTATAAAGCGAACGTGACCCTTTCACACACAACGGTGAATACAATATCTAAATAGAATTTTCATAATAATCAATTCATAATGCTTTTACACTCATTCGTGAACTAATTTTCAGCATGTTTCTTTGTTCCAGAAGTCAAACAAACAATATTTCTTATAATTCAATTGCTTATTCTTGCAAAATAGATTATTTGTATGCTTCCTAGCATTTTTCGAAGCCGATATTAACATCTACTTGAAGTGAAAACTTACTACAGGATCTTTCTTCTAAATATATATATATAAATTATATATATATAAATTTCATAATAACAAAATATGCAAAAATTTGTATTTTTCTAGCGCGGAGAATATACACATACAATCATTTTAGATCTAATTTGTTTTCTTAAAACATTTAATTTAATCCAATTAAAAAACAAATTCAACATTATAGAATATTTCAAGCATTTTTATATCTAAACATCGTTTAGAGAAATTTATATTTCTAAAAAATCTCTTGCGAATTTTTTGAATTTTTTGTTTTTAATATAATATATAATAAACAAACGAACAAAGTAAATTATGCAAAACTAATTTCGAAAAACATTTTTTAACCATTTATCTGTTAAAAATAAGTTATTTTATTGTTTACATAAGATACATATTTATGTATTTTTTTCAACTAATAGAAAAGTTACGGAAATATAATGCTGATAATTTTCTATATTAATAATCAAGAAGGCGGATGGACTATAGTATTTATACACTTTAGCGTGCTTCTCAGTTTCTCGCCAATTTAGCGGCATAATGTTAGCAATGATGATTTATTTCTGGTTTGGTCTATCGTGTTTTCAGTAACATTTTGTTTCTTCAAACATGCAAGAGAAACAATCTTGGAGAAAACCTTCTCCAATTTCCGTCAGGAAACACCTTAAAGTATATTTTTCCCCTAAAACGCTCTAAATATTGTACTTGAATTGTGTAAAATTCTTCACAACTGAATTTCATTTTTCACTGTTTAATGCAAAAAAAATGAGTTTCATTAAATAAGGGATTTATAATAATGATAAGAGAATAAGTCAATAAATATAATAATAATAAATAAATAAGAATAAGTCAATGATTTTTCAGTAAGCTATATTCTATTTTTATAAAGCTGAGTAAGTTTAATGCAAGATGTAAATTTTAGTTACATTATTTAAACCACCATAATTTATTCTTTTTTTGTTGGTCGTAAAGCATTTTTAACTGTGCTCCGATTTTGAAATATTCAAAACTGATCAACTTAAGTACAAAGTAAAATATAGCTTACTATAATGGTACTTAATGTATTATTCTATTTATTATATTCTTCTTCTCTGAAATAAACTCTTTGTTTTAAAATGTATTTATTTATAATATGAAAAAAAGAATAGATAAAAACCTTGCAATCGTTCATAAAGACATGTATTGTCTACTGGTTAACAATAGAGAAGAAAACCAACTGTGTAAACTGTTTATTGTAATAATGATTTCCTTCGTTATTTAGTTCAGCTATGCTTTTCTAACAAATATCAAATATTGTAAAACAATTAGTAAACAACATACTTTTTAATCAATGATTGAAAAATCGCAGAGTGCAAAGCTTACCAAAACAATCCGAATCATTTTCGCGCATTCACATACTTTATATGTATCTATTGCAATCTGGCAGATTTTCTTAACTTTTTACTCTATTGGTAGATTTTACATACTAAGTCGTATTTGACCAAAATATTTACAGTTCTTAAAAAAGATTCCAAACTACTAGAAATGTCCATACCCGAAATGAGGATTGCACTTACGAACTGTTTTTAAATTGAAATCCAGAGTTCTAACCATTCAATTCCCAGCACAGCCCAATTGCAGTTTAATTTGCAATATAAAAAAGCACTGGTATTTATTTAGTCTATTTCAAATATAGGCTTTTTGTAATTTACTTTTAAACTTGTGAAATGAATTTATTTCATATATATATATATATATATATATATATATATATATATATATATATATATATATATATATATATATATATATATATATATATTCACCATTTTAAATGTCAAAATTCATTTTTATTCTCTTAAATAATTTATATTTAAAATTGTACTTAAAGTATTTAATTTTTCCGAGGTTGAAAACTACTTGATTATGATAATTATATATTCATTTAGACTAGTAATATTCTAATCAACATAAATTTCACTAGCATTTAAGCAAATTCTTGAATGAGCATTCACAAAATTCCTCATTGATATTAAGCATTTAAGAATTAATATGAGCATACTGAGAATTCTTATGCAGATCTGCAGACTAGAAATTTTATCGATTATCATACAATTATTAATTCGAGAATTAATTGAAAATTTGAATTAATTTTAATTTGCATACATCCTTTAACTTACCACTTTGTTTTGTTGGTCATGTTTTGTAGTTCTTTTATTAATTTAATTGATATCAATTAGAGTATTTTGTTGCAATTTTAGTATCAACTATTGTATTTATTTTAAAATGTATTTACATTATTTCATTCTTTCCATTCAATTATATCATGTGTAAGTTAATGGGCGTTATTAAATTTGTATAAGCCCATCAATAGAACATTTATCACCATATACCTACAAATATATTCCTATCACTTATGATAAAATATGATTGTTTCAAATAATTAATGAAAATTAATATTATTGTTTTCTCTTTTGTTAAATTTATTCTATTTATAAAGTAACAATAATATTATGGCCTAAAAGTTATATTGTTATTTTTACTTCTGAATCAAATTTATCTTTTTAGTTATAATCTAAAATTATCTGTTGAACAAGTGTATTCTTTATAGTATTAAAAATATTATTATTGAGTTCAGTATTTATATATTGTATGATTGAAAACTGTCTGAAATACATTCATAAAATCAGACGGAAACAATGACTCATAATTTTGATTTATGATCTGATTTATTTTGATTTATGTCTGGTAGTGAGATTGATATCCATCTGAGTTAATACACTTCTTTCCAATATATTTCACACCCTTCGGCTAGAAAAAATATTAATTTAACAATCATGAACCTTATCATCATGTGAATATCTTAGTTAAAATAAGAATCCATCTAACATAATTTTGATCATGAAATCAATACATTATCTGTGTGTGTGTGTTGTGTGTATATATATATATATATATATAAGATAAAACATAAAAAATATTGAAACCATAAATATAAAATTGGAAAAATACTAAAATATACGATGCAAATGACAAGAAGAAGGCATAGGGACCACGTCTTCATCAAGAGATAGATGGCCAGTATGAAAATGAACACTCTTTTCTGACATGCTTCAAGCACAAACGTGTATATAAATGTATTAGCAATTTTATATTTATGGTTTCAATATGAAAAATATTGAAACCATAAATATAAAATTGGAAAAATACTAAAATATACGATGCAAATGACAAGAAGAAGGCATAGGGACCACGTCTTCATCAAGAGATAGATGGCCAGTATGAAAATGAACACTCTTTTCTGACATGCTTCAAGGACAAACGTCTAAATATCTTCCAGCAATTCCCCCGAAAGTACAGTACGTATGTTTCATCTATTGTGAGTATTTTTACTTTTCTGCATATATATTTATTCTAATTTTTTAAATAAGTTCTTTTAATACCAGAACTCTTCGGGGAAATTTCTGGAAGATATTTAGACATTTGTCCTTCGAGCATGTCAGAAAAGAATGTTCATTTTCATAGCTGGCTATCTCCCTCCTAGACGTGGTCCCTATCCTTCTTCTTGTCATTTGCATTGTATGCTTTAGTATTTTTCTAATTTTATATTTCTGGTTTCAATATTTTTCATGTTTTATCTTATTTATATTGGCAAATCTTTCTTTATCTGCTTTTGCGCTGGCTAGATTTCTTATAATGTATTGTAGTTTCTATTTTATTGTATTGTATTTATTACTTTATATATATATATATATATATATATATATATATATATATATATATATATATATATATATATATATATGTATGTATATAAAGTAATAAATACCATATACTGAAAATACAATACAATTTAAATTATAGAAAATTGATTATCTATATATATATATATATATATATACTTATATATATAATCAATTTTCTATAATTTAGAATTTTAATAAAGTACTTAATGCATAAAAATAATTTTATTGATGAATTGTTGCCAAATTTATTATGTTAATATATTAAAAAATAATCAAATATTGTAATAACCGACTTTGAAAATGCAAAATATTCTGCGCAGCTACCTATTATTTTGTTTTATATTTTATTCGAAATCAAATTATTATACTTAAACTAATTCTTTTACATGCTATTCAATGCGTTTTATTGCATAATATTTATAATATTTTATACCAGGAATTTCGAATGAAATACACACCAATATCTCATTTATTCTGCTTTATATTTTATTCAAAAAAAAATCACATTAATATATCTTTCTAACTTCTTTTACATATTATACACTGTTTTCCTGTTAAATTATATCAGTATCCATTTATTGAACACACATTCACTTTGTATTACAATGTCAATTAAAGTTCATACATAATAATACTTTTTTATAACAAATGAAAATAATATTATCTTAATTCAATAAAAATTTTAGTCGTTAACTGTAAGTGTTATTACCTTTTAGGATAAAATTGGAAAAAATTAAGACTACGTATTTACATTTAAACAACAAAAAGAAACTATTGATAATAATTTTTTTTAACTGTAAATGTTACACTTTGACAAAATATTTAATTATCTCTTAAGAAAAAATATTTACTAAAAAATATAACTAAAGTAATTAATATAATAATATTTTATAATAAGTAGCGAAATTACACATATTATACTATGTAAACAGTAAATTAAATTTCAATCACGAGAAAATAAATTACAAGTTAGAATATTTACAGATAAGTTATGTGCGTTATGAACTTTATTTTAATGTAAGAATACAAATCTAGAATTAGCATACGTGATTAAGAATACTAATGGAAATTTTCAAAGTCCAACAAGTCTGCAAAACTGACAAAGTCTAAAGTTAGCACACGAGAACAAAACAATATTGAAAAATTACTAAGTTCATTAACACATGAGACCAAAGTCCAAACAGGAAAAAGAATGTTTAAATGTATTAGCATAAGCGATCAAAAGAAACCTTAAAAAAATTAATCTTCCAGTCAGAAGACAAGTATCAATAGATCATAGTATGTGGTGGCGGCTCTACTACTTACAACCCCCACACTAATACCTATGTCTTCTACGGACGATTTGGCACCCATACGTCATACCCAAAGGGTTCGGATCCTGATCCGGGGACTCCGTTCTCAATATCCATTTGAATGCTTTTAAATGAAGAGGCCGCGTCAGAAACAGATTTAAAGCCAGACTAAAGTCATCTAATGATGCGTAGGGTTCAAACGATATCGTTGCAGTGACTATACGGGATTCTGACTTAGAGACGTTCAGTCATAATTCCTAAATGGTCATTCGACCAAGCACATGTACCAAGTGTCCGAATCTGCGGTTCCTCTCGTACTAAGCAGGAATGATATCGTAGCACCTTTCATCAAGAGGGTAACATTAAAAGATGTAAGCCGGCACAACAAGGACGTGCAACATATATTACTAACTGTTCCTTCTACAGATGAAAGCTCCTCGGTACTTTTGAGTACTGCTGCCTACCACTTTTTAATCCACATTCGGTCTCTTTCAGAAGAACGTGTGGTACTCAGCCAAACAAACGGATCCTAATTAAAGCCCTAGAACCCTGAGTAGCATAAGAAAAAAGGGGTTGGCAGGTATATCTATTCACATCATCTTCACATCCCACATAATGTTTAACATCCCCACACCGAACCGAAGTTCAGAATTAGACGATACACCATAATTGGTATGGTGCAGGACCCGTATCGCTATGGTCATTCCATAGACTTGGATTAAAAGAACTCCTAGAGGCTAAAGTTTACTCATGATCTCGCTAATGGTAGTTGGATCGGGTGTCTTCTCCATTTAAACACGAGTCACCCCATTAATAGGTGTTCTTACTCAACGCGCCTATTTCGATTACAAAACATTGATTTACTAATCTTATTACCCGTATATGACCTCTCTCTTAACATGGGTAGCTTCTGTCTGCTTGAATTTCTTCACTGTGATATTCAGGAATCAACTGAATTCATGTCTTTTTGAATTTCTTCAATATGATATTGGGGTTGATTTTGGTCATCTTTACAATAATAATCTCAGTTGTGTTTATAGGGGGATTACCATATCTTCAGCTGGTCTCCTCACTAGGGGAATCACTGCATGGGTAACTCCTACCGGCAATCAAACTTTTTATCCTGGTGTGTCTCAAAACTTATGTGAAACAAAACTTATGGCAACAAAACTTATGTGAAAGGCGGTTGTGCCCAGCTAGTTCTTTCTGAACCAACCTAGGTCTTATAACCCGGGTGTGACCCTGATTAAATAGAGCTATGTCAGTATTTCTCTTTGATCTGGGGACTGTCCAGCTCTACCGGAATTCTCCTTTGGATTATAAAAGAGGAGGTCCGAATTATCCTAATGCCGTCATCTTACCCTGAGGTGGAATCGACCTTGCTAACAACTCTCCGAAGGGAAAGCCATGATACGGCTTTTGGTCCCAACTTCCGAGAGTCACCTCAAGAAGGGCAACGACGTAGACTGGACTCTGATCCATAGTTATTCTGTTGCTCGGAAGTCCATAGCTACTATGGCGTTGACCCAGTCTCTGCTGCTCATGACACCACCTTAGAGAAGGCATCGGAGGCCCTAAGCTGGCACGACATGGACATGCTGGGTTGGCAGGCATGACGTTGAACATGCACGCCATAACTCTCCTAAGAGTGTCATATTTACCCAAGCTTAAATAAATTTCTTCACTTTGACATTAAGAGCACTGAACAGGAATTACACTATCTTAGTACCCTTCACCGGCCATCGCAGTTCTTTGTTTTAATTAAACTACCGGATTCCCTTAGTCCACTCCAGTTTTGAGTCGGCTATTACTGTGGCCAGGTTCACCATACAACTTAGCTATTCCACGAGAAGGCCCGACGCTGGTCCGGGCTATACCGGACTGCATTGCCGCAACCTCTCTCAATATAGTGCCACACCCGCTTTGAACCCAAGCCCTCAGATCTAATCCTTCTTATTCCGAATCCTGTCAATCTTTCCTGGCTATTCCGTGTTTACTCAAATTAAGCCGCAGGCTCTATTTCTTGTGTGCCTTCCGCCAATTCTTTTTACTGCTCCTGAATCCAAAAGCTTTGGTTTCCCGCAAGCTGCCTGAATTGTCATATGAAGAATAGCTGGATTGATGGCTGGCATCATTTATGGCAAGAGATATCTTATCGTGTATGTGATATCTACATAATATCGTGTATGTGATCATACAAAAATAATAATTATCGTCTTCAAACCTTTAACTTTTGCTCTTGATTAATGCAAACATTTTTTGGCAAATGCTTTCGCAATAGTTCATCTTGTGATAGTCCAAGTATTTTACCTCTAGCTTTGAAGTACGAAAGCCCCCTGCTGTCCCTCTGAATCATTACCTCGTTTTCAATAAAAATAGAATCGAAGCTCTGTTCACTTATTCCATGCACCATTATTCATGTGCCATTCATGCACTGAGGCCTATAATTTTCTCAAAATAAATTTGCCGACCACCCAAGACAGCCGATGAAGATCATCAAGAGAAGCCGGCTGCAACGCTCATAAAAGACAATGAACAGGTAGGAGGACAGTTCCTGTGCAGCTGACATCCAATTAAATGCAACAACTTCTTAAACACAACAACTTTAATATGTGCTATTGGAGTAGGTATTACAGCAAATGCTGACACCTGGCTTGCCTTCTAATGGATCTTTGTTAAAGTATTTTGAGTGTTCTCATTCCAATTACGGAGTCTGAAAAGAGCCTGTATTGTAATTTTCCATTACTATCCTTCCATTCTGCGAGTGGGTAATTTGGAATCCTACTGCCTTCCTTAGACATATTAGCCGTTTCTCAAGTTACCTCTCCGAAATCAAATCCTGATTCCCCGTTACCCGTTACGAGCATGGTAGGAGCACAACATACAATCGACAGTTAATATGGCAGACACATGAAAAATATGTCACCGGTACGAGTCCGTACGATCAGTCAAACAAAAGGCTTTACAACTGATATTTTTTTCAGAAAGATTATTATTCATTTTTAATTGATATTAAAACGATATTCAATTGTTTTTCCATGTTTAAAACTAATTTACATGTTTTCTCATGTTTGTGTACATTTTCTGCATTTTGTATAAAATCTTTGAAAATAAAACTTTTTTAAGTTTCGAAGACTCAGTTTTGCTTTAACTTTTCATATTAAAGTGAAATTGACTCATTTTTCTACCTTAAATAGCATATTTATGTTTTTAAAGCTAATTTGCATTTTGCAAATTTTCAAAAATGAGTTAAAACAGTTTTTTGACAGTAAAATTTCATTAATGAAATGTTAATATTATCGAACAAGTTAATATTTTCAAGAAATTGAATTGAATCTAGCTTTATTAATAGAAAAGTGACTGAAGTTACACTTTGAAGCAGTGTACGGACATGGGGAGGCAGTGTTTATTTATCTATTTGACAAAAATAAATATAATAAGGAATTCAAAGTATATAAGCATGTTTAATTTGACCATTTCCAATTTTACAAAAAAGAATTGGGTTAAGATGTTTCCCAATTGCATTAAAACTTTAAAAAAAGTGTGAAATGTTTGTCGACAAATGTTGTCTTTGTCTACTTTTTAGGTTAATTCGAGTATTCATGAGATCTGATTCTCTGAACAGAGATTAAAAGAGAATAAATTACGTTTATTTCCTTACCATTTAGTTATAAAACCAAATTTGTTATAGTCTCTTATAAGTTGAATAATAATACGCTTTATTATGTGTTAGTGAATGTGCCTAATGTTTCCCACTCAAAATGCATTAATTATTAAAAAAGGAAATATTTAACACGAGACAAGTTCTAAATATGTAACATTCCCAAATCTCACGTGTACAAAACAACAGTTTATAGAAATTAAACTGAAATTACCTGAAAATATGAAAAAAAACTCTGATTTGTGTCGCCATCTCAATGCATACAGATATCAAATCCATTGACAATTATTGCTTTTTATTCAATTTTCAAACACTGTGTAAGAAATAAGCGTTTGAAATGTACATTTTAAGGAAGTCAACACATTCAAGTCTCGGTATTTTATATAATTATTGACTTTTATTAGTGTATTTGTGTATTACAAGTGTATTTGTGTATTATTACAAGTGTATTTGTGTATTATTACAAGTGTATTTGTGTATTATTACAAGTGTATTTGTGTATTACATATTTGAATACTTCTGCATTTGTGTATTACAACTGAATTTGCAAACAAAATAAAGAGTTATTTACTTCAAAATCTAATACATGTGTGAATATGATATGAAACTACTTACATTTTCACAAATTCGAGATGTTGAGCACAAAATTATAGTTAAAATATGTGTGAATTGCTCTTAAGAAGTGAAGAAAAAAAAGCACTGAAAGTATTTTCTAAGAAAACTCCTCCAAGAGATTCTGCGATAATTTGTACAAAATGTCCAACTTTGCGTAATTATCATCCAGCCAGTGAATGGAAAACAAAAAAAGAAAAAAAATACTGAAACACCACCATTTATTAAAATTCATTTTTGATCCACATTGTACTTCATTAATCCACAGTGTAATTGCACTTCAAAAGGTGCCTTCACAGCTATTTATTGAAGAAAACAATTTTAAAAGCCTAACTAATGTCTTTAAAAACCTTTTAATAATATGTTGTGTGTATTTTCTGATAACTTTTGAAATTTTCCTTGGAATGAACGAACGTTAAATAGTATTTACACCTTTTTTATATCACTTTAAGTAAATAACCCTAACTCTTGACTCTTTGATGAGAATAAAAATAGGCGATTAAACAACCTGTAAGAAACATTACCGATAACACACTTCTTACATTTAAAAACTTATCTAAATGATAAGGTGGGAACATATCCACAAGAAAAGTCGTAATTCTTTCCTTATCCATTTTACTTCCTGCCGTCACAACTGACAAACCCATTCACGTAAATAAATTCTAATGCCGCTAAGACCAAGGTGGATGTTTCGAATGATAAAAGTATTGATAACAATGAAATGACACAAACGAATGGTAACAATGCGATTTGTCATGGTGTGACTTTGCATTTATATTGCTTATCACCATTATTTGGGTATTTAAGGATCACATCGTATGAGAACGTAATAGGTAAGTTCATTTTAAATAAAATGCCAGCTCAAGTTATATTATTTTTAACGTTTTCAGGGAGTAAAATTTTATCTGGAATATTTAAGAATTATGATGAGAATTTATATGATCATCTTGAAATTGAGGCTCAATTATATAATTATACATTGAATGAATGTAAATTTTTCATCATGTGAAAGGGAAAAATAAGAGTGTCACTTTAAAAACTGCAATAATTAATTTAAATATTAGTTCGAATTTTTCTTAAACTAGTCAAAATTATTGAAATATAGTTATTAGTAAACAACTTATTTGTTTTCCTTCATATATTAACAGATTCAATTCTTATATATTTAATATTAACAATTCAGAGAAACAAAGGAAATTTATGTATAAAGAAATGCTGCATAAAAATTTAAGTAAAAAATGTTCAAATAATACTCAATTTCAGACAACTATTATTACAAATTATTTATTTTAATCGTGAAACCAATATATTTTTGTAAGAAAAGATAATTGCTCTCAAATTTCAATTTTAGAATTAAAGCTTATTTTTGTTGACAATTATCATATCAAAAGAATTCCAAAATTTTGCTCTCAAAGTTTTTTAAAATATATTATTTTAATAAGGACTCTTTTTCTTCTGAAACTTTTCGATATATCTCTCAAACTATATTTCTCCACAAATTTTAACATTCCTTCGTGTATTTCAGATTAATTAACCTTGATATGATGCTTTGGGAGTTCATTAAACTAATATTTCATAACTGTTGAGATTTTAAATTATTGTTAAACTTAGTGATCATTAAGTCAAAAGAAAATTAGATTACATTCAAAAATACACAATATTGTAGTATGCCAAATATATTTCTTTTAATTTGTGAATAAATTAATTAAGCTATTAAATGATTTGTATCATCATAGCGAAACGTAACGACTTAAAGACTTCAGAGAATATTCATTAATGTCATTAAAACTCTTGTTTCCAGTTTCCTACACGATTCATAGAAAATGAAGATTTTAGAATCTGAATGTAACATTTTTGTTAAAGTCATTTATGTAAAAATCGGTTCTCAAAACAAGTATTATGTGTAATGAAAGCGATTACATGAAATATGCTACAATTTACTCGGCATCGTTATTCGAAGCATACCTTTTCTCGTTCGTATTTACGAGAGTGGAAAATATTTCAGAAAAAATGTATTTTATGGGTTTTTTCTTCAGTCGTAATTTTCTCTCATTTGTAGACAGAAAAAACATTCAACTTAGGTAATTAGCTGTTTCTCAAATGGTATTATTGATTATAGAAATTTTTTCTTTGTTTGTAGACAGAAAAAACATTTGTAGACATTTGTAGACAGAAAAAACATTCAACTTAGGTAATTAGCTGTTTCTCAAATGGTATTATTGATTATAGAAATTTTTTCTTTGTTTGTAGACAGAAAAAACATTTGTAGACAATTGTAGACAGAAAAAACATTCAACGTAGGTAATTAGCTGTTTCTCAAATGGTATTATTGATTATAGAAATTTTTTCTTTGTTTGTAGACAGAAAAAACATTTGTAGACAGAAAAAACATTCAACTTAGGTAATTAGCTGTTTCTCAAATGGTATTATTGATTATAGAAATGTTTTCTTTGTTATCGACAAATCTAATAATAACGCATGTTATGTTAGTTATGTTTCTTTCCCATTATTGTTAAATGTAGAAAACTTATCATATATACATACATACATACATACATATATATATATATATATATATATATATATATATATATATATATATATATATATATATATATATATATATATATAGAAGAATTTATGTAGCAAAAGTTTATCACAAAAAATTTCATTTTATTGAAAGTTTTATACCATAAAACTGCATGCAGTTAACATCATTTTTATAATATGCAAGTAATAATCATTTCAATTAATGAGTGCACATAGCAAATATGTTATTTCTGCTACCCATTGGTTCAGTTAAGTTTATTCCCTATATTCAAAATGCTATTTCTTGTGTATTTCAATTAAAAAAGAAATAATTGTATTTATTTAAAATCATTTTTTACCAAATAATTCTATGTAAATATTATTTAAATTAAAAAAGTTGTTAAGTTTATTTTTTAACATGTTGATTAATACTAGCCCAACACCATATAATGCACTGCTTATCAGTCTAAGTTAATAAAAATTTCTAACTTCTAAAAGACCTTCCTATAAATAGTAAGCCATACTCAGGTAATCACATATATACCTGAATAACGATTTACTAACTATGAGAAGAAAACTTGGAAAATTCTTTCATAAAAGTTCCTATAAATTTTCATAATCATAAGATTTTTAAATAAAAATATAAAGCATGCTTTCAAATTATATTACCATCTGTTTTAAATTATTTTACGTACTTGTTATTCAAATATTAATTAAAGTTGACCAAGAAACTTTGGTCAACTTTAATTAATTGGACTGGTACTTTATTTTAAAAGAGCGAACCAACGGTTTTTTCTCTCGTCCTATATAAGAAAAGACATATATATATATATATATATATATATATATATATATATATATATATATATATATATATATATATATATATATATATATATATATATATATATATATATATATATATATATATATATATATATAAGTCTCCACTTACTTAGATGAATGACTATCCTACTTCTAATACCAATTCATTTTTATATACTGTGTGTGTGTCACATAATATTCACATATTCAGTCATGAATATTGATACTTAATTATTCAGTAACTATGACATTTTTTTAATGTTTCGTGTGGACCGAATGTTATTTTTTGAAATGAAAAAATACAGATTATGAAGGATAACGAATACTTTTACTGAAGGATATTGATTTAAGTGATCGATGATACTATATATATAGTTTAGGTCAAATAACCAATATTTTTTTTAATTGATGTATGACGTAAAACAGATTAAAACAATTAAAATGTATTGCTATCCTTTATTAGTATTTAAGATTTTATAGGATGGTTTGAACTATTATAGCTGATTCTAAATTTGTTTTTAAAATATAAACGATAGAGAAAAATATAGAACTAGGCAAAAATTATACATTGTTGAAATTTAAGCTTTTGGAAATTTAATATTTATCAAATCTTAATATTTTTCTAAGTTTAGGATTATATATATTTTTGATTAAAATGTTATCTTAAAATCATAATTGAACAGATCTATTTAATTATTTCCTATATTACAACAATTTTATGCTCAATTTAAAAGTGCGTGTTCAATAAGCGTATCTGAAATTTTCATAAAAAATATAATTATCTTGAATAAATTAGCTAAATTAATGAATAATTTATCTTATTTAAATATTAGAAATACAAATTATTAATTATATTCTAAATCTAAAAATTATTATTAAAGTACTAATATATAAACTATCGATACTCTTCCCCGGAACAAATTAAGTGCATTCAAAATGAATTTTAATAGAATTATAGAATTCATAAGCAGAAATATGCAAAACTCGTTCCATTAAATAAGAGAAAATATAGGTTTTTACTATTAAGAAAGTCATTTCAAATAATTACTAGTCTTTACTGTATCAATTGTTGTATATCATAAATATATATATACAACAACAGATACTGCAAAGACTATAAGAAAATTAATATAATTTATAAGGACACATAATAAAAAAATGAATTTACAATTACATTTATATGATTATATATGTTTACTACTTTCTTTATATATGTATATATTTTTTTATTTTCTTTATTACATTATTACTTATTTTATTTTGTTTATTATTTTCTACTTTCTGTGTGTGTGTGTGTTTATATTTATATATATATATATATATATATATATATATATATATATATATATATATATATATATATATATATATATATATAGATATATAATCTCTCTCTCTCTCTCTCTCTTAATTCATGTAGGCATTATTTTCTTCATTAATGTTACTTATATATTGCTTTTATTATTTATTTTCTTAAGAATAAATCATACAATTGGGATAACATCATAAATAATTTAGTACCGATATTTTCTATATAGAAATAGAAAATATTAGCATAAATGCATCCAACAATTATTATAATTACTATCAATACTCTTATATATATATAACTATTCAATACTATCACGTACTTAAATTACATTTTTCATGAGTGTATTTAGTTATGTTGTAATACGGCATCATGTTCTAAATTACAGAAATGAAACTTGACCTACCATTTATTAAATGTCAACTATATTTCTGCACTCAATTTAATTACCTGGGTTATTATAGATAATTAGAATAAAAATAAGGAAATCTACATAACTGAACAATTAAAGTAATAAAAAAGTAATCTGTCGCGAACCAGTTTACTCACAGTACTTTGTTGAAAACTTTCGACCTAGGAAGATGAAACAAGCAATAAAACTCATTTTCATAACTGTAAGGGGAAATATTTCAGCAATTATACTTTGGATAATTGTGCGATTCAATATTTAGGTGAGTTATGTGGCTCGAATGCAAGATTAAATTCTAATATTGCTTGCATGCGAAATGAGAGTTGCTAACATTTTTAATTATTCATTGTAACTTTATTCTCAAGGTCATTTGAGCACGATAACACTAAAACTTTATTGGAAAAAACCAGAAAGTTGGACTACAATAAAGAAATTGATTTTAATTTAAATGGTATTTTTGCAAGTAATTTATTCTGAATACATGTCTATATATTATTTACATTGAAAAGTTATTAACACTTGTAGGCATTGCAAACTATTTAAATTCTTGGTTATAAATATATATGCATGCAAGTATGTGCACCATATGTTGATATATATACATAGACACATACATACAATATATAAAAATTTTAATTTCTATCAGGCAACTACGGTAATGATTTCATTTTAGCTTTCAAACATATTTTTGAGCAAATTTATTTGTTTTGCAATAGGTATACAGATATATATACGTTAAAATGATATATTTATGCACGTGTGTGTATGTGAGTGAATATAACTATATAAAATAGAGGGAAAGGTTATGAGTATATTCATAAAATATAATTCGTTGGTAAATAATATTTTAATTTCAAGATTCATCTTGTAGGTTGCATTTTATATCACCTTATTGTCAAATGTAACCTGTATAATAAATTGAGTTTTTCACTGTGAAATCACATTTGTTAATGTTTAAAATCTAAAAAAAAAATTATTTTTAAATTTACGATAAAAAATTTTTTTGTTAATGCATTTTTCTAAATGTCCTTGTAGTTTTTATTCATTTTTGATGCTTTTTCATTTCTATTATCTTAATTCCTGTTGTGAAAAGTTTTGTTATGAGATTCAAAACTTCCTGCGTTTTAAAAAAAAAGCTCTAAAACTTAGGATTCTTAGAATAATATGACATTCTAATATATCAACTAAATTTCTAATTATTTTCAAAAGGATAAACTTTAAGTATTTTTGTAAAAAATTGATTTTCTTAATGTGAAATCGTATATGTTGATATTTGATAGGAAATAATTACTATTATGTTTGAACAAATATTTCATAGAATTATTTAATAGAAGTAATTTAGTTAGTTAGGTCCATTTAGTGTAATTATTCTAAACTTCATGTGCTAAAAAAACAATTTCTGAACCTTTATGTTCTTAAAAAAATATGTGGCATTTTAATATATTGACTCCTTACGATATTGCCAACGAAAAATTGAACCAACTTTTGGTAACTTGTATTTATTATTTTTTTTCTCAACATTCATCTACGACAGAAAACTAACTATAC
This sequence comes from Latrodectus elegans, assembly GCA_030067965.1. NCBI lineage: Eukaryota > Metazoa > Arthropoda > Arachnida > Araneae > Theridiidae > Latrodectus > Latrodectus elegans. The sequence goes on from CM057814.1 coordinate 76,716,804, forward strand.
TAAGGGAGTGTCAAAATAGTTTAAAATAATTTATAAATTGATTAAAAGTGCTGATTACAAAATCAGTGCTTATTACAATGAAGTTTTAGTTAATGAGACACATTAATGATTTAAAATGATTTTCCCAAAAGTCAATCGCTTAAACGTTGAATTTTAATAATAATAATAATAATAATAAATTAAAAATAAAAAAAACTCTTTTAGCTTACTTCAATAAAAAAAATTTACAAATTTTAAACAAGCTATTAATTAAAATTTTAGATATTTTAAGCAAACCAAGTAAAAGGCGACATTTTTAATATTTTATTGATCATTAATAGCATGATATCACAAATTCATACCGATTAGGTGTTTGACTGGTTAGCACTTTATGCATTCGATTTGACTCATTTCTCAGACATAGGTAGATATAATTATCCGAAATTCTCTTTAAAAACTGTAATAGAGTCAATTTAATCAATTTATATTTTTCATTTTTTCTTATTTTTTGGCGGCTTACATCTTATTAAATAATTTCAATTAACTTGGCTAACATTAAAAAACAATTGTAAGGAAATTAAAAAAGAAAGTATTCTCTCTTATCACTCTAAATTTGGATGCTAACTGAAGATTTATCGCTTAACATATGAAACACATGGATGATATTATATTCGAAAAACTTGCTGTGTACTTTTTCAACATAAGTGCGAATATTTTATACTAGATTAAATAATTTTCTAGAATTTTGTGTTTTTTATAATGCTTCTCAGATTAACTAATCTATAGTAGATTTACGTTTTAGTAATTAATTCTGATGCTAAATATTGTTAATTTTCTACTTTGATTTTTTTTTAAATATAAATTGAGGTGTTTGTTTTACTTTTATTTTTTTATACATAGAAGCTGACTGAACAGACATTTTGATTTTAAAATGGATTCCAAATTACTATAAATATCCGCAACCAATTGAGGCCACGAACTACTGAACTAATATCACTCGCCCAACCACAGTCTCGACCATTTTTATTACTTTAATATCAATGTGGTAAATAGATACCTATAAAAATAAAGTTAGTTAAACCTCAATTTTTTCAAATTAAGAGTTAATTATCTCAACTGTTTTAATCAATTCAGTTAACATTTCAATATATTTTCCTATTTGAATTTTAACAGAAGATTTATAAGACTTTTCAAATTTATTCAAAAAAGTAGTAATTCAATGTAATGGAACATGTGACCATAAATATTTAATTAAAATGTACCACAAAGAGTCTTGAAAATATTTTGTTGAGTACCAGACTTCACACAAATAAAACTAGTTGCTTAAAACAATTTCTATTTTCTTCATAAAGGTAAAAATATATCAATTCAAATTCAGAACAATACTCTAAAAAGCTTAAAAATAATATAAATTCAGATATTTTTCAAGAATAAAATTTTTAACGTAAAGAAAATTTAATACTTTTGTTGACAGAAAACTTATCTGTTGAAAAGTAAATCATTGTACAAAATTCATTGCAAAATTTAAAACATTTAAAAATAAATATTTAAACAAAAATGTTTACTCTGATATAAAATATAATATCCAGTTTAATTAAATAATCATAAACATTGCAAAATGTAAAAATTGCTTAAATAAAGGCTTGCTTAAATTTTGTAATGTTTATCATTGAACAGTAAAAAGCTGTAATAATTGTGAGCACTTGAAACTAACAAATACTTTAGGTAAACGTGTTAAGAGACTTATATTAAAAGAATTAATCAACTCAATTTTAAAATTCATTTGAATTTTTATTATATCTATAACTGTTACAGATCTGAATGTTTGTTCAATAAATCTATCCAGTGACTTCTACTAAAACCCTAATCTTTTTAATTTCACTTTCTGTATATTTTTATTTTTATTTAAAAAAATTCAAAGTTAAATATAAAAATCCAAAATACAAGAATTGGATTCTTTATATATGTGTGTGCATAAATATACCTTATATTATGACAAATGTTATAATGATATTCAAGACGAAATATCGTGTTATACAGGCGGATGTATGGCTATAAATTCAAGAAAGCGGTATATTAGCACCCAACATTGTTCAAAAAATAATTTGTCAGAATTATATTTACAAAGAAGGAGTGAGAAAAAATCATACTGGAAAACTACTCTCGACTTTAATTAAAAGATAGCATAGTTTTTAATACACAATTATTTTAATATGAAGAAAGGAAAAACGATGCTTATTGTTTTGGCAGTGAAAAGTGTGGTTCCTAAATTTAAAAATAAAGGATTACATAAATTAATGCTAAAAAGGGGGGTAACAATAAAAGCAAACGATAAACCTTATCTCAATTTTAATTTTATCACATCTCAAAAAAAATACAGTGACATAATTGCATTTAATGCAAATATTTCACTAATTAATCCTCCAATAAAAGCTAAATTTTTTTAGCTATTAATAAATCTAGATACAATTTCAATCAGTCAATAATTATTCTGTAAATGTTTATGCATAATGAATTTGTGCTACTTTTAGTATAGCTCAGTCTTCTCTTATATATTAATTTATAATAAAAGTATATTTTATAATGTAATCCTTGTATAGGAAAGACGAAATTAAGACATTTTTAATTACCAGAATGACGTTATTTATAGGAGGCTAACGGTGTTGAAGAATATACAAGGTAAATAACAAGAATCTTGCTATTTTAATGACCCAAAAAAATATGACCCTACAAAAAATGTAGCCTATTGTTAGTCCTAGAAATAAACACCATCCGCATCCAGTACCTTCTTCCAGCATGGCTGCATTTGTGCAATCTCCTTGCGGTAAAGCTCGATGGTTTGGGAAGCAAATAAGTCTGTGAGAGCTTTGACGCAAATCTACTTAAATGGTAATAGAGTTTCCAGGAAGAAGACTGTTCAGAGAATGGAGGAGGCGGTAATCTGATGATTCAAAGTCATTTGAGTAAGGAAGAGGACAAAACTTTTTCAAACCAAGTCACTGTATGATTTTTTAGTCAACCGCGTGACACGCGGCCTCCCATTATCGGCCAAGAACAGTAAACACTCGCGATTAACCAGTGTTGGCTCCTTCTGTTACAACGCCTGTTGCATATGTTCCAATTACTGCGAGTATAGATCTGCAGTGACCCTTTGAGCTGTTGTAAACAGCTCATAATGAACCACTTGATGACTAATCCACCAGACCCAAAGCATAATCTTGAGTCATAAAGGTACAAATTTCTCGACTTGAATTTCTAAAATCATACTTTGCCGTACGTTCCTTCACAGCACTATCCTTAAGCGCTTGTCATATTCAGTGACTTGATGCAGCATCTGATAAGCCCACTTTGAAGTTATTAAGCAAACAACACCAAATGAGCTCCTTGGACATGCTAATTTCTCCCCTGCACTGTACGAATTACGATTGACGAGTACGAGCGGTGTACTTTCTTTTATAAAGACTGATATTCACATTCTCGACTGATTGATTTCTCAACCACATCATACACTAATTTGCATAAGCATTCTTATTTCATTCAATGGTATCGTAGATAATGCAAGAACTTTTTTATGTACCTTATATTTGCTTTTGAAACAGTTAATTTCTACTTTGAAGATCTGAATAAATGTAGAAGCAAAAAACAACTGTGCATAACAATTTACATTTTTCAATTAAATTTTGCTTCTATTTTTATTTTAATATTATGTTAATAAATTTCCAGTTCAGTTCTGTTTATGCATCAATAAATTAAGGATTCCATAAACTATAGAGGCAATTTTCAAGGAATTCAAGCATCAAACTAAAGATGAGCAATTATTAGCAACAATATATTATTATATACGTAAGAAATTATATGAAATTAATTGAAATAAATATCTCTGTTTGACTAGAAGTAATAATGCGACAGAACTATTCTCTTTGCAACTGGTGTTAATAATGAAATGTTAAAAAAATCATTGCTCTATATGATGGAAATGATCTTTACAGATCAAACTAAAATGTTACATACACTTTCTGTGAAGAAACTTATATTAATATTAGGCATTGTGCGTAATTTTAGTCGATAATTTCGTTGAGTTCCAATACACACACACACACACAAATATATAAATATATATATATATCTATATATATATATATATATATATATATATATATATATATATATATATATATATATATATATATATATATATATATATATATATATATATATATATATATATATATATATATATATATATATATATATATATATATATATATATATATATATATATATATATATATATATATATACATAATTCATATTTTATTTATTTAAATTTAATATAATATGCACATGTATTTAAATTTTCTAATTTTCAATCTTTCTCAGGATTTTATGACTTAGAATTATTGGATTCGAATTGAATTTTTATAATGAAATTATAACATATAATTTTCCTTGTGTGTGTGTGTGTGTGAGTTTAAAATTACCGTGGGCAGTTTAATTAGTTTAATATTGATTATAATTTTTATTCAATATTACATATGCAATTTGTTTTCTTAATTCGACTTTTCTTTTACAGAAATAGAAAAACATGGATTCGTCTTGCACGATTGCAAGGCATAGGCGCTTGTAGTGTACGCCCAGAACACTATGCAGAAAGCTCTGCTACCAACAACGTCTCAGGAGAGCCCTTTAATCAAGAATTACTTGAAAAACTGTATAGATGATGGATACTGCTCCTCTACCAGTACACCAAAGTCTTCAGGTGCGTTACACTATCATCTAACAAATGCTGCTAATTTTTACTCTAATATGCTAATAACATCAAGTTACTAATCTAATCATAATCATCAAATTAAATAAATAAACGAGATCACTCTTCATTCTTCGACTTCATGAAATGAAGGCAATACCCTATAGACTTAAATTTTATTTATTTTATGATTAACAAAAAAGAAACATTATACAAAAATAGTTGCAAACATATAAGGACAGTGCATATCAATAATCATTTGATTCGGAAGCACACTATCATTTCACTATCTCACTTCATGGCAGCTAGAGTTCTGTTTATTGTCCTCGTTGTCACTCGATAACTACTAAATTTTTGTTTAAAATAATTCTGTTAATATATATTTAGTTTTATTTATTTATTATTAACTTGTGTACACTACTACATATTACAACTCCATTTATCAATGCTATCTTTTTATTTGCTTATCATGAAGTAAGAAAATTTTAAATATATATATATTATAAGTACAAAATCACGAAATCAAAATGATAAGATTGAATAACAGTTTAGGGGTCAACAGGATGCAAAATTAGTCGAAACAGTAGCCAAATATTGGCAGTTAAGATAGTCCTAAATCAGTTGGGTATGTTATTGAGCTGAACTTGGATGACAGAGAAGGGAATCTCATTCCATTATCCTTCAAGTTTATTCTATATTTCATCAAATGCAGTAGCTTGAAAAATGTGATGGGCTAGTGTTCCAGCATCCTGTGACTAGATGTTTTAAATTAAGGAGAGGTCTGGAGATCATGCAGATCAGGAGTGTAATCAGCTATCCTCTGTATCGATGAATGTCTGAAGGTGACGCGTAATATGTGCTCTTACATTATTTTGTTACAAGATAGAGATTTGCTAGCTTCGAAATCAGGTTACAGACAATACATTAAACTGTCATAAATGTATGGATGCGATTACAACTATCATAAATACTATCATATAACACTTGAGTACTTTTTTTAATATAATCAAATTTATTTATAGTGTTTAATTTGGATGTAGTATTTTATATTTCCCATCTCAGTTTTAAAGTGTATGTTAAAATTGCCTTAAGTTCTTTTGTTATTTAGGTATTACAAAAGAGTTTAATATCAGTAATAATGAGTTAAACTTTTCAACAGCACAACCTAAAATTATTTCGTAACCGTAAAACATTTTTCTTTAATGTCGCATTTTATTGCCATTCTTTAAGACCACTGAAAAATTTATTCTACAATTGATAGCAATACAAGAGTGCTTTTTAAATAAAGCAACATTTTAGACATTAATAAATGCACCATTAATATAAATTGTATAAATATACCATAGATTGTTAAAATTAAAGTGTGTGTGATGAAGGAAATCATTTGCAAAATTGAAATTTAAAGTTAAATATAGCATAAATAATTCTCCTTTTTTCAGTGCTGCTCTCGAAAAGCAGGTGAGAATGATATTGCACACATCTAATTTTTCATAAAATTAAAGTTTTTAGTTGATTTTTATCATGTATAAATTACATTTATACTTATTTCTTTGTTTAATAATATCAGAAACTTCCTGTAATTTGGAAGAACGGATGCGGTGCATGTTGGAATGTAAATACTATAGCGTTATATCTTCCCAGGAAAATTACGTTAAATGTAAATATTCGTATCAATTCAGAATTTATTTGAAACCTTAGATTCTAGTTAAATTAATCCATGATTACAAAAAGTAACCATAGAAAGAGAAACAAAATCTAAGCCTGTATGTTCATAATAAAGTTTTCCTTCATCTAATCTAAATATTGGATTTTTTTATAAGCGAAATACAAATAGTATCATAATTAAATATTATTGTGTAAGTAGATGAAAATAAAAAAATGTATAAATAATTATATTGTGTGAATTAAAGACGCATGTAACTCTTCCCATTCCCATTAAATTCCTAATTTTACTGTAGATACATAAAATAGCAACAATAGCTTTAAAGTGATATCAGTTTTAACTAAAATGTTAATATACGACACCAACTTAAGCAAATATTAAATTAATCTATATCTTTGTTTTGTGTACTTTCTAAATATGAAGGAATTTAATTTCAAAATAAATTCATTCCAAAAACTAGTTTGCACTTCAAAATAATAAAAAAATCAAGACAAAATTTTGCATCAATATATTTAAAAAAAAAGAAGTTTTTATAGCATTGTTTTATCTCTTATAGTTTCCTGACAAAGTTATTTATGTACTCAAATTTGATTGGAAGGTAGATTAGAATAGAAATTATTATGATTTAAAAAGAAAGTGGTTTTAATTGCATAGAAGTAGCCGCTGACATCTCATACAATTCAATCTTAATCAAATTCATATCGATTTATAAAATATTTACCATTGTTTCCTCCTTTAATGATTGCGAGTTTAGAAATGAAAGTTTTTACTGTTAAGAAAAAAAATAACAATAATTACCGAACTTAATTTAAAATAAGAGTATCTGCCAACTAATAATGCTTCAATTCTGTAAAATATATTATACAGTATGTTGACTGCATTATAAAGGTGTAATCCATCTGATGTGTATAAAAAAATTGGATTTTCGTCGGAACATATCAGCTCACAAATATATTTAATGTTTTTATTGAATTTTTTAAAAGCTGATGCTCATTAATAAAATTTGTTCCAGACTTTAAATAATTTCCAATTGTAACAGGATACAACTTTGTGATTGTGGAATTTATAAATCTTCAAAAAATGAAACAGTTTATCAATTATTAATTATTGGATTGTCAAAGTAAAGTACCAACATTTAAAGAAGATGAATGAAATTCATAGTACATTTTGTACCAAATTATATAACTCTTAAAAATAATAAACATACTATTGAATGAAAGCAAAAAAAAATTGCCTTGCAAAATTTATATAAAAGATAAAAAATTAGACCAAAGAAATAATTTAATTATTTTAAGATTAGCTAAAATCCAAAGTATTTTCATTTTTGCTGTAAAAGTGCAATATTTTAAATTCTCTCAAACATTAATATATTAAACGAAGCCACGCCAGTTCATGTTTTACAACCCATCAACATTTCATTGCACAAAGATTGTAAGACTTCAAATGTGATTAAATAACATGAGATAAATAATTGTGTAATTGTTTCACTTAAAAATAAAATACGATGAGCTTGAAAGTGTAGGAAATAGGCCCTATACTTTTTTTAATATGTAGAAACAGAAATTTTAAAATCATTTTTCTGAGATAATTTTATGATTGTATAATATTTTGAACAAAATATCTATCATTAGATGTAATGAAAATCAGCTTTAATAATACATACTCTATCGTACACATAAATTTCTAGGTGAAAAAATTATCGCATTTTTAAATAATTGAAAATCTAAATTGAAAAACATTACACTTAATATGAATTAAATTACAAAATGCTTTTCTGGAAGGGTGGCATTCAAAGCTTGTTCATTGAATTTCACATGCTGGATAGCAAGATTTAAAAAAAAATATTTATCTTGCTGATATGGGAAAATTATTGAGATTTTCTACTGGTGTTATTTGAGAACTATATTTTAGACTAACATTTTAAGACAATTACATTTTTATAAAAAGTCCTATTACATGGATAAAAATTTACATAAATTTGTTTTGAGTATTTTTTTTTAATGAAAAGAATGTACCCTTCAGTAATATAAAGAAACTTTCCGTCCCAGGGCAGCTGAGCACCACGGCTCCGGAGAAGGCAACCTGTGAGCTACTGAGCGATGGGGTTGCCTGCACAACCTTACAGGGCGACCCCTCCTCTGGGGACGACCCCCGATCATCTGACCAGAGACCTACATGGAGTAAGAAGGCCGATTTCCTCCTCTCCATCATTGGATTCGCCGTGGATCTTGCCAATGTGTGGAGGTTCCCGTACCTCTGCTACAGAAATGGAGGAGGTGAGTTTTGTCCTGCTGGTCTTTGTAAAGTGTGATATATTGTAGAAATTGTATTTTAATATTCATCTTTAAAATAAGATGCAACAAGCTTATAGATTTTGTTGTTTATTCATTTAATTTACTGTACAGTTTGTCAGACTTTAAGGTAATAAAATCTTAAGTTAAGGCAGATTTTAAAAAAAGATTATAGGGTTTTCCCTATGAGTGATCTCTTATACTCTTATAGTGTAAGTGTTATGTTTTCCATTAAATGATAAAACACATCTAAGAAGTAAGCAAAACTAAATTATTTGCCCTTCTTTTTTACAGCTTAAACCAGTTTCCGATCTCTGTTAATCAAAATTTTTAGCCACTTTTATGAGGTTATAGTATAATTAATCAACTCATCTTACATTTCATTTGTTAATTATTCTCAAGATTTATAAATGTTGCTTACAATTTTGATAATAATCATTAATTTATATTCAACTGCTTATAACACTTAAAACCCATAGGTTTTAATGATAAGCTATACAGTACAATGGTGATGATATTGACTTATATAATATAGTTCATAATTTCTTTCGCTAGCTTACTTAGTGGAACATTTATAAAGCTGTCATCATTTATAGCTGTTGTTGAATCATTATGCATCCCTGTATCAAGCTCAAAACTATTTATAACTGTGCGACGGTTCTTATAACCCCATATATTTTTATTTAAAAATATCAGACAACAAAAGAGATCACTTTTCAGTAACTTTTTAGTTTAATTTACACTATCTTCAAAATAAACAATTTGCATAATTTCTAATTGGAAAAGTCTCTATATATGTATAATTATGGTGACTAAATTTTCCCTTTAAAAGAAGAAATTTTAACTTGGAATAAAATATGTGTACACAAATTATAAATATTTTCTTACATTATTTAGTATACAATACCTTTAAATAAATTTTTCAGATTTAAATTATATTTAATTTTGTGTACTAGTCGTTATAATGGCTTTAATAGTTTTATATGAAATTTGTGTACATATATTTTATAAATTGGCATGAAATTACAGTTATTTGACTATTTTTAGTCGTACAGAAAACAATTTTTAGGGGTTTAAGCTAATGCATACGATTAAAGAAATAATAAATACGCTCAGAGGAAAAACTGAGTTTTAACTTTCAAATTCGGGAATAAATATCATTTTGTTGATTAAAAATGGTTAAAAAAATATTATGTTATTGAGTTGTAATACCAAAAAGAATATTATTTTTTGCTGGTCGTAAAGGCATTTTGGAAAATATACACATATTTGGAATATATACGCATGTTTGGTGATCCAAGAAATTTATACAATTGTTGAGATATTTCTGTGATTGGTTATATCATAAATGCTCAAATGATAACATAATTCAGGGGTGTTTTGAAACATCTGAAGTTGCCTTTTCCAACAAAGATCAAACATCCTTTCTTGGAACAAGATCAAAATGCCAATGTGCTGTAAATAATGCATTGCTGTAAATAATACATACGCATGCAACTATCATCAGCAATGGAAAAAATGAAATTTATAGCTTAAGATTATATTCCTCCAGTAAAAAAAAGGTTAGTGTTTTACCGATATTTAAGCAGATCCAAACTACAAAGACACTATTAATATGTTAGTTGTTACACTGCTTGAATGATATTAAGACTTAAGTCAAAAGTAATCAATTATACGATTTGTGTTCCATAATATCACTGAATTCATGCCAATTTGCAAATTTTAACCAATAATAATATTTTTCTGTTAATTTACATGAAGTTGCTTTTCTGGTTGCTCAGTATTTCCTGAGTTTGTAACAAAGGAGCATCCTGAACCACATGTAACAAGATATGTGCTTTCTCTGATCTAATATTGGCAAGACTATATTATTATCAAATCACTTGGATAACTCTCTTTTTTCATGCTTACAATACGAACTGTTGGCATGATCGTAGTTGAAGTCTGACAACTATTCGTAATGTAACTTGCACGTCGTAAACCCATCCTTTATTTCATCTACCTTCGTGTTTTTGTACATTCCTTAAAAACGGTTATATAACTCTTTGTGAATTCTAATATTTAGTCCTTTAAATTATGCCTGATATAAATAAGTGCGTTTCACACAGTGATATATATATATATATATATATATATATATATATATATATATATATATATATATATATATATATATATATATATATATATATATATATATATATCACTGTATATTATTTAAGCTTTCAAATAGTATTTTTTAATATACTTAGGATTGAAAGTCACACACCACACACACACATATATAGTGTGTTTAATTTTCTGCAACATGTAGAAAAATAATTTAAATTTATAACCATCTATATTTTCTGTTCTGTACCAATGCAATGCATTTACATTCGTTTTTAGGTGTCTTCCTCATACCTTATATCCTGATGTTGGTGTTCGGCGCTATGCCACTCTTCTATATGGAACTGGTTCTTGGACAATATAACAGACAGGGGCCAATTAGTGTCTGGAGAATTTGTCCTCTTTTCAAAGGTAAGTTTTTAGGACCTCCTCCAGAATGTTAATGATATGTTATTGATATTTAAAAACCAAACATAATTTAATAAAATAAAATTTTATTTTGAAAAAAATTGCATTTAAATCAAAATTTAAAGATAGAAATAAATTTTTATTTCTTTATAAAACATTCGAAAATTGTGTAGCATGACTTGAAATGAGTTTAAAAAAATAAAAACCATGATGAACTAAAAAAAATCATAAATTCTTTTTTCAAATATTGATATAAGGGAGTTCCATCAACGTGATTTTAAAATTGAAGTTAAACCTTAAATTTTTTTCTGACATGAGATTAAATTTTTAAGCAAAATTAGTAATAATAATATTGTTTACTTAGCTATCTACTAAACAAGAATCTTTATCGTAGTAAAAATTTCAATATATCAGTTTCCTTTGCAAGAATAAGTTTATAACTCGTGATATCATACATATTAACGAAACAATATGAGTATCAAACTTCTCAAAACCTAATACTGCTGATTTCTTTTATTTATAGTTAAATTATTTTATTATTGCATAAAATATACTGAATATAAATTTGACTAGACTTTTCTATGTGGGTTTATTTTAATTCCAAGATAAACCCATACGTTGAGAATTTAATAACATCATATGTATGTTAAACGTTACAAATAAGGCAATAAAAAAGCCGAGTTAATGTAATAAAAAAGAGAAATGAGCTAAAATAACTTTTCCAAAAAATTATTATAAAATGTAGAAGTTGCTATCGATCTAAATTATAACGATTTACATTTAGCATAGATAAGCACATCTGTTCTATAAATTTTATTAAATTATTTTATTAAACATTTATTTTCAATTAAAATGTAGGTTTAGAAAAATAATTTAATAAGATATGTAAACTAGATATTTAACCTAAAACATATTTTCTAATAAAATGCATGTTTAGTTGAAAATTAAAACCTTATATATATATATTAAGGAATGGCAGCGTTTATTTTCAAAACTAACTAGAAATGAAAATTTTAATTCTAAACTACTGAAAATTAATTCTAAATTATTTTAGAATTTCTTAATGAATAATTTTTAGAGAATATCAATTCTATTTCGCAATTATGAAATCCATATCATCATTAGAAATGATTTGATCAATTATCTCAAACTATACTAGAAAAGCATATACCATCGATTAATATCTCCTCAGGGCTTCCAGAATTTTGCAGGTTTAATAGATTGTTAATTTTACTTTAGAATAAAAGATAATACAACAATAAATTATAAAAATTTAAATATTTTATGAAATGTAGAAATAGAGTTAACTCTTATTTAATTTCTCCTCAATGTCCATGTGATTTTGAATTGATAAGAAATTGAATAAAAGGTATACTTTTTTGGTAATTGTAGATTTTTATAGAAAGGGAAAAGCCACAATTTGACTTAATGTAAATTTATATATAATTAGTAATTAAAACTAATAAAAAGTAATTTTTCTTTCATAAATTACAATTTATTATCTTGAAGTTATTTATCGAATGTAAAAATAAAATGTATTCCTGTAATATCATAGATTTAGAAATAAAGAATCATAATTACTTTTTCTTTTAAAAATATGGACTGTAAAAAATGTGCTTTTTAATCACCAAATATATTTTTTTAAATTGATTAATGTTAGAAACTAATATTACCTCAACAAATAACTACACAAAAATTTATTCACTCCCTTTACTTTAAACTTGTTTTTCCAGCAATGCAGCTATCATTTAAATAGATACTTCATATACGATTTTAAAAGAAAGTTTCCTATAATATACGTGAAGTAAATTTAATTAGCTTTTTACACTACTTCTTATACAGAATCTATTTAATGATAGTCAATTAAAGACTGAAAAATCAATAATAGCTAAAAACAAAATATAGACCCAGCATTCAAAATTAACTCTAAGAATCACAAGATAAAACACCCACCATTTGTGGAGACAGCCTACGTAATCCTAAGTACAAATCCCTCGCCATAACGGATTAGTTGCTTTAGGGCTTAAGAATTTCCTCTCGTGTATTTACTTAATACTGGTTAGTAAAGTCGTTAACAAGAATTAAAGTTTAACATTAATGGTGCAAATGTGATGGGAAAGATGTATTTCGATTAATTTTCCACGAGTGGTAAGGGAGATTTACACGGTATTTACTAACTTTGTAATAAACTGTAAATACTTGGCGATTATATATTTTTACTGTTAAGCAAATTTCCTGTAATGGCTGGGATGAGGAAATTAGTTAAAACAGGAAAGTTGTAACAGTGATTTATAAGGACATTAATTACTGGAATAGTTTTATCTAAATATAGATTTATGTATTAAATTATCCGAATAAATTGCAAGTTTTCAAAGTACTGATTTGCTAAAACTGTATCTAACCATGTGTAATTTGTATCTAGCTTTTCTAAAGACATTCCTGTAGAAAACTGTAAGCATGTTAACTAGTCTCGGATTATTATTCCTTACGTATTATGAGGAGAGAGTTTAAAGGAAAGAATACCGATAAAAGGATCAATCTCATGTACTCACCAATGTCTGAAATTGCCAACTATTATCCCCGAAGCAGCTTAAAATATGTTAGTGGCTGCCTACTCAGTTCTGTTGCTTTAGTTCTCTCGCTCATCGTAATAGACGACTTTAAATAACAAATTATTAACTTTATCCTAAGCAATTAATAAATTGACAAAAATTTAATTTATTATATTTTTACATTAATTAATTGAAGCTATAAGTAACCGCTTGTGACCATTTTAAGCATATAATACTTTACTCATAATGTTATATTTTATGCTAAAAATATTTATTTTTATATTTGAATATATTCTCAGCATAGAATGTTTGATTGTATTTAGAAATAACATCTTTTTATTTTACTATAGAACTGCAAATTCTCTATTTTAACAACGGAATCAAATAAATGTTTATATTTTGCTTTTAAAACAAACAAATATCCTGAAACTTTTCAAACCAAATACAATTTTTTACATTTATCTCTATATTGTGTTTTTTATTTGAAATTTCCATACAATCCTTATTTTCAATTCGAAATTTGATGTTTTGTATCTGCACTGAAAAATAAAGATTTCCTTTACGACTCCTTTTACTTTCAATTTGTAACTTACTTTAAATCAGAAGAAATATGAAATTGTGTATAGATATCCAGTGCAGACTGAAAAAAGTTCTTCCTTTTCCATGATGGGAAATCGAAAACTTTCCAATAAACAGAGTCAAATTTCAAACATAAAAATTTTCCATTACTCCTGTTTTGACAAACAAAACCCTGCACGAAATCCGATTCAGAGTTTTTGCTCTTCTTTCTCTCAATGTGTAACATTCTTACTAAGACTTGCACAGAAACTAAGGAGACTCTTTTTAAATTTAAAATGCAAAATTTCTTATTGTATTTCTCAGTTTTCTCAAGTAATTCCGGAGATTTAATTTTAATATTTTTTGGATTCACGTCATAAAATATTTTTGATTGTCATGTTTTTTCTCTTTTTCTGAAAAACACTTCGTTCCATCTTCTCTCCACTTTTTTAATGAAACTTTCAGGATTTACTACTAAACCTTAAAAAAAAATTTTCCACTCTCTTTTTGCGTTCTCTGTCACAAAAATATTTTTTTAGGAATATTCTTATGTATAAGTGATTAAACCAAACTAATATATATATATATATATATATATATATATATATATATAGATAGATAGATAGATAGATAGATAGATAAATAGATAGATAGATAGATATATACAAATAAACCACGTCATGAAAAAATTGCATACGTCCTCCCTAGCAAGAAATTAATTGAAATCTTACAATTTCTAATTCATTGGTCATTGTTTATATATATATATAATATATATATATATTTATATATATATATATATATATATATATATATATATATATATATATATATATATATATATATATATATATATATATATATATATATATATATATGTATATATATATATATATATATATATATATATAAACAATGACCAATGAATTAGAAACTGTAAGATTTCAATTAAATTTCTTGCTAGGAAGGAAGTATGCAATTTTTTCATGACGTGGTTTATTTGTCCTTAGATTGTTAGCATAAATAAATTATAAGAATGCATTTCACAATGAAAGAAATTAAATCTGAAAAACAACAGGTCTTTTACCATTTGAAAAAGAGCTTCTTGTTTGTACCCATTTAGCAAGGACTTCGATTTCAAAGGCAGCAAATCATATTAGGTTCTCATAATCAGTCTTTTCATAAATTTTCACAACTTAGTTTCAGGATCTATAATATTTGTCTAGAAGGCGCAACTAAAATTCGAAGTACAGTTTTCTGAGAGCATGGCACAGACCGACGCAACATGGTTATGTGAATAACCCAGTGTCTTCCTATCATGAGTGTCGATTCCGCGTATGCAACATTCAGATCTTCCGTGTTATATACATTACCTTGGTAAAAATTTATGTGATTTAGAAATGCAATGTGACATAAAAATTTTGGTACTTTTTCCTAAAAATAAAAAATATTTTTAAGTCCAATTTATTAAGTTTAATAAATTATTAAGTACACATCCGATTTGAAAATAATTTAATTTTAAGCATACATTTAATAACTTTCTTTTTTTTAGGTCACATTTTTCCTTACAATATTTTATATTTTCGATATTTTGCTTAATTTTATTATTTTTGTTGTACATATTTTTGTCACTTTAAATGATATTTTTTATTTTGTATTTCATCATAAGTATTCCCCATCAAATAGTTCTCCATTTTATTTTTTGATTGTTCACATTGCAAGTTGAATATATATATATTAGACTTACATTTTCTGTTTAAAAATTAAATCAATAATGAAACCCTGTAAATTAATGTTTATATTTGTATCTTAACTATCTCATAAAAAATTAATTGTATAAAGTCCATTATAGCGTATTAAATACTTAAGCAATATCCAAATAACTACAAAGAATACATTAAATTCCATTCATTAAATATGTTGTAAATTAGTACTTTTCAAAAATATAAAATCTTATTGTAATTTGAATTGATTTTTTTATTGACTGGTGTAAATGTTCATATTGATTCAACGATTGAATAAGCAACTTTCTTGCTGTACTATTTATACATACGTACAGCAAGAAAGTTGTTTATTCAATCGTTCTCTCTGATCATTTTGTAATTCAAATTCTTTC
The DNA here is from genome assembly GCA_030067965.1 of Latrodectus elegans. Taxonomy (NCBI): domain Eukaryota; kingdom Metazoa; phylum Arthropoda; class Arachnida; order Araneae; family Theridiidae; genus Latrodectus; species Latrodectus elegans. The sequence goes on from CM057814.1 coordinate 76,733,227, forward strand.
ATCAGTTTGTTTAAAATCACAACGGTGTCATATATTTTTGCAAGATTTTTATATTACGTATAACATTATTGTAATTTGTCATTCAGTAATCCTAAAATACCAAATGTGACAGATAATTTATTTCTATAAATTATATACATGTCCTGAAAACAAAAAATACACATATTACCTATTCAATTTTATTTTAAAATTCTAAAATTGTTAATAAGAAACTAACACTATTCAAACATTTATTATTGGTTAATTTTGTAAATCATAACGTTAATAAATCTTTTCTTTTTAACTATCATTTTATCTTTCAAAGAATAGATTCCTTATAGCAATAGATCCAAAATTACAAAAAATAATTTGAATTATATTCAAAGAAAACTATTTGTAAAGTGATAATTACGTAAATATCCATTATCTTGGAGTTAAGAAGGATTTTTAAATAATAGTTTATAAAATTCAAAGATAATTTATGTTGGTAAAATTAAATATTTGCCACTTGATAAAAGTCCCACATTCTAGAAGTACCCTGAGGAGATGACATTATGACATCCGACCCTGAGTTCTTAGTCCTTAACCTTACACACTAGAATTTAATTATTTAGGAAATACTAGAAATGTATTTTCTAAATAAGTAAATTCTAAAAAGAACGCACAAACAAATCCTTAGCTTTTAAGCGTAAAGACCAGTTTAAAATTTAATTACTTATCCGGGATCTATTGTACTTAAGATAAAATGAATAATTTTATACCCTTCATTTCTTAAAGGAAATAATTTGCTTTTCAATAAAGCAAGGGTAAATATTTATAATAACATTTTCTCTGCAGTTAAATTTAAATAATCCCAGCTGCGCCTAATTATAATAACTTCTTTTCAGTAATTTTCCGGGTATTGCATTTGAATAAAAATTACATTTGCTAGAAATATTCAATAATTTCATCATTTAATGAACACGAATTAATTTTCTTTACAAACAAAGCTATAAAAATTATTTGACTGAAAGTAATGATGCAATAAATTTCCCATATTTTAATATAGCCAAAAATATATATAAATACTAAAATAAATTCAATAATAAAAATTATTTCAAAATTTGTCACTTTGAAGCAATTGAATTTTTGAATAATAGAATTATTTCAGAATTTTCTCTTTCGAAATAATCATTCAAAATCTTTTATTCTAAGTAAAAATTTAAGGCAAAAAAACTGTAATTATTTCCTTCTGTAATTATAACTATTTTTCTCTTCATAAATGATACATTTTTACAAATGAAATAAGAATTCCTACCAAATTTTTTATTGAATAAAGCTAATTTGTAAAAAGTTCGAGTTATATCTCTTTGAAGAGTTTAAATGTATCATCATTACTGAAAGATGCCAAACAGATCTGTCATATCTCATAATATCTATGCTGATAAAAACGCATGTTAATAAATTGTGATTTTATTTTAAGTTAAGAATTGTGTTTGTAAAAATAATACTTAATTAATTAAATATTAAATTTACCATTTAAAAATTTAAATGAGTTTTATTGATTTTCTCGACTTTGAAAATATATATATATTATTTTTACTTCCATATCAAACCGTTTTTTAAAGTTGTTGTCATTTTATGCATGTAATATTTCAAAAAGTATATACAATTTGTAAATTAATATTTATTTTTATTAAATATTTTTATTCCTAAGAAGACATAAAGCCAACTCTTCACGTCTCTGGTTTCAAATGGTTTAAATCTTCAAGCTTCGTTTAAAGCAATTCGTATTAAGAAAAATGCATAAATGAAACGGAAAGTAAATAAAAAGTAATAGTACAAGTTTCTGTGGATAGTAGAAACTTCCATGGTCTCTATTCAATCAGAGAAATCTTTCAACGACTAGAAAGTATATGACAAATACCTGATGAAACATCCGAACAGACACTTTTCAAAATAGAAATTCCGAATAAATACTTTTCCAGTTTAAGAAGTTTGAATCTTCATTATCTCTCATGGGCAAGATATTATCAATTCTAGCAAATATTTAGGAAATCCTGTTTCTTTACACTATAAGCATTCAGAAAGATCATATTTGGGAAAAAATTATCAACATGATAATTTTATCAATCTCAATTCCATCTCAAATTATGCTTTTAATATGTCTCAAAATCGACCATCCTTTCTGTGTGTAATTACTGACAAAACTGATTCTCGCTGAAATAGATCTCTTCCTGATTTAGAAATCTTTGTCCTTTGGAAATTATATAATGCACAAAATTCTCAAGTTCTGCAATAATTGACAAAGTTTACAAAACATTACTGCTTTAAACTAAAAAATACATGTTAAAAGTAGTTCCTATAATTGAAATAAGCATTCGCAAAAGGGAACATTTTCTTTTGGAGTATTAGTCTAGAAAATGTTTCACTTACTCTAACGTTAGAACGTTTTAGTTCTTCTGTTTGGATCATTTTGGATTATATTGACACGATATGGCAAAAAACTTCCAACTGCAATACTTTGTAGTGTATAAAATATGTGTATATTTAGTTTATAAAAATAGCTTTGACTGATTGAAACAATCATTTATAAACACTGATAAAAATAATTAAATTTTTACTATTCGGATATTTAATATATTTAAGCATCAAGCTTTTTAGTACTTTATGTATATTTTTACTTTTAGATTTATTTACTATTTATAAATAAATTATTTTATGTGTTAAAAATAATTTATTCTGATTATTTTAAGTGATATGCTTCCTTACTTCCTGATAAAATATTTTATAAGAAAAGTCTTTTTTGACGCCTCTGTTGCTCCAAAAAAAAATAATAATTGCTATCTATTAGTAATTATTTTACTTCACATACCAAAAACAGCATGTGAGCATAGTTACATCTGCAAGGGACTAATAAAAAATTTGTAGTACAGAAAAGAATCGTTGTTCAAAATACACATCGCGCAGCCTAGTCAGTCGACAACTTCTTTTAATATTAAACATAACATTAATAATTATTATTTAATGAATTTGTTTATAACCTCTTGAATTTAAGTTACTCTCTCTCTCTCTCTCTCTCTCTCTCTATATATATATATATATATATATATATATATATATATATATATATATATATATATATATATATATATATATATATATATATATATATATATATATATATATATATATATATATATATATATATATATATATATATATATATATATATATATATATATATATATATATATATATATATATATATATATATATATATATATATATATATATATATATATATATATATATATATATATATATATATATATATATATATATATATATATATATTAATTACAATGTAAAATGTAAATAAGATAATGGGAAAATTTGTAGAAGAATTACAATATTTTAAATTAAATTCTTAAAAGATTCCCGTTGCTATCCAAAAGATATGAATAAAATAAAATTTAAGAAACGAAAATGAACTTTGATGGAGCTAGCTTGCCATCAGCACTCAATGATTCTAGCTGTATAACTGTTACAGATAACTGATAATTTAAAATATATGTTTCTCACATACAATAAGTATCCAATATACAGAAAAATTATTGCTTTTCTGAAAACCGTCATTATTTGAAACCTCTTATTAAAAAACTTAGATATCTGATTGGATGCACACGCGGTTTTGACCACCCACAATTATCTATGGCGAGTTTTGAAATATCGTAGCTTTCAATCTTGGTTTGTGAAATTGGGCGTGAAGGCTAACGGAAAGCACATGCATTTATTTATATTTTTGTTTAGTATCTTTTTGCATAAATATTTTCACGTTCTTTCAGCCGGGATAATATTTTATGATATTCCTGGTTCCTTATAGATACGTGATAATGATATAAAAGATAATATTTTATGAATTGGTTTCATTATTTATTGTGCCAAAAATATGTTTATACTGTTAGTATGGGAATGTATATGCGCAAGTAAGTTTATCGTAAGGGCATTAGGTCATTCACAATTGGAGGAAGAATTTTTAAAATATATCTCATTTTTAAATGAATTTTACGAGTTATAACTTGTTGACCTCTTCTCTACGCCCTTTTTATCCAACACTGCTTGTCATAAAAATCGATTTTGAGATTATATTTTTTTAAATTGTGAAAGAATGCTGTTAGCAAAAAGGTGATATTTTACTTAGTTCTTATAAGTGATAAATATTAATGTGTATGCAAAACTGTAAAAAATTCGGAAAGAATAGTATTCCCGTGGGATGTTTTGCAATAATTCTCTAAATAAAGCTATTCCTTAATTCTAATTTGAATAAACAAGAAAATTTGAAATAAGCAGTAAATTGTATTAAGTTTCAAATTTATTTTCGTGAATTGAATCATTTGCTAAATTTTTATATTAGTTTCAGTTTTTTTTTTTAGAAACATAAAACATCTCTCATATGTGTATGTTTAAATATTTATTAAGTCCATGCTTAACAGCTGAAACTTGTTTACATTTCCATAACATTTTACATGAAAGCAAGTTAAACTGTATAGATAATCAACAGGCATTCTATTAAAGTTTAATACTGAATAAAAATAAGAAAAGATTTGTAACTATGATCTTACCATGCTGGCAGACGAATGGTTAGTGCTATGGTCTTTTATCCAACAATTCGTGAATTCAAATCCAACCTTGGACTTGGGTGCATGTAATGTCTCAAAATCCTCTTTAAACTATAAGCTTCAATCTAATGAACTTTCCCATGCTTGAAAAATGGTTTTTGATCTACAAACAAATCAGAGCAGTTATGATCTTGGAGCATAAGAAAATGGCTTATATTTTTAAAGTAGGTTGTATTTTTAAAATGGTTTTAATTTTTAAAGTAGTTTTTCATTTTTTTAATGTAGTTAGCTTTTATTTTATTATATAGTTAAATTATTTTTAACGAATTCTAAAAAAAGTGGATTTTATTCATCAGCAATCACATTTCATGCTTCATTTGGAAGAAAAACTGAACGAAAAAGTATTTTTATGAAGTTTATTCTATAAGATCTTCCCTTAATATCATCCTATAGGATTGCACATATGTAATTAACATATATCAAAATAAATGTATTATGAGAATAATTGAAAACGTAACGAGATTAATTTTAAGTCCATAAATTAGAATACTTTGGTCTTAAGATTTTATGAATGTCCAAGAGATCGAATGCAACAGTAAATTTTTAATTTTTAAATTCAAATGCGTAACTTCAGGAAAACTAAAATAAGTAAGTCTTAAGAAATTGATTTATCAATTGTTAATCCTCATACATTGCATTCAAAATATTCATCAAGTACTTATAACCTTTAAAAGATATTTGAAATGTAGTTTTTGATTATTTTTCTCAGATTATGATTCAACAAATTGTAATCTTTTCATAAAAATCGGTGAAATAAATATTAATTTGATACAATCGTGACAAAAAAATCTGCAGCCTATACTAACATTGATATTTTTAACACCTCTAAGAATGTATTTTCCCAGACAGCGTATTCACTATTTCATAAATGAAGCTGTTTTGAAAATTGTGTTGATTTCAGATTGTAATCATTTTAACTAGCACATTAAACACAATTTCGGAAAGAATGGGGTCTGTATTCCATTAATCAAATAATTATTAAGTTAAACATGAATTTCTTAATATTTGAAATATGCTATAATCTAATGTGAAATTGCATCTATGAAGCCTTTATAGATTCTATATCACATTAGATTATAGTATATTTCAAATATTAACTAAATGGAACTTTAGGTACAAGAAACACGTGTTTATTTTAAAGGAAACAAAGATATATTTTATAATTCTGCTTGTTCAATAATTAAATTGATTCTTCAACCAGTCATATAAGACTCATTACAAGCATACTATTCTGAAAGGTTGTCAGTAATCTTCTATGGTACTCCTTGACAAGTATAATACGTCATTGCTCTTTATTATTCTATAAATTTGTAATTAATATTTCACAGACGTTTGATGAGAGATCACAAGCGAGTTTGGTGGCATTATCAATTTTTATTAAGTTTGTAGATGAGCTTATTAAACAAAGCCTCAGCTGCCAAGAATGCATCTCGTGCAAAAGGATAAAGATTGCATCTTGAAATATCATGCTGAAGGTTGAATCACATATACAAATACTTACATTACGTTCAACTCCACCGTTACAATACTAATAAAGAGGAAGTTTTTTAACGTGTGTAGTATATTCAGCAACACAAGTGTAACAATATTAATTGACAATTACATTCCCCAAGAAGTTACTATATTCATCTATGGCAGTCATTTACTTTCAAACATAATTAAACTTCATGGAAAAAAACACTGCTATTCATTGAGTCGATGAATATAAACTCAGAAAGAAGCCAGGGACTTAAAATAATTCTGTTTACTGGTTGCTGATGGCAATACCTCATATGGAAAAAAGCCAGGCATAGTCTTATAAAATTATAAGCTTCAAATGGCAAATACCATGGCTATTGATTCACCACATCGCATTTCTGTTTTATACATCCACATACGTTGAAATCGATTCAAGAATACTTGCCATATTTTCAAGTGTAATAAATTCAACCCACTAACTACGAAAGGTCTCTCAATAGATAATATGTGGTATTCGCTCAGCTGTCTTACAACAGTCTTCAACCTGTCAAAACAACCTGTATTCAACCTTTAAAGTCTAAGTATTCGTGTGTCATACAGTATCAGTTTATCATTCCTCGAACTTAACATAGCTCCATAGCAATTGTGAGACTTCGTTTTAATTTAACTTGATTCAAGCAAAGAAACAATTGTAATGATAAAATCATCCGCCCAATGTAGGAATACCATAAATTTTCACAATGAACTAATGATAATTTGGGTTCATGACTTAGTAAGATCTACGCTGAACTTAATCCGCACCATAATCTCTTATCATTTGAAATTGAGGTTCATATGACAAAACGATGTTCTTCTAAACATGTAGAATACAACTAACATTTTCACAAGTCTTGAAGAGTCACACTCTTGTTTTTGGCCTTTTTTGGTGAAAGCATTAGTATTAGTCGTCTGCTGTCATGTGTCATTAATGTTAAAATTATTATACTCGCTAAAACGTGTACTGTATATCTCGGATTAATTATTTCAATTGTTTGATACGGTGTTGTTTATTGACATTGATAGTTCTATGCGTACAGCATGAACTTTTGGTCTCAGTCATTTATTTTATAGTAAATACTATCGGCTCTACATTTTTTGGTAGAATGTGTATTTCTGTCACATTCTACCAAAAAATGTAGAGTTCCCTAGCACTTTCTGAAACATATTTAGCATCATATTTAAAATTTATTAATTTCAGCCTTGCGTCCATAAACATGTTCTAGCTTTTGCTTCAATCCCTTGACTACAAATAAAGACAGTGACAATATATACAATCTTTATACATTTCTAATGTGGTGCTCGTTGCCATATGAATGCCTTCACATTGTTTCCCATGATGTACTCGTTAATGTAAGGTACGCAATTAATTTAAAAATGCAATATAATTTAGTTATCATTTACATTTTAATTCTAACTTTATTAGACTATCTTATTATTACTAAGTTATACTCTGCAGTATTATATTTGATGCCTCATAATTTATGCTATCTTAATCAGGCGTAGGATTCTGCGCCGTTTTGATCTCGTGGTATGTTTCATTCTACTACAACGTGATCATTGGCTGGACCATATATTTCATGGTGTCATCCATGACATCAGAGCTGCCCTGGGTTAGGTGTGGCAATGAATGGAATACAGAGCTATGTCGAGGCGGCTACAATGAAACTGGAGACATGTACGATAACTCATCCAGTGTATCCAAGAACTGGACAAGTCCTGCACTAGAATTCTTCGAGTACGTATAATGCTTAAAATTGTAATTTGATCCATTTAATATACATTTTATTTGCAACTTTAAAAAGTTTTTAAAGAGCTTTTCCTTCTTCAGATTAGAAAGCTTCGCAAAAAATATTCTTTTAACACTATAATTCATTTCCAGAAAGGATTCCCTTCGGAAATTTTTCAAAAAATTTTATATATTAATAATTTTAATTTATAACATATGAATATAAATAATAAATGTTTTGAAAAATGGTTGTGTAATAAACAAATTACTGTATCTTCTTCTCTAGATTCCGACACTCCATAAGTACGGGAATTTTAAGTCTTATGAAAAATTCACTTTAATTAGCTGTCTAAATTATTATTTTTAACTGAATGTAAAATAACTGGATTTAATGCGAATAACATGCATCTGCGAATGATTTTAATAACTAAAAGTTTATCTCTAAATAGTCAAGCGTTTAAGAGCGCATTGCTACTTAACATAAAAAAATTAGTATGAATAACGGCAGGAAAATTTAATACAACCTACTGAATAAAAAGTTTAAAATTTATTCAGTAATACACTCGAAATAAGGAATGGTAGTTTACACTATTATAGAAATCACAAAATGCCTATTTTCCCACTATTTTTAATAAAAATGAATTTATTCTAAACTTTATTGAAATAGTTCACTTATTAAATTAGTTTGCGTGAATCATGCTAGTTAAGATTTTTTTGAAAAAATTTGCCTTAGTAACTGTTTTTTTACTGTATCGTCTTAATATGTTTGTTTTATATTGTTATTATTAATCTCCCTGTGTTCTGATTAAAATTGACTTTTTGAAAAAGAATGTTATTATAATGTTTGAAAATATATATTATAATTTTTACAATTATATATATATATATATATATATATATATATATAATCTATTATTCAACAGATAAGTATACACTCTAATTTTATATGTTTAATTATTTATTTATTTTTACATTTATAGAAAAATATAAATTTATTTAAAAAAATGCAAGATTTATGACAAAAAATACTCTTATACAAATATTACTCACCCGAAGATAATCTTTCTATCTATCCATCTGTCTATTTGTCTACCCATGCATCTCTTTCAATCTCTGTATCTCCATTTAGCCGTTTTTAAGTTAAATAGAGAAATATTAACAAAGTAAGCAACTATAAACACACACAAATAAGAGCATAAAAAATAGAAAATTAATGTTAAATTAGTCTCTATTTTTGAGTTTGAATAATAGACTATTAAAATGCTTTATTTTTGTGAATGAAATTAAAAAAATTTTTAAATCTGTCTTGTGTGTAAAACAGAGAAACTGCAATTGGTAACATTTATTCCTGTTATTAACAGAATATTTCTGTGAATTAAATATTATATTACCAAAAACTATATAAATACTGAAAATTATCAGAATATTTTATAAATTATATACATAGCAAAATTTGACGTTACAAATGAAATAATGAATGAATTATAAGTAAATCTTTTGTGTTATAAACTACCAATAGGGATATTTAGAGGTTGGAGTCACTGGGGTATCCACTAATAGCATTTTTGACAAAACAGTTGAACATTTTGTATTAAATATTTTCGCTTATTCACTTTAAATAAAAAAGAATAAATGTCTGTCAATATCAATCATGCATTTCATCAAAATTATCTTTTTTCTTAAAACAAAATTTAAATGCAAACATTTTAGAGACTTATAGATTTAAGCGAAAACAACTAAATAGATTTCCACTATTTAGTTGTTTTCGCTTAAATCTATGCTAAAACATCGATAAGAAAAATATTCTATTTCTCTAAAAATAACCGAAACTTTTTTTTCTTTTGTGTATCATGACAAGAATATATATCCTTTATTTTTCATCAATGATATTACTTTCCATACTTTTCATGATATTTAGCGAAACGCCAAAACAATTCTATTCTAAGGTAATAACCACTTCTCTTTAAATCGTACGTTTACTCAAATGTAATAAATTTCCTTTATTCCGCTAAAACATCACTGAAGCTAGATTGGAGAATTATTCACACAAGTTTAAGATTTGAGAAAAGGTCTCAATTCCCAAGGTATGCATGCAAGAATATGTAAACAAAGCCTCATTTCATTCCCACGGATTTACGACTGACGTCATAATGACGTCACTATTTGGCCAAAACAATGGGAGATACATCAAACCGTGCCGAAAAGAACTTCTTAATCTCGTAAATTGAAACCATTTTGGTATCTCCTCTTTGAATTGGATACACTTTTTATTTATTTGTCATCCATTACTATAAAGAAATGACACGGCTAGATATTACATACAAACCTTTGGAATGTGTAAGGAAAGTGAAAAATTACAAAATGATGAAAAAAATCTGAAATAATTGTATTATGCTCCTTTTGTCAGTTGAATCCAGAAATGCGAAAAAAAAATGGTTATTAACATTCCAGACTGAAGCAATTTTATATGCTTTTATTAAATAGAATCTTTGGTATATTTTATTACATTTTTGCGTTTACTGAAATGTCGTTTTTATTATAAATTATAGCACAGTAAGAGAAGAAACGTTTTTCCTTAATTTAACAAAATTCATTTTCCGTTATCTTACAACTTGAATTAAAATAAACTGGATTTATCGCATAGCACTAACCTCAGAAAGTTTACATCCTACCATTTTATTGAAGGAAACTAATAGAAATATTTTCAGAATCAAGCTATAATCTTTTGTAAAAAGGAGAACCTTTGATATCCCAATTATTTAAGAGCATGTATTTTTATATCGGACATATTTTTTGTTAAGACTGTATGTGTGTGTGGGTATGCTAACCTTATATTCTCTATTGGCATTTATATTTAATTATATTGCATGTAAAATTTGGTAATATGAACTACTATTTTATGATGTAATAAAAATATTATTAACTTAATCTTTCAATATTACCACCAAGATATAGAGCCTAGCAGTAAGAATAAGATCAATTTCCTCCTCCAAGTAGTTAGATATATACACACATAAATATGAATGATTTCGTCTATAATTAACAACATACATTAGTATCTAAAATTAAGGTCGCAAACATAGAAAATCGGCTACTAGGAGTTAATGCAGGAAAAAAATGGTATATTAATTGCTCATTATTGCTTAAAATTGAAAAGGTAATAACAAAACATTGGCACGGAAATTTTAATGTAGGTTGAGATAAGCATATTAGCATCATTGATCAAAATGAGGTGTATCATATGATGAATTTCTCATTGCTTTTTTTTCATTGCACACTTTTTCACTTCATCTAATAGAAGTTGTTGCCCATTTTACACCTATATAAGCGACACAGTGAGCTCCTTGTTAATGAGACTACTGTTCGGCGATTGTAACTGTAATTCGCATTCTCTCAAAAGCTTCGATTTTTACCAAAATCATAGGATAAAGTTGTTGACATGTAATGGCTCTTTTTGAAGTGCTCCATGGCATTGAGTTTTGAAGTTGTCTTTGAGGACACATCAAATAATGAACACACTTTTCTTCCAGATAATTGCCGACAAGTGTAGTTCTGCTTGATAGGAGGATATTATTTCCCAGGAAAACTATCCTTGATTTCTTCACACACATAGCTGCTCAAAAAGAATCGCATAAGGTTTCAAGAATTTTATCCTTATAACCACATGTTCTCTCTGTATGATAAGAGAATGTATAGTGATGTGTACACTCCTGAAACATGATTTGTATTTTGCAAGGATGCCAGTGCTACAAATCGCTTCTTATAATATTTGCACAATGATTCTACCTGCTAGGTTCTCTATAAATAAAAATTCGTTAACAATCACTTTGAGCCCTAAAATTTGATTTTCTCTGAAAAAAACATAGCACAAATCATGACTTGTCTAAGAGTGCAATCTAAGAGTGCAAGCTCTAAGATAGATGGGATCTCCTGGGAAAATGCGTGAATAGAACACATATAATTAATCTGTGGTTTTATCTCCGTCCATACATGGTAAGTTTCGATATGAGTTTTAAAGATATCGTTTTGAGGGAGTTCTTGAGACCATTTTAGGTCATTAATGATTTCAGATAATAATTTTTAAAGATAAAATTTAATACAATTTCATACAGAGCTGTGTGAAATTATATTTAAAAAAGGTACCATTGTTTTCTCACAAATAAAAACATAAAATGTGTAAATCATCAATAAAAATATAAGGAAATTTTATAATTACTTAAAATTCGTGAAAATACTTACATTAATTATAAAAACTTAGTTACTTTTACACAAAATGTAATTCACTTCACGCAAAAAGTTTCTTTTAATGCAACAGAGGTATAACACTAATTCGTTTGCTTAAAATATATTTTAAGGTTTCTTAATAACTCAAATTATTTAGTAGATTTAATTTTATTTTGATAATTTAATGAGAAGAACTGGACATTACAAACAAACAAAATGTTCAACAATTATTGTATGCTTGTATCCTTAATTTTTAAACTTTTTGTCATTAATTATGGGGTTATTATTGTAAGATTATTGTTTTTATTAATTATTGTTTGCTTACTTGTTTTATTGCAGTCGTGGTGTCCTGGAGCTCCATCTGAGCACAGGTTTCGACGATCTAGGAGCACCAAAATGGCAATTGGTACTGTGCGTCTTTTCCGTCTTCGTCATTCTCTACTTTGCCCTATTCAAAGGAGTTAAGTCCTCTGGGAAGGTTAGAACATTTGATTAAAATATTTTACCTTCGATAATCAAATGATACTACGCATTACGAGACCACGAATCTAAATAACATTTGAAGGGGAAAAAATCTAAATGATGTATCCACAAATAAATTAAAACACAATCTTAATCAAAGTGCATAGTTTTGTGTTTTGAAACGCCTTCAACATTACTATTTTTTAATTCACTATTTATTGCAAAAAACAGTGCAAAAATTTCAAAGTTTGAAAATTTATATTTAATATCGAGTAATATATAATTCTATATAATTTACCTGAAGTAGGTGCAGGTGTCCCGTTAGACATACCTGAGTCACGGACTCATTTGGAGCGTTTTTCAGGAACTAAAAAAGTTACTAAGCATCTAGAAAAATCCCAGCTACTCACCATTGGTACCAGGGAAAGTACCTTGGAGGTGATTTATCATTCAATTGTTGGAGCAGACGGCCATCACAAGGTTTATCAGTGGACACTTCAGATCTGTGTCTGATTCTTAGGGAGAAATGGTTTTCCCAGCCTATTTGAAGTGTGCTGACCACATCAGGCCACTCTTGACCATATTCTAGATTGTCTGAGGCTTTTTAGAATTGATCATTTCACATTCCAGTTTTATTTTTTATAGAATGATAAATTTCATATAATTGATTTAGCGTTGTTAAACACAGTCTATCTTAACTTGATCGCTATTTTCTAGAAACATTTATAGTTTATTGCAGAATAAAATCATAAGTCACAATTAGTACAAGTGAAAATAAATTACGGAATGATGATATTGGCGTAATTATAATCTCAATGGATAAATCTTAAAACTATAATTCCGATTAAACTTTTCAAATAATATAAAAGATTTTTGTTTTTCTTTTTAACTATACTGAGAATGAAAAAGTGAAAACATTTGATAAAATGTTTATTGCTTACGGAAATCAAGAAAACAATTATAATCATAAAAAATATTTATGATTACGGGATGTGCAAATAAGATAAATATAAAATAAAAAAAATGAAACTAAATAAAATGTATCGGATTTTTCGGTAAGTAATTTTGTTTTCTATGAAAATGAAAAACGTATAGGGAATAAAAATTGTATTGAATTGTATATTGTCAGTCCTAGACCAATACATTTTGCTATCTTTCTGGTGGTAGCATGATGTCACATTCATATAATGGTTGATTTTTACATTCAAAAAAAACTGATCCGTTTAGGAAAAACGAAATTTCTTTCCGAACAACCCAATATTAATAAACATTTTTTTAAATTTATTTTATCGCTAAAGTTATGTAGTTATTTATCCTGTATGTTGCATGCAATTAGAATCATAATTAAAAATTTGCTTTCATGAAGGAAATAGTAATAAGAAATAAGTATATTTATTTAATAAGATAAAAATTAATTAAAAGGTTTTCTAAGTTATTTTCATTTTTGTTAATTTATTTATCTCGATAAGCTAAAATTACACATTTATAAAAAAAAATTAGATCCACTTTAATATTCATAGGATTTATCGAATCCCTATTTTCATTATTTAAACTTGTAATGTTTACTTAAATATCAAATAAACTAAGGAAAACTTCTGTAAATTGATATCTTACAAATAATATCAAAACCGTAAAAATCAATATTATAAAACATGCATTTAAAGACAAGATATGAATTCATAAAAATATATATTCAATCTTATGGAGTCAAACAAATAAGTTTGTTTTTAGTATTAAACAAACTTATTTGTTATTAAGTATTAACAAACCTATTTGTCACTTTCTATACACTTCTAATCTATCTCCTTTCATTTATCTGTCAACAAAAAAAATCAGATTTAAAAATGTGTTTATGATGCATGAATAACAAAAAAGAGTTATAAATGAAATAACATTTCATTCACTTACTTGAGATGAGGATGAAATTCGAATTTAATTTAATGAACTCGCTTTAAAAATAAATGCATCAGTATTTTCATATTAAAATATAATTATCAAAGTATCTTACCTAAGGGATAAAACAATTTTCGGATGAGTAACACAACTATAAACAACTATGTTAATAGAAAAGATTTCATAATTTTCTCTTTGAAAACAATTTTAATTGCAATTGTGATAATTACAATATTATAACAATAAAAAATGTCAGGATTTATCAAATTCACTTAATAAATTTTGCGTATTTTAATATTATTTTTAAATTTTTAAGCAACTTTGAATCTTATTTTTTTTAACTAATAAATTGTTAAAGTTTTATTTAATTTTTTAAACAGAGCTATCTTTTCAATTTAATATTTTGACTAACTGATTTAAATTGTTTTACTATATTCAAACTAAAGATAAAAAAATAACTTTTTTATTAAGTAAGTTTTCAAAAACAATATAAATTACCAATAATGCAATTTTGCTGTATTTCGAATTTAAAATCAATCATTTTGAAAACCATGATCAATAAAAATAGAATTTAAAACCAATTGCTTTAAAAATCGGATTTTCGAAGAAACCTTTCATATATTTTGAATTTTCTGAGAAACTACACCTCATTTCGAAACTACATAAAAATTACTATGAGATATCTATCATTAAATATTTTTAAAAAACAGACAATTCATAAATTCGTCGCAACAATTACTAAGATTGTGTCAGATTATAAAAACTTTTAGAAACAGTGAAGGAGCCATACTTGTGTTTTAAGGTACTTGTTTCGATCATTTTTCAGGTGGTGTGGGTTACTGCTACAGCTCCATACGTCATTTTGACCATTCTATTATTCCGGGGTGCTTTCTTACCAGGCGCTGCACAAGGAGTGCAGTATTATCTTAGTCCAGATATATCGAAGCTCCTCAATACACAGGTAAAAGATATGTAGAATGTAATCAAAATACCTGAATCAATTGAAATAAGAAATACAGTGGGAAAAAATAAATGGATTTAAAATATCAATACTACTCATTTGTCAATTAAGAGCAGGTTATCAATGATAAATTAAACTTTAATACATACATAAATGAAATCATATAAATTATAAGGCAATATCATCGAAATAAAATATTTTTTGTAAATCTTATAATTGAATTCAAAAGTAAATTTTATCAGTTTATATCAGTTATACTCTTCAATTGATATCAACTTATCAATTTATAATTTGCGATAAATTTGAGAGGGATATATATTTACATAGTTTTTTATAAAATGGTCTTGAAAATATAATTTCTAAACGTTAAAAATAAGAATTGTATAACAATGTTTTGTCAGATAATAAGAAATTGTCATATTATAAGATAATATACGATAATAAGAATTGTATAATAATTTTGTCATTTCAGTTCCACAAGCTGTGAGAAATTAAAATTAAATCTCCCATGATTAATTTCAAACACATGGAATAGATATTTGCTTTAGATTGATTTATTTTCTTACATGGATAAACATTAAAAATGGTTAGTTAACTTCTTTTTTTTAATTTGATATAACTGTAAGCGCAGATGATAAAATATGGTGACGATGTACATGATGTTACAATAAATGTTTTATTATACGTACAAACTTAATTAAAAGTCAGAACACATATTTAACTGTAAATATAAGTGTAAAGAAATACTCTTTATTTAATTAAAAATTGAATTTCATTTCAGGTTTGGGTTGATGCTGCAGTACAGGTATTTTTCTCAGTTGGCGTAGGATTTGGAGTACACTTGACATACGCATCATACAATAGTTTCCATAATAATTGTTACAGGTAAGAATGTCCAGAAATTCATAAAGCAGAATATATATATATATATATATATATATATATATATATATATATATATATATATATATATATATATATATATATATATATATATATATATATATATATATATATATACGTTTACAGGATTAAAGAATAATCATATAGGAAGAAATATATATATATATACATACTTTTTATCAGAGAGCCTTTAAATCAACATAAGATAGATAATATTATATAGTAAAAGTAACAAATTATTAAAACGATCATGATCGATATATTTTTATTTTTATAATTATTTCTATAATAATCCGCATAACTTGCTTTCCTAAAGTTCGGAAAAACATGATTTGTTCAAAATGTAAAATTTATGTAGCCCTATTAAATAAGAGTGCAGTGCAAATTTTAAAACAATTTGTGAACGACATAAAAACACACACAAATATATACATAAACTTACTTCCAAAATTTAAGCAACGAATATGTAAAATGCAAAAGAATCAATAAATACTGTTTTTAATGACACAAAATTTGTCAGGAAAGTAGCATATATATTTATGCATAAAATAAAATCAATAATTATATACAAAAATAAAAAAAATACAAAATTTTTGTAAGTTATCAGATAATGACATAGTGAAGATTTAAACAGAATTATGTATAAAGTGAAAATAAACAACATAAAATGAAAAAAGGACATTAATAAGGTATATGATCCCCCCTCACCTGTATACAAAGTTTGCACTTTGTGACCATGCTTTCAATTAGATAGTCAACCATCGCAGAATTAAACAATAGCCATTCTTCTTGTAGAGCAGTTTCCAGCTCAATAAGAGTGGCTGGAAGTGGGAAACATGAAGATACGGCACGGCCAAGAGCATCCCAAAGATTTTTAAGGTCCAGCAAACATGCTATTCATGCCATATGCACAATCCTTTCACTCTTTAAGTCGTCATCGACGATGTCAGCTCTATGGAAATGTGCATTATCTTCCATTAAAACAAAAATAGGGCCAACTGCTGCAGTATACAATCTCACAATTTGTTCTAGGACTTCATCTCGTCACCGTACTGCCGTCACAGAACCCCGTTTAAAGATGTGCAGTTCGGTGCGGTATCCTAATAATATCCCTGCCCACACCATAATGCGTGATGTTCGGTGATGCTTCGGGACTGATTACGTGTTCCTTGTCCACGTCATATCTTTATACGCTTGTTATCTGTCTCCAGAGCTAATCTTGACTCATCAATAAACATGACATTGCCCCAAGCAGACACAGTCCAATTGATATATTCCCGGCACCATTTTAATCATGCCCATCTTGATTGGACGGATAAACAAACACAAACTCAAGGTACCTGGGCGTACAGTCCGCTCATATGTAATCTTTGGCGTATAGTAGCTGAAGATAACACCTTACCAATGAATGCGGTAACCATAGATGTCACACGTGTGAAGGTCACTTTGCGATTCCGCTGGACTAAATCACAATATATAGATCTTCCACGGGGTTTTTAACCCTTGGGCGACAGGCTACAGGTCTTCGGATAACTGTCTTTGTGGTTTGGAATTGTTTTCATAAACATGAAATTACAGAATGATGAACTCCGAAGAAAAGAGCAACATCTGAGATCGGCTGTCATGCTTCAATAATGCGCCCCACAACACGCCAGCGTTCAGAATCTTCCATTCCTCTTCTGGAAGTCATAAAAATACGTTTGTCTTGAAAACAAATTGAACGAAAGTTTTAAACACCTACTATCAGCACTTACAATCAGCTTCTATAACCCTTCATAAATCTGGTATCATATAAGGCTACCCTTTTTGCATATTTCTTGAAATCAAAGCGCGATTGGATGTTACCTAACATATTTGCATACTTCCATCTACCTCTGCAGCGATTTGCATCCTCTTCAATTCTGATTGGCTTCCGGAAATTAGCATTTTCCTCTCCGTGCTTAACTTTTGGAAGAGAGAGAGAGAGAGTGTGTGTGTGTGTGTGTGTGTGTGTGTGTGTGTGTGTGTGTGTGTGTGTGTGTGTGTGTGTGTGTGTGTGTGTGTGTGTGTGTGTGTGTGCGCGCGTGCGCAATTCGCAATATAACTGGATAATATCTCTTATAGGGATTGCCTATTGACAACAGCAGTTAACAGTTTCACGAGCTTCTACAGCGGTTTCGTCATCTTCATCTTCCTTGGTTATATGGCACACAAACACGGCGTGCCCATCAATAAAGTTGCCACTGAAGGACATGGTCTTGTATTCCAAGTGTATCCCGAAGCCATTGCTACTCTTCCTGGTGGGCAGTTTTGGGCCGTGCTTTTTTTCATCATGTTACTGAGTTTAGGTTTAGACAGTGCAGTGAGTATCCAAATTTTTATCTATAAAAGCTAACAACTACACGGTGAGTCAAGTTTTAGGTTTGATTTTCTGTTTGAATATTTCATCAGTACTAAAATCTGCCTAAACACAAGATTATCAACAAAATAACTAAATATTTTCAATAGTATTATACAAAAGTTCGGGAATTTCTATGTAAAACAAATTTTTAACATGATATTTTAGCAATTGAAATTTTCATTTAGTGTTTAAAGCTCAAAAATATTTTAACTTAATTTTAAAGAGAATAGTTAATATATTTTTGCATTATAACAAAAGCTTCCTTTAAACAGAATGTTGCTAATTATTTCTTTAAAAGTTTTTTTTTTTGTATAAGTGGCATGCATATAACTATATATCTATATTTAACGATATGTCTACGAGTAGACGTAATGACATGTAGGAATCTTAGCTTACATTGTTAAGACGACTTTATAATTGAAAGAGCACGCTTCTAAATTTCATCTAGTCACGACTACTTATGTAGATACTGGAAAAGATTAGATTCATGTCTTTGCTGCCACATTTTTTATTCTTTAATCATAAGAAAAAAAATTTTATATAGAGGCATTACACGAATATATTGAAAGATTTTAAAAATGTCTTTAAAACTGGTGAACAGACACAAGATATATATATATATATATATATATATATATATATATATATATATATATATATATATATATATATATATATATATATATATATATATATATATTCATTTCTTTATTTAATTCTAGACTTTTTATTGAAAATTTTTAACACTTTTTATGAAAGCAATGTAATGCACAATGCATACAAATGACGACAGTGTATGTTAGATGTTCGGTTTTCGTCCACTCAAGAGATTTATTTCAAATTAAAAATATAAAAAAATATAATGGTTTATGTGTGTGTTAATGTAATTTATTCAAAATAACTTAACTCAGATTTTCTTAAGCATTTTAGAGTTAAAAAAAATTCAAATTATCAAGGGAATTCATGTCAACTCTCTATTTTTTAACAGTTTTATTTCGAAGGAACCGATAATACAATAATCATTCCATAAAAACTAAATTTTATGACTGATTAGGATTTCATATCCTCTACCAGTTAGATTTTATATGCATTTGTATCGCATATCTTACACTATAATGCAAAACATTAAAAAAATAATCAAATTTATCTAAAGACTGCTTACTTCTTGTACAAATTTATGGTCATAATTTCTTTTCCAATATTTTAAAACACGCATGTCATTAATAATTTAGATAATAGCAAGAGGAAAACAGTAAAATACTCTGAGTTGTCTCAATTACACTGATGGAAAAAAAATTTCCCAACACCAAGATGGAGTTGTGCTAACGAAACGAAATTTGGCAGGCGTGTTCATACATCTGAAAGATGACGTCGATTCAGATTTTGCGCTCGGTGCATCAGTGTGGCGCTAGTAGCGACACACGGAAGATGCAAATCAGGTTTGCTTTAAATACGAGCTATAACATTTCTGAGAATCGTTTAGCGTCGAGTTTGATGTAGTGAGTTGATGTTAGTCCACAATGCCTTTAAGAAGACGACGAAGCTATTATCAACAGCTCACTGAGTTAGAACGAGGTTGTATAATAAGCCTATGAGTAGGTGGATTTTCTTTCCGCGAGATTGCAGAAAGGCTTGGCAGGAATGCCTCCCCTGTGTATGAATGTTGGCAGCAGTGGTCAAGGGAAGGCACTGCCTCAAGAAGACCGGATTCCGGGTGTCCACGTGGCACTACTGAGAGGGAAGACCACCGTGTTCGGCGTATGGCCGTAGCGAGTCGTACTGCGTCTGCAGATAAAATTCGAGCAGCAGTTGGCACCATAGTGACACAACGAACTGTTACCAATCGATTACTTCAAGGACAGCTCTGAGCCATACGTCCTGTAGCGTGCATTCCACTAACACCAAACCACTGCCGTTTGCGACGTCAGTGGTGTCAGGCTAAAGCTCATTGGAGGACAGAGTTGTTGTTGTTGCACCAGCATACTTCCCTGTACCTAGCCCTGAGATGGACTTTACCAGTTAGACAGAAGCAGCCGGATGGAGTCTTCATGATTTTGAAGCAGGGAGCAAGCAGAAGATTCCCAAGACTTGACCTGCCACCCCCAGATGCGCCACCTCACCTGGAGAACATTGCGGTCAGATTTAGTGTGCCCCGACCGCCTTTAACGAAAACAGCGGAACCTTGGCTAGTCTGGGACTCAATCTCACTTCCTTCCGAGAGTGAGAATGACTCTCTCATTAATCAGGCCCAGTGACCACAATTTTGGGATGGGATATAAAATTATATAGGAAAATGGTACACACAAAATTACAAGAACATGTAGGATCACAATGCTGCAAAAATATATGGAATTACACACTTACAGGAATACACAGAATTATAAAAGTATGAAAATACGAAGGATTACAATTAATGACTTTAAAATGCACAACACACTAAAAAAATGAATTTGAAGAAGAGCTCAAAAATCAAGAACAGTCTATTGAAAAGAGTCCATTAAAGCATGTTGAAGCTGCCATTTCTTCAGCAAAGTCTAAGTACTTAAATCCAAATATTTAGGCTTGGGATATTAGCAGAAGAAGGTCAATGATGATTCTTCCTGAACCATGTGAATAAGCACTCTTGACTAATAAGAAAGTCCATTACTTGGTTTAGTTTTCGTCTAGATGTCTTGTTAGAGAGAACGGCTCGTTTCCAGTTAATGACCCACTGCTTTGCAGGGGTTGATAAGTACCATGTGGAAGTGAGTGGGCAGACCGTGAGATAGTGTATTGGATCTCCCTCGTTACCACAGGTACAATTTGGAGTGTCCGTTAGACCCACCTTGTAGAAGTAAGTAGGGAATGGGCCATGGCCGGTCATGAAAAGGATTTCCTTCCTGGTCCAATTTAAAGATTTGTTGGAAACTGTACAGATACTTTCATGTACAAGACGACTAGTAGATGACTTGGACCAATCGTCCTGCCTTTTCTCCTTAATCCAGTTCTGTAGGGTGTGCTTGAATGAGCAGCGTGATACGGGGATGTCTACATGATCAAGAGGAGAAGTGGAGATCTGTTGTGTTTTCTGATGAAAGCCTGTTCTGCCTTAGCACCAATGATGGCCGTGTGTTGGTTAGGAGGAGGCCAGATGAGCGGATGCAACCATCCTGTCTGCGGCATAGACACACTGGACCTTCACCTGCAGTTATGGTCTGCGTAGCGTATTTCTTATGGCAGCAGAAGCACTCTCTTGGTTATCCCACGCACCTTGACAGCAAATGTGTACGTCAGTCTGGTGATTCAACCTGTTGTTCTGCCTTTCATGAGTAGTATTCCAGGAAGTGTTTTCCAACAGGATAACGCTTGACCTGATACTGCTGTTGTAACCCAACGTGCTCTACAGGATGTTGACATGTTGCCTTGACCTGCAAGATCATCAGATCTGTCTCCCATTGAGCACGTATGGAACATCATTGGACGACAACTTCAGCGTCATCCACAATCATCATTAATCGTCCCTGCATTGATCGACCAAGTGCAACAGTCATGGAACTCCATCCCACAAACGGACATCCAGCACCTGTATGATTCAATACATGCACGTTTGTATGCTTGCATTCAAAATTCTGGCGGTTACACCGGTTATTAATGTATTTGTATTTCACTTCTGCAATGGCTCTTCTCGGGATTAAATTAACCTTTCTCTTTCCATTAGTTACTGAACACATAGAATCCAGTGTGGAAGAATTTGCTTTTTTAAACAATTTCTTATATTTAACGTGCATTATTTCTTCAAGTGAATATATTTTTATTGAATGTATTTAACCCAAAACTTAAAACTAAAAAACTATATATATTATTTTAGATGGGTGGCTTGGAGTCTGTCATCACGGGACTCATGGATGAATTTAAAGATTTCTTCGACCGTCGGAAATACAGCCGGGAGATTTTTACATCGTTTGTCCTCTTTACATCTTTCGGTATGACCATCATCAACGTCACAAGGGTAAGAGCATTATTTTATAGCAGATTGTGCTCAAATTCAAAAATCCCACTTTCTGTTTTTAATCATTTTGATTTCGAGGTACTGTGTTCCTTCCAAACTCAATAACTCAAAATTTGTTGTTAACTGGTGAAAGAAAGAAAAAAATATTAGATAATAGGATTCAAGCAACAAATTAGTTGAAAATAGTGCAATAAGTGCTCTGTGATTATATTACAGAGTTTGAAGAATAAACTGTTAAAATAATATATGCATGCGATCGAAGCATATTTCAAGGTATAATCAAAATGTGTACTACGCACATCACAATATTTTTGACTACTATAGTATATAACTCAATCTTTCTGCAATATCTATAACTAATTTTGAAATTTTTGTATCAGTTACTTATGGATTTTATAATAAACGTGTCTCTTGACTTGCAATTTTATCGATAAACCTCTTCGATTTTTTTTTTATATTTAAACTAAAATAGTTTAAATATCTGGAGTCTCTCTCTCTCTCTTTTATACTTCCTTATGTAACATTCACTGTATTTCGAAAATGCTATGAAACTCTAAATTTTAGCACTTGAAGAAAAATGTGCATTAGTCCTTACTTAATGCATATTTCACAAGTTTTACGAAATAACTTTTTTAAAAACCAGTGGCAGGATAGCGTATATGTGGGCCAAAGCCTATAGGTGTGAGACGAAAACTGTGGTTCGAAACATATGTCTCGCTTAGGTGGTCAGCTTAAAGCGAAACTTTCAGTGTTTAGTTCCCGAACATGCTTGGTACTCAGTTTATCAACCCATTTTTAAGAAATATCATTTTATATAAATATATATTTATATTTTATACCTTACGATGTTAAAATCAAATAATTTAAAATTTTCTAGGATCAAATTGTTGATAGCTTTCTTATAACTTTTTTATATTGATGATTTGTAATAGTCGAAAAAATAACTATCTTTATACAAGGTGAATATTTTGTCATTTTTAAAAATATTACTATATCATTGCTAAATTAATATTTTGCATTCATTAAGTTTGTACTCCTATAAAGTTTTTCTTGACAAGTAACAGAATTGTAAGCTTTATCATCACAGAGTAAGTTATAATGTTCAGAGTGTAATGTTCATGCACTGAGAAGAATATTAATGAGCTTAAAACATTTTGAGCTCAAAAATATTCACAAAGCCGAAATTTAAGAAAAAGAATAGAACAATATCTAAAAAATATATTCACGTAATAAATCACTTTGAAATAGAGATAAAAATTCTCGAAGATGAACAACCGTCCTTGAAAACTTGTTTATCAAAAAAAACTTTTGTACAAAACAAAATTTTAGAAAATCACTTTCTAAATTGCTTTCCCTATTATTATTGAGAGCTTTAATTTATAACTCTATGATGAATGTCTATTCCTTGATTTTATAAATTTATTCTAATAATCATACATTATCAATAGTATATGATATGGAATTTACATCCTATTAGGAAATTACGCTCATAAGTAAAGAATAATAATAATAAATCATTTGAAATTGATTAATTCCTTCATTATTGTATTTTTTACGAAATTGAAAACGTCTTAAACGAAGTTTACCAATCATCTAATTGAAATAAATCTAATTGAGAAAAATGCTTTCTAGTAAAAAATTAAGCATGTTCTTGAACATATATGGCCAAATTACAGCAATAAACACAATTGAAGGTATATAAAGTGTAATGCAATAAAATTGCTTTTTTTTTATCTCTGATCTGTCTCTTTCAAATAAATCCAATCTTAACACTTAAACGATAATATAATTTTCAAGAAAGCAGTCACACATAAAAATGCCTAATTTTTATTCGAAAAAATTTCATCTCCCATTACATTTAAAAAAGTGTAGTACTGCCATCTGGTACGTAAAAACAGAAAAAAATATTTTTTCGGGGTATAAAAGATTGTTCTAATTTTTTTTTTTTTTTTTTTTTTTTTTTTTTGTTCATTACTTTCGATCATTTCCCGGAAATATCAGAAATATGAGAAATAGGGAATGAAAACTCACCCCGTGATTTTGATGGAAAAAAACCGTAATTATGAATAATATAATTGTAATTAAAAATAACCCATAATATAATTTTCTGTCCATAAATTTTAATTGTATTTGATAGTACCAAAAATAGACATTATTTTCTTTCACTCTTCTATTTTTATAAGCATTTTTAAACAAACTAATTAAAACTTATCCTCCTATGTAAAATTTAATGTTAGTGAATACTTCCAATTAAATATATATATGTGGTTATAATGACATAATTAAATAAAATAGCTAAGTTATCCATTTAAAAAGCTATTTATTCAAACCATCATTTATTATATGAATTCAATAAATAGAAAAAATAATAAGTTTTAAATTAGTTTGTATTTTCCATAGAAAATATAGAAAATTGATATTGCGTTTGCTATATGCTTTGTACATCTCAAACTGTTTTACTAGATATTAGGAAGTTTTCCAAATTTTCTCTCTTGGTGTACGTGAATTTGACTTCTCATACATGAAAAGTCCTTCTAGATGTTATGCAATGTATAATTAAAAGCCTTTATGCCAACAAATATTGTTTGTTTGCTTCTCTTTGTCAAGTTGTAAGCAATTTCGATGGCTCATTTCTAGAAATTTTTAAAGACATTTAATTATACTCGATAAATCATTATTAAATGAAAACGTATCAGTTAGACTTAAAAAAAAAAGTTATGCAGTTAAGAAACAATAAGTCGGGCCTAAGCAATATTGTTTTCGTGGGCTGCAATTAGAATCTACAAACAATTTTAAAGTACCTACAATTCAAATTTCTTAATTTCAAAATTTTCAGTTATTGAAAATTCAAAAATATAATTTTGTTTTAAGTAAGATTTTTTAATCTATGAGAAAAAGAGAGAGAGGTTTCTCTTTCGAAACTGAAAAATCTTTAAAAAATATTTAATATTTGAAAATTTTAATTTTGTGTTTCATTCTTCTGTAATTTGAATTTTTTAACTTATAATTATAATATGCCCTGCTCACTATCGTATCAAGGCATACCTTATTTCTGAAAAATTCTCAAAACCAACTTAATCCTTATTTCTTTCGATTATAATCTAAAAAAATTTGCAATATACAAAGAAGCAAAAAAAAAATTATTTATTCCTGTAATAACTTTCATTTACATTTAATTTTATTTAAATTATTTCTTTGAGTATGACATTGCTTTCAATTTTAATTTTCTCAGTTACGAGCTTAAACTCATTAAAGATTATTAGCTCGAATTATCTTGAAGTCTTCAATATAATTCTTGAAGGAAAATCTTCAAAATTTTGGAATTCTGAAAAATCTATGAATTAAATTCTGAAAATGAACATTTCAAATTCTTTTTACAAAAATTTTGCTTAAAAATTTTTTTTTTTATTTTTTTTTATAAAGAATTCGAAATGTTGGGGAAAGTTCCAGAATTAAAAAATCTACAATAAAATAGTGAGATTTGACAAAAAAATACACGATACATTTTCATTTTTAATTGAAATTGAGGCTCCAAATACTTAAAATAATTCGGTTAAAAAATTGCCTTTGTTGTTTAGTCTGTCATTTAATTGTTTTTAAATACCATATAACTATATTTATAAACTATAAATACTTATTACCGATATTCTTACAAATAACTATTAGAGTTCCAAACATCCTGTTTTTCTGCAAATTTTTTTTTCTTTGCTTAAAATAACTGCCCTATAAAATCAAATGTAGATAAACGAGACGTGAATAAACATTAACTGTAACCGTAAAGTATAATGCTGTAGGGAAATAAAGAGACTACAACTCCATAAAAAGCAATGTAATTGAATCTTTGAACTTAAAATTGAAACAGGGACGAATTCAATTCAAAATCCGTGCAGGCGCGTAAGTTTTATCCGTTCCTTGCAAAATAATTCTCGACAAATCCTAATTGAATCGTAAGGCCCGGACCAATAAAAGCGGTACGTGATTCCCCAAAGGTCCAATGACTGCGACAAGTGCAATTTATCTCTCATGCAAATCTAAGGCCTTTTGTGAGGCTCGCGGTTTATTATGTGTGACGGCGGTCTGAACTCAATCGATGAACTGAGTTACGGAACGATGTGCGCTTTATAAAAAGATATTTCCTAGTTTCGCTTTGTTTCAGTTATGCAGCTTCGCTCTTTTAAACTACCCAATAATTTAACTATCTTGAGAAAGATTACGCATATTTTTAATATTGTTTTTCTTAAATTAATAAACCAAATTCATTTCGTTATTTGTTTTTGTTAATATAAAAACTTAATCAAAAATAAATAATTTTGAAAATATATGAATGATTGTATTTAAATTTATAATATATGGCATCTTAATAATATGCAACTAATTCAATTAAAGTAAAATTAACTTTTTTCTTAAATCAACATTTCTAATTAAATATAATTAAAAAGATTATGCTAGAACGTCAAAACGTTTTAATAAACTCCTTTTGAAGAATGCACCTCTTGTGTTATTTTCTTTGTTAACATTGATTGGGACATTAAATAATAGTATTTTAATTCGTGATATAGGAGTCTACTACAAGCAATTTTCTTTGTCAACCCTGTCCAAATCAATCTATATTGTGATAAGACTTATGAATTAGTGGTGAAAAAAATAATTATGCTTCAAATCCTACTAAAGAAAAAATCTTTATAACGATTCAGAGAAGACATACTATCCTAAATTGACAGTAAAATTAAAATGGGTTCCAAAGTTTTAATTTAACTGTTAACTGATAATCAAAATAAGTAGTACTAAAAATAACTTCTCAAAGTAGTTCCCATACAAATGAACAATTCCTTTCCATTATTTATTCACTTGTTTGTCCCTTTTATCTTTCCATTTTCAAAGATTCATTGTTAAATCTTTAATTTTTATAAAACCGTTTTTTTTTTTTAAAGTTTGATTCTATAAATCACTTTTTATTTCCTTTTTGTCATCTCATTCGCCATTCTCAAATTCTCAATCGTTCTATGGATGGATGACTCGGACTTTATTTGAAAATTTCGTTAGTTTTGTTAATTTTACAATTGTTAAAAAAAATACAATACTTAATGTTTATTAAATAGTTACAATAGGGAATATTATGTGAACTTTATTCTCTATATTTTTGTTGATTTTATGATAATTGTCTTTTTTATTATTTATCATTGCAAATATATGGGGTAAAGATGAGTAATTGATGAAAGGAACTAGATAAACAGAGGTACAAATACTACAAGCAAAATAGTTTAAACTTTGCATATAAACTAACTATTGTCTTGTAACTAAAACATTTAATTCAATTCTCAAAAAACTATGTTTTTTTAGATTAATATTCGTTACAAAAAGGAATTAAAATGAATTCGGAATATAAATATTAAAATATATTAAATAGTGCAATAAATAATAATTTACCTATCAATATTCAAACTCATACCAATATTAGTGACATTATACCACTATTTTATTTAAATATGAGAATTTCTAATACTTTAACTAAAACCCAGTTGTGACTTAGTTGGTTAGAGCGTCGTTATTTCTATCAGATGATAATGATTCTTATTCGAAAATCCGTTAAGCTCCCTAATGGTGATTGGGACATATAAAATAGGTCTTGGTCGCACTATCCTCCGTGAGAAATGATAACAATGTGAAAGGCAGCGAAAGTTTGGTTTTCTACTTAATAACCCTCTTTCTCTTTTTACTATATATTAATGAACGATTTAACAAAATTTCTTTTAAATTAAATTTTTTAAATGTTAAAATTTTATTTTTATTTAAAGTGAACTTGAGAGAATTTTTCAAATTAACTACTTAAAAAGGGAATGTTTTCAAGAAATACAATATTTTATATTTGAGAGCTTTATTTTAAATACAATTACTTTTTTTTTTTCAGGGTGGAGGCTACACTATGCATTGGTTCGATAGTTATTCAGCTAGCATTTCATTGTTGTTCTCGGCTTTACTGGAAGCTATTGGTGTAGCTTGGCTATATGGTAAACCACCAGTTTTTCAGTACATAGCATTAATTCTTTTATAAATAGATATATAATGCAATATCTCCTTTTCCTAATTTCAGGTATTGGACCATTCAGCGAAAACATTCGAGAAATGTTAGGTCATAAACCAGGCCTTTTCTGGAGATTATGCTGGAAGTTTATTAGTCCAGCATTCTTAATTGTATGTCATCACTTCATTTATAGTATAAATTAATTATAAATTTCTTGTGCAAATATACTTAAAACACTCGTATTAAAATAAATCACTAGATTATAATCCTTTAATTTCAAGTTTCCTTGAATAATACCTTTGCTGATATCAGCAACTCTTTATTTTGATCTATTGAAAACGAGTAAAAAAACCATGATTTATAGGCACGAGTTTCATTCAGTTCAGAAAACTATAGGTATTGCATGAACTTTTATTAGTTTTAAATCTTGAACAAATTTTAATTTCGTTAAATTTTTCGAATATGTTTACAAGTTCACAAGTGAGAAATAAGCTGTATAATTGTCTCCTGTGAACAAATTAACATTAAAAACATACAAAATATTATATTTATATCAAATATTTAGTTACTTCTAAATCATCATTGGATGAGATCCTTCAATGCAATAAAGCAGTGATTGTCAATATTTATCTCTTCCGTAGCGGTACTAGTTTCTTGTTTACAGAAACTAATTTCACATCCAAATTTTAAAGTGTTAAACGATACATAATTTTGATATTTTAAATTTATTTTCCTTCTTCTTATCACAAACACACACACACATTATTACTATTTAATCTACAATGAAATTATTATAATTTAATATAATTAAACAGAAAAAAAACCTAAAATTGATAGTATCTTTTTTTTATATTTTTCTCTAAAATATATATAATTTTATGTAATAATCTAATATTTATTTTGATATTATACTGTTGTTTTTCAAAACTAAAAATAAAATATGTTTTTTTTTTTTAAGTAAAATTAATATTTTTATTTATTATTATTTTTTTACTATTATTATTTATTCGAAAACAATTATTCCCAATCTCATAAAGAATAGGAAATAAAAGGCTGGAACCTCAATTTACTATCGAAACCGAGTGTCAAATCAAAATAAATTTCAGTCCGTAAATAGAACACGAAATGTGATTAAGCAAAGATTAATTGAATTCCGACATTTCCGAGAACTGAAGTGAAACAAAGATTTCCAGCTAAATAGAAGGCGTTGATCTCGAGGGAAATAACTATGAGAACTCAACACGCAGTGTGGGATTTCGGAACGTCAGTGTCTATTTTTTTAGGAAAACAGTTTTGTGAGATATGGGATTGCAAACAAGAGATTCATTAGAAACAAGGTCAGAGAAGATGAGACCCTTTCTTTTCTCAAGCATATCTCTATCAGTTCATTCATTTAGTGAGCTCCTCTAATTGTTTAACAGTTTCCTCTATTGTGTTTCCTAGATCTGCCGCTCTGTTCTCTTATATAGAAAATGAAACAATTTACGATCTGTGATAAAATCCGTATTTAAAAGTATTCTCACAGATTTTTACGTATAGTTCGTTTTATAATTATTTCATTTCCTTTTAATAGCTAGCAATAAAGATGTCAAATTTTTGTTAATGGTGTTTGATACTTTTATTATTCGATTAAGATAATTGGAATAGACATCACAAAAGTAATTTACTGATTACTAAAGATACATTTTATTTAATCGTAAAAGATATGAATCGCACAATTTAACAGTATTGCATATTTTTAAATGTATTACCGATTATTTTAATTCAAATTCACTGTAGATTATAAATATTCCTTTTGTCAAAAGGAGGAACTGGAGAGAAAATAAGCAATTTTTTGCTTTACTGTCCATTTTTTTAAATAAATTACAAATAACTGAACAGGAAATGGATTTTTTGGTAAAAATTAAAACATTTAAATTTGGTGTTGAATGACATTATTTTATAATGCTTAAATCGTTTTAAGAATGTGTTCATAAGAAATTATAAGTTAATTAGTTAGCCCGGGACAATAATTTTATCTCAGAATAAAAAGTTTAAGACTTAATACGAATTAAATTTTTTTAAACTTGGTAAAAATCAATTTGATACAAATTTATTAAATTTTTATTGGCTGAAGTATTTCAATATTTTTTCATTTGATCTTTGGTAATCATTTATTTCTCTCTCCATTTATAAAAAATATTTATTGTGAAATTTCCATGAATAAAGGAAATTTCTAAAATCTATATATTATAATATTTCAGAACTATATAAAATTTCGAGTCATAAATAGAAAATAAAAAAATTGGTGAGAAAATGAATAAAATGTCAGCAGAAAATTAAAATTTCTGCCCTAAACGTCTCAAGATTATAGGTTTCAGATTTCATTTTTTTAATTTCTAAACGTCATCAAATTAGCTTGAAATCATTATAAGAAGGTATTTATTGACCAAACTAATGTACTTGATTCAATGCATTTTACAAATTTTGAAAATTATTTTATGACGGGATAATTCTGATAATTTAATAACACGCATATCTAATAATTTATGCATCATCATATTATAATATAAAGGTTAAAACCGATTATTTTATGATCATAAAATTATAACATTATCAGTAAAATTATCATTCCTAAAAATATCGCTTAAAATCCTAAATTGAGCACCTGTTGTAAGCATTTGTAGGTGAGAATTAAATTATAAAAGTAGCAGTTAAATAATGTCAGATTTACTATAATGAAATGCTATTGAAGCGTTGAAAATAAGTTAAGTAATATTAAAAGTCTAAGCTTATGAACTTGTTCATGAACGAATTTTATATATCTATTTATAAATCAGTTATCTGATAGATGTATAGAATTTCTTTCTCTGATAGAAATCATCGCCCTTGGTCATAACAGAGGAGTATCATAGGTATACAATAGAAATCAGTTTAAGAAACCCGTAATTTAATTGCAGCTACACTACTTACAATCACATATAATTTTATTATCGTAAAACTTGACAAAAGCAGCCGTTATTAAGCACAGTATCTTCTCTTGGATGTAAAAATTACTTGTTATATTACTTGCTCATTTCTAAGAACGGAAATCGGCGTCAATATATAATCATGAATGCATAATCATGAAAATGAATATTTCCACTGAAATGATCTGAGAATTACATTGATTATTGTTTGCAGGGTACGAATATACCTATGATATTATAAATTTGTAAAACATGCATGAGAGAGAGAATACGATATGTCATAAAATGAATAAATTATAAGTCAATGTTAGGCTAATGGAGATGACATTTTCTTTGAGAATGTTGACTAAAATACCACTCTCAATATAGTTACTAGTGACAGTGTAACATAAATACGACGTAATCTTTAATGTGTGTGTGTGTGTGCAAGCGTGTGTGCATGTGTGTGTGCAAGCGTGTGTGCATGTGTGTGTGCAAGCGTGTGTGCATGTGTGTGTGCAAGCGTGTGTGCATGTGTGTGTGCAAGCGTGTGTGCATGTGTGTGTGCAAGCGTGTGTGCATGTGTGTGTGCAAGCGTGTGTGCATGTGTGTGTGCAAGCGTGTGTGCATGTGTGTGTGCAAGCGTGTGTGCAAGAGTGTGTGCAAGCGTGTGTGCATGTGTGTGTGCAAGCGTGTGTGCATGTGTGTGTGCAAGCGTGTGTGCATGTGTGTGTGTGTGCATGTGTGTGTGGTGTGTGCATGTGTGTGTGCAAGCGTGTGTGCATGTGTGTGTGCAAGCGTGTGTGCATGTGTGTGTGCAAGCGTGTGTGCATGTGTGTGTGCAAGCGTGTGTGCATGTGTGTGTGCAAGCGTGTGTGCATGTGTGTGTGCAAGCGTGTGTGCATGTGTGTGTGCAAGCGTGTGTGCATGTGTGTGTGCAAGCGTGTGTGCATGTGTGTGTGCAAGCGTGTGTGCATGTGTGTGTGCAAGCGTGTGTGCATGTGTGTGTGCAAGCGTGTGTGCATGTGTGTGTGCAAGCGTGTGTGCATGTGTGTGTGCAAGCGTGTGTGCATGTGTGTGTGCATGTGTGTGTGCAAGCGTGTGTGCATGTGTGTGTGTAAGGTGTCCCAAAACGACCACTTAATCTCTGCACAGCTAGATTCCTCGCTGGGAGTACATAAAAACAGCCCAAAGAAGCGTTCCTGTACGATCCATAGTTCACGAGAAAAATACGAAAAACAAAGTATGACGTCACTTCCTTTTCAAGAAAAGCACTTTATATAACATATCAACAGCAGTGTACGCACAGTTTAAAGCAGATGTTCAAAGTGTCCGCCGTGCATGTCGAGACAGGCTTGAGCACGCTGTGGAATGGCTGTTATCACAAGTTTCAGCATCGCGGGATCCACTGAAGTGAAAGCAGCATGCAGGCGAGCAACTAAGTTCATTCGTGCTGTTACTATGTGCGCATCTATGGCAAGCGAATATACATGAAACGATATGCGCGGCGAACGTTTTAAACATTATTGTTTGAAAAGATATGCAAATACTATTGTTGGTATGTACAATAAATTGTTTTTTCTTTCACCGGAAGTGACATTGTACTTAGTTTTTCGTATTTTTCTCGTAAACTGTGGATCGTACAGGAACGCTTTTTGGGTAGTTTTTATGTACTCCCAGTGAGGAATTTAGATGTGCAGAGTTTATGCGGTCGTTTTGGAAAACCCTGTATATATATATCATGATTTCTTAATTCACCATATTTTTCCATTTTAATTTGTCTTTTTAAGCATAATAAAATTGCTCAACTTTATTCATTTGCAAATACTATAAAAGATGTTTGTAAGTTGATCCTCGCATTTCATGAATAATAAAACGAATATAAAATTGAAATTAAAGAAACTTTAATGTTAATCAAAAAATTATATAGATTACTGAATTATTTGCCCGGAACTTTGAAAATTTGTGAAATACTGACCTGTAATTTGTTATAAGTATTCTGATCTAAATTAATTAATAGAAAATGTCGCATAAATCTATTTTCTTAGACAAAATAACTAAATTATCATTTTTAGAGGAGAAAAATAATTTAAAAAATCTCATAGCTGAAAATATTTGGATTTATTTTGAATAATTATATATACAAGTATTTTCACTGCCATTACTTTATATATTAGGACTAAGAAGTTAAATTTATTACTGATAATCAAACGAGATCTGAATTTTTCTTTGTAGTTTTTATTTCATTTTTATATATCTCTTGTAGGCAGTAATTGTTTCAGCCATAATCAACAATCCTCCATTGAAATATAACAACTACCTCTATCCTGGTTGGGCTGTGGCTCTTGGCTGGGGATTTGCACTGTCTTCAGTTGCCATGGTACCAGGGGTTGCATGTTACAAGCTCTGTAAATCTAGGGGAACATGTTCAGAGGTTGGTAGAAGACTAGATTTTTAAATCAAAACTAATTTTAACTATCCAAGTACTTATACAAATATTGAGATTATAAAAATTATAATCTAAATATTTGTATAAGTACTTGGACAAATAAATATTTCAATATCTTTCAATTATTCGCCATAAGTTTCACACAACGAGCAATTTTATTCTGAATCATTTCAATGGATGAACATTTTCTTTCCCACGGAATAAAATTACGTTCAGTAGATAACACTTAAAACTTTCCAAAATGACTGTATACTATATTGCCTGATACGAACAGAGTTTTCATCGAACTTTTATCTTACTATTAAATGATACCAAGTGCTATCTGAAGAAAGAATAGTGACACTGGTATTTGTACTTTAATTATACATTATTGATCCTTTCTGCAATTATCTAACAGATCAGATGTCAGAAATCATGACACTCCAAGCCATGATGTCATATCGTGTGATACGGCATTCAATATTACCAATTGGATAAAACATTTCACCATACGCCATTCAAAGATTGCGTCTATTATATCTTTAACAAAAATATAACATGCTAAATATATTCCAGTGCCATTATATCATTATCATAGCACCATTACAAATGAAAGAGATGGTGCTACTAGGTCACTCCCAGTACTAACTAGATCGATGAGAGAAACTTTTAATAGAAAAAAATTAACGGATACTTTGATGACAAATAGTGGAAAGTAATAACAGCTAACGTGCTATAGAGACTGTTTTTTAATATTCAAGAAGATTCAGATAGGAATTTTCCATAAATGGCATATCACTTATTCACATGTATCACAATGGAAAACTGAAAATCCCAAACACTTCCCTCGACTGATGTGAATACATCACCTTCGGTTGTTGAAAAAGTAGCTGAAACCGAATCGGAATCTTTCACTCCGAAAATTTCTATCCTATTATTAGAAGTTTTTAAAATAAAATTCAGTACACTATTAAGTTAATGTACAAATTTCCATACTGTAGATCAGTGATTCTCAACCTGTGGGGCGCGACCCTCTTGGGGGGGGGGCAAGAGGAAATGTTATTTAAAAACAATTGATTAAGTGACTGAAAGGAAAGAACACACACACACGCTTACAAAACAAAATACATTTCGACATATTTAATAATTAACTTATTAAATTAAAACAACTCACTAAATTAAAAACAAATTTAATAATTATTAGTGACTTCCTTGGGCCTATCTTTCAGAGCAAAGTTTTACGAAGGAGGGTTTAATATTAGAAATAGACACTCTCAGTTCTTTTTTTATATTTAGCTGAGATCTATATTTTGTCTTCAAAGAAGCCATCGCAGAAAATCCAGTTTCACAAAGGTAAGATGTTAAAAATGATAGTTGAATGCGAAATGTCCTTGTTTTTAGTGTAGAAAACTCATCATCCACTCTTGCCCAAAATTCAAAGAGTGATTTATTACTCAATTGTCTTTTGGTTGCGCCGCTTGCCGGGAAGTCTATGAAGGTTTCTTCCTCTTCAATTGAAAGTCCTTTGGGAGTATTTTGAAATGGATCCCTCACACACTTGTAACTTGATATCAGTTTGTCGTCAGCAAGAAAGTACTTTTTAAAATTCCTTGCTAGCACTGTTAATGATTTTCAATGGTTACAAAAGCAACTTTTACATGTTGTTCTTCACCCTTGTAAGTTTTAATACAATCATTCAAATTTGCAAACATTGTTAAGTTTCCTTGCTTTAAATTTTTGTTCCACAATTCCAATTTCCTACAAAAGGCATTAAATTTATCACTCGTATCTAATATATGTGTATTTGCTCCTTGCAGTTGAAGATTCAAGTTATTTAATTTCTCGAACATGTCGACCATGTACCTCAATTTCATCACAAATAAACTATCGCGAAAATTCTCAGCTTCCGATCTGTTTTCCTCTTCCAGGAAAACGGCGATTTCTTTTCTTAATTCATAAACACATTGCAAAAATTTCCCTCGTGATAACCATGTGGTCTCGCATAAAAATATTAACGCTGAATGTATTGAACCCATGTCTTTACAAAAAGCGAAAAAGATTCTTGATTTCAGCTATCTCATTTTTATATAATTTACTGCAGTTACAACTGTAGTTCTCACAATATTCAAACCAGGACTCATTTCTTTGAAATTCAAAGCTTCTCTATGGATCATGAAAATGTGTCAAGACGCACTGAGGTGATTTTTGTTTCACAAGTGCTTGAATACTTATGAATTTTCCGGACATAGAACGAGCACCATCGGTGCATATTCCGACGCAATTTTTCCATTCAATGTTTGTTTCATTCATAAAATCATTTAGGATAGCAAATAATGCGAGTGCTGTTCCTTTGAGTTCTATTGGTTTGCAGAAGAGTAATTCTTCTACTACTGACAAATCATCACAAAATCTAACATGGGCAATAAAAATGAGCATCTTTATTACTATCTGTTGCCTCATCGAGTTATATTGAAAGCAATTTGTCACGCAACTTCGACAAAAGCTGATACTCTACATCTTCAGCTATATCAGCAATTTGACGGGCAACAGTATCATTTGAAAAAGCCATAGACTACAATTGTAATGCAAAATTATCTCCAAACAC
Source organism: Latrodectus elegans (assembly GCA_030067965.1). NCBI lineage: Eukaryota > Metazoa > Arthropoda > Arachnida > Araneae > Theridiidae > Latrodectus > Latrodectus elegans. The sequence goes on from CM057814.1 coordinate 76,769,883, forward strand.
CTTATTTACAATCGCAATTGAGGCTGGCAAAATAAGCCTTTCACCAATGATGTGAAGGTTTTTAAAACTGGCTATTTTATATGAAACTTTGTAAGAGACAATTAAAGCTTTTTCATTCACAAACAAAGTTTTTTAAACAATGATTTTTGCTTTTCATATGATTTTAATTTTAATTCGAATAATTCTCTGGCTTTGTGTTTACGTACTCACTATGAAGCGTTTCCAAATATCGTTTCAATTTATTAGCTTTCATGCTGTCTACCGCCAACATTTTTGTGCAAATGATACACAGGGGCCTTCCTTCTTCATTTACTTCAGTATTAGTGAACTCAAAATTTAAATATTCTTGAAAGTATTTTCTTGATTTTATTTTCGAAACCCCGATCGTCTGTGTACTCGTTGATGCTTGGTTATCGTCTAATGCTGGCTTACCCCCTCTTAAAAATTTATCCATGATTCTGCATAAGTCTGCTGCTGTGAATATTTACACATTCAAAATAGATTCAATAGTGATAGAAGGATTGACTCGAATGAGATTGTCTGGAATTGAAATTGGCGTCATAGAATTTTCTCCTTCTCCCTATGCACATAAACCACATCGGCACATTTGTTCACATCTGTGCACGCTCCTAACTTAACTTTTAAGCTGACCAGACAAATCGAAACTTCTCGTGAAACCTTGAGAATGCCCGACATGGCGGGACGCTAGAGCAATAAAAAGACATAGGATTCTTGTTTTTTTTTAATTCTGAGGATAGGTGTTGCAAAATGTCAATAAATTTCCGTAATTTTGGTCATTTGTAAAGTTTAAAATTAAGGTTGTAGTGTAGGCTTAGTGCCAAAATACATTATTATTGTATGCATTTTATTGTATGCGGTGGAGAGGGGTGCGCGTGATAAAAATTATGATTGAAAATTGGGCCGTGAATACTAAAAGGTTGAGAAACACTGGTGTAGATGCTAATTTTTGGATATAGTGAATCATAGAAGACACAACTGTCTATTATAATCATCAATACATATGCTGCAAACGCACCAGGAATTAAGCGAAAACCTAGTCCATATCAACAGTGCTGATATCTTCTTTCAATTCTATAATTTCTAAAATTAAAATGATATCAAAACATTTTATCCAATGAATTACAAGGGCTATAAATCACCAAATCAAGTTCCCAGTTTCTAGGCTCATTGTAGTATTTTCTTGGAATTTCTAGAAATAAAGACTTTTATTTGAACTGGCAATTATCTCGCATAATGCAGACTATTGAAGATATGTAATTAAGACAAATTACCCTATCCACTTAGTACCAATGATTATTATATAAGTATGGAAACAAATAAATTCACCACTCTTCGATGCGTTTCGTTGACCCAAATGGTGCTTCTTGTTCCAAATATGGATGAAGCCATTGTTATCAATTTACAATAGGCACTACTTTCTCAACCGTTAAAAAATCTTATCTGAATTTTTTACAGCAAATTATTGTCAGTAGCTATAACTTTATTGCTGTTTTAATGCACAAAATAAAAATTACATTTTATTTTTTGTTAAAATACCATATTGTAATTTATAAATTGATATAACATGCTATTAGATTTTGATTATTATATATAAATGCATATAACTATGACACATTAATACCTTTTTATTACTACATGTTTATTTATACGAATAACATTTCAGAGAATTGCATATACAATTACTCCTTATCCTGAAAGAAAAAAATACAAAGAAACTGGAACAATTACAAGATTTAAAGTAAGTAAAATAGAAGCTGTTAAAAAAATTATTAAAAATCTATTAACCCATCAAGATTTCAATTTTTATAACTAGAGTTGAATACCATGTCTATAAATAATTTAGCTTCTAATAAAAGTTGCTATAAAATAATTGCTACATTGATTTTTAAATCAAACCATAGATAAATAACTTCAGATAAAAATAAGTACTTAAAATATTATACATTATATACATTTACATTTCAAAAATTGTGGTACACTCATCTATTATTGTACCCAATCTTTAGCCAAACAAAATATTATTAAGAATATCTATAAGTCCGACAAGTTTTGATATTTCATGAAAGCAAACCTATGGAAATGAAATTAGGTATAAAAAAAATTATCGTGCTTTATTGAAGAGAAGGACATTGGAATACAATTGCTCTTACTTTCTGGGATAGCCGTTTCAAGTAAGTGGAGTTTATGTCTAATTTCGTGGTAATCTTCTAGAACACTTGATATAATACCGTTGAAACTTTTCGTTTCATAATTTGCAGAAAAATTCGTTTACAGAAGGAAAAAGTTGAATATTGAATGACATGATGGTTAAGATTAATTTTATCAAGTCATTGTAATCTTACCAGAAAACCACATAACTGAAAAAATGTGTCGGAGATATTCAATACATATTAATTTGGCATAATATTGATTCAATGAGGCAGTACTTTTAAAATTAAAAAAATAAATGCAGATAATAAAAATTTTGAAGCAGGAAAATAAATTATAAAACTTATTTTATTACTTTAAATTAAGATTTCATAATGAATTACATGACATTATTTTATCATTTCTGGGAAAATGCAAACAGAATGCCTGACATGATATACAGAATATGCAAGATGTTTTCTTGGTGATAGCGCATAATACTATAATGCATGTATGCAAGATGTTATATTAAGCATCACAAAATTAACATAAATCCCAGCCATCTGTTATTTTACACGGATAGTCTAAAGATGGATTGGCGTATTTTCTGATTCATCACTGTTAACTTGTATGTTATAAAGATAAAATGCAGATAGAGAAAATGTTTGAAGCATCTGATCTTGGGTAAATTGCGTCACATTTATTTTTTGAAACTAAAATTTTGTAGTGAATTATACGCCATTATATTAAAGTTGGATTTGATTTATGGAGAATGCAGTGGAAACACATGAAGTACTAACTAGAAATTCACAAATCGTTTTACTATTTAGGACGCATACTACATACAATTATACATTCCAGAGAGACATTATACATCATGAGAAATTTATGTCAAAGATATTATAAATAAGGACGTTTAGTAGATTGTAATCGATTCATTTGTACTGACAGTTAGAGATTTTCTGATGTATTCTCGGGTTTATAAGCATTTTAACTAAAGCCAATGACCTGCATGAATTTACGCATCCTTGTATAGGTCGCGATGGTCTCATTGGTTATGGTGTCCTTCTCATTACTTGCAGGTAGTGAATATGAATCCCGACTTGAGGGAAATTCCTTCGTGTTCCTTAAAGGGGGGGTTCGTTAAATGGGTAGTGTTCGCAATATCCTCAAGTATTGTGGGTTTTACTGCTTGGTACCTGCTTCTAAAATTGTAAAAAGTCTCACCTGGTTGTTGAAAGAACTGATAGAGCCCAACTCAGGGCTAGGTGTAGAAAAGTATGCTGATATGCAAAATCCTTGCATATAGAGAACATAAATGTGGAACTTCGTTCCTACCATGCAACACGATTCCAGGTATTTTTACCAAAATGTTTTACTTTTGCAATTTTACCCCGCTGTACGTAATTACTTTATCATTGATAAATTTTGAGCATTTTCCATGTTGTAGTGACATAGGTTCATACATACTAATGTGTTTAAAAAAGCAGTACAATCATTACTTAAGTTTAGAAACAATAAAAAGTATTAATCAAGTACTAAATATGGTAATTCATAAGCACCTGATACGGGATAAGATAATAGGTCATGGAATGAATATTTTATAAAGGGAGTTTAAAAAAGTAGAACTATTTGGAAATGCTTCTGAATTTATAAATATATTTTATAGATGGCTTAAATACAGTGATAACGAAGCAATGGATTATCGAACATAACATATACTAAGTACGTAATGTGTAACATAAATCCATACACATCTATGGAGTCAATTTATATCATAAAGCAAATATTTTATGAGTTTAACTGAACACATCTATATGGAATTGACAGTTTTTTCATTGAACGTGATTTGCTATTGCTAAAACTTCGATTTCTATGATCTCCCAGCAGAAAAACATCCTCCTGAGCGAGACATTAAGAAACAATGTTAATAAATATGCTGGGGCCGTTTTACTCATGTGATAGCCCTCTTACGAACTTCTTATAATAAAATGATATTATAATTATATTGAAATTTAACAGGATAACAAGTTTATCGGAAGGACCTTTTTATCAGTCTTGTTGATTTGTGACAATATTTTATAAATATATGTTCAAATACTCGTATTCATCTTCCTCGCTACCAAGTATCCAGATCAAGATTTTTTTGGTATTTTCAATAGCAATGATTATTTAATTTCATCAATGTTTTTCCTTTTTTTTATTTGGTTTCTCTTCCAATGGTTGTTTTCCACAATTTAATTCCTTATAACTAAAATGACACAGATTTATCACTATTTATCGAAATTCTAGTAAGAAACTATGAAAATAGAATTGTACTATTCCTTAGGCTGGTTGTACAATCCATTTCCATAAGTCAGGTCATATACAAAGTGAAAATCCCCGAACAAATTTCATATAACAGAACACATTTTGATCACCATAATTAATGACTTCAACGAAGAACTTGTGAATAGTGACAATTTCAGCCATGCTTTTCTAAATATTACCAATGTCTATATTTCTTTTTCCAACAGCCTATACATATCTATATTAAAATTGTAATTTGTAGTTGATTATAAATAATAATGAAATATATAATGTAATTGAATTATAAATATGTATTTTACCATGTGAATAAAAAGCAAGTAAATATTTTGAAAAATATCCAATTTATACACACTTTCAGTACAAAATTATGGCATGTAAATAATTAAATATTTTTAATTTTCCTACAATTTATTACGTGTTTTTGTAGATCACACGCCAAGCTAATGCGTGTGTCACCAAGTCAGTATGCGTTTGTTCTACAGCATATAGCAACATTCTAAAAATTTAAAAGAAGACATACTTTTTAAAGTTCGTAAAATTAATATCTGCTGTATTTTATATTTCTCGATACTTACAAATACTTAAATTATTTTTTCCTTGTTGTAACTCTACACAGGTATCATTCGTTTATTTAATTTTAATTTTTTTCTATTGATAAATTCCATTCTCAGTTAGTACATACTATGTATTTGAAATTAAAAAATGAAACTATTTGCATACTGTTTAACTTCTTATACTATTTATTTATTTTTTAGCTAGAGCACTGGACAAATGTATAAACAGAAATGTGGATTTAATGACTTTTTTAAAACCTTTTAGTTGAAGAGTAATAATACATTCTCTGCAGTTCAATTGAAAATGTTTGTGTGTGAACATAAGTATGTATTCAAACATACAATCGTTCAATTATATCATTTTTAGAACGAATCTAAAAACAAAGAAAAGATGATACTTGGTATAAAAAAAAATGTGTGATTCACTGTAAAAAAATCACAAACATGCTATTACAAAATTCATTATCCTGATATTTTAGCAAAATGTTATAAGAATGATTGAAATTAAACCATACAGGAAAAGCTTTAAGGGAAGTGACTATATATAGTTACAGAAGTTAATAGCGAAATAGAATTAGGAAACCTTCAGAGATGTCGAAACAAGAAAATGCGTCAATTATTCTACATACATATAATGCATAAAAAAGTGTTCAGTTTGATGAAAATGCATATCACAGAATTTAGAAATCTGCTAATGAAAGCTAATATTGTTGCAAAAAATTATTTGATCGATTTTCATAATGGATATCAAAGTATTCTGGGAAAAGAATGGTAAGTTTAAAGAGCATATATTAAGTATTTTATACTAAATGTAAGTCAATTTTGCAGTAAATTTGAGCATTTTAAACAGAAAAATAGACCAAGTATTATATATTTAAAAAAGTTGATTCTTCTTTATTTGAAACTAATCATACCATTCCATATTTAAGAATTAAAATCAATTTTGATGATCAAACTTGTGACGATCTATAATGCATGGTTACATGAATATATCAACATAGAAGGGCACAATTGTATATTCAAATTACGTTACAGACAGCAAAGAAGCTTTGAATGATAAAAGTACAAGGAACAATTATGAATCAAATGTGAACGAGTTCTTTTTTATTTTCACATACTTAACTTAAAAAGCAACTACAAAAAGAATAATTCAAGTATGGAAATAAATCGAAAATCTTTTTTAAAATACCATAATATGGCGAATCCATGTATGTTTTTATCTTCCTTTTCAACATTTTCAGTGGCTTTTAAAATATTGTTTTCTTTCTAATATTAATAGGATAATATTCATGCCTTATTCACAAAAATTTAATTACGCTTCAATTAATATACCCAAATAATTCATAATGAAAGTTGATTAATTTCTAAAAAAGGTCAGAAATTGTAAAAAGAAAAGTTTATGTGGTTTGAGGAACTGATATTTCAAAGAAAGTTAAGTTTCTTAAATAAAAATTGAGTAATTCATATAAAAATTATTTATAATTATAATTTTAATTAATAAAATTTAGGTTAAATTAATGCTAAATGAGGCAGTTAAAAATAATATATACAATTTATATTAAATAAAAACGTTAATTTGCTTGAATTCATTAAATTAAGTTAATAAATGCGTTGAAAAAATAGGCCAAATTTTTGGCAAAATTATGCTTGAGAGTTTGCAGTAGATTCATCTGTTTCACAAAATAACATCTGTATACCCTTTTAGTGAGGAATAAATAGTTCAAAACAATAAACTGCATTTTTAGAGTAGTGTAATTATTTTGTTCTAATTAATTAACTGATAAGTTAATCAATGAACTTTGCATTGATATTAGTCTTTAATAACTATGCAGAAATATGTGAACTGATTATAATTAATGTGTTATTGCATTGTCTATATTTTAAGATCTCTATAATGTATTCACAATATGCCATAAATGTAATAAACATATAGTTTCAATGTTTTATTGTGACATAATACTGAACAATAAATGTGTTTTTTTTTAATTTAAACATACCATATATATAAATATTAGTTCTTTTCATTCTTAATTTTTAAATAAAATAGCTTTCCTCTAGCACAAATAAAGGACTAAACAGCATTTTAATATAAGATATAAATAAAATGTTTAAGAAAATTATGTATACAGCACATTTGTGTCAGTATCAGCGTCTCTATTAATTAAGGTTTTATGCATTAATTATTCAAATATATATATTAAAAGCCAACTAAAAATGAACGCCATTTTAGAACACTTCTCACTGTAATCCTTCATTAAAAAGGAGTCTCTTTTTTATAGAATCCGTCGAAATTATTAGGGATAACTGAGTGCACATAAAGTTATAAATAAATGAAATCGCATTAAAATATAATTATGAAATTCAAATGTATGCTTCATGAAAAAGGCTCTAAGGATATATAAAACTTTTAAACTGTAATTAAAATCAATTTTCGTAACGAACTTTATTACATTTTCGTAACGAACTTTATTACTTTACTGTTTTTATTACATGGAGTAATATATTTTTACAAATGGAATAATTTTAAATATGAATCCTAAAAATAATACTTTAAATAATAATTTCTAAATAATAATCTTATAAAAATGATCATTTTAAATAATTCTAAAAGTGCCATGCTAATCATCTTTATTCATATACGATTATACAAATCATAAAACTTTGGTAAGTTTTACAATTTAAAAAAATTAACTGTTACATCTACAATTGTTTTATGGAAAAAAAAATTTATATTTTACAAATAATTTTTGCAGCCTAATAATTATTAACACTTCAATTTATGTAGTTAATAAATTTAAGTCAATTGCTATATGCTATATTTTTATACAAATCATTAAAAATTTTATATAAATTTTAATAAATTAATTACTATAATATCGATGCTGCTTTAAAATGTCCAATTTATAAGGAGAGTACTGCATTTCCGAGAAACAAGATTATAATTATTAATTTTCCAGCGATTAAAACACACATCAATATCTTAAAAATAAGAGGAAAGCTTTTTTTAATTATCTATCACAAAATACATTAAATTTCATTTCTTTTTCAGTATCATCTTTACCCTTTGCAATTAAATTTTTATTTGTTTGATGTACTTAGAAAATTAACTATGTATGAATTTTAAGCAATTATTAGTTGTGAATAGTTATTTAAATTTCAGTGCTGCTTTATTATTTGATATTGCTTTACTGTAAATATTTTTAACGAATATTTTATATGTAATTTTTTTCTTGCATTTATATAAAATACTTATTCAAAAATGTATGTAAAGAATCAGAGATTAATTCAATCTCTGCATTTTGTTTCAAAATGTAAATAAAATATATCATACTATAATGCTTAACTTACTTTTATTACAACTGAAAAACAATATTAAAAAATTTGTATGTCGCATTATATTTGCAATATAAAAATTTCATATTAGGCATGTGTGTCTAGAAGAAAAATAAATTAGAAACTCACAAATTACTTAAGATAGAATGGAGTTTTTTCCTGATTTTTTAGTATAAAATAAACTGAAATCATAATGTGCAGGTTAGACCTCAAATATTTATTTAAAACATCCAAGAAAAATTTTTAAAATACGGCTTAAATTCGTAATTTTCATCTTAAACGGAATTTAAGGGTGACTGTTTTCAGAAGATTTCATGAGAAAGGGTTGTTTGCATGAACAAGTGTGATTTGCCTTCCGTTCATTTCTACGCATAGGAGAGAATGTTTAACATGGTTCAGACAGTATAGAGATTGGAGTATGGATCAATGAGTCTCGATTCAGCCTAACCACAGAATCCCACCATACATTCATTATTCATATAGAGAGAACTAGAAATCCACTACCTGCCTCCTAATGTCTGCAAAATCTACCTTTATGTTGCAGAGGTTTAATGATACAGTCAAACATTATGTTAAATGTCCGCTCACCCCTTTGACGGAGGTATAACTACTATGAAGTATAAAATGAGATCGTGGATCCCTATGCTCACCTTTTCAGGGGCTCAGTGAACTGAGTTCATTTAATGGACAATAACACGGAGCCCCTCTTCTAGTCGACGAATTTCTAGTAAGTGAGGATATTCGTTGGATAAATTGGCCAAGAAGATCAAAAGATTTCAACCCTTTAGAACATAGTCAGGGAAGGACAAACGCAACTCGCAACTCTATTCTAAGAATCATCTAGGGCCTTAAAACAGCTTTACAGAATGAGTGGAATCAATTGTTACAAGAAATCATAAACTGTCATATTTTAAGTACAAAATTACGCCTGTGAGGCCTTCACATCTGTGACCATACCATCTATCAAACCATTTTCTTATTCTATTCTGCAATCAATGTTGCATGCCTTTCGATTCCAATTAGTATTTCGCATGATCATACGTATTTTATAACTGTTGCTTGGTTATTTGTGTTGTTAAGTATCAATGTATGCACATATCAGATTTCATTAAAACACCCAGTAATTCTGAAGATTATTGACCAAATCTGAAAATTCCCTTAATTTTGAACACTACTAATTATGCTAAACAAGAAAGTTCTTACCGTTATTAGTGCCTCAAAATAACATGACCTACAGAAAGTGTAGCCTATTGTTAGTTTTCGAAGTAATCACCATCGGTATCCAGCACCTTTTGTCAATGTGTGGAATTTCCTTGCGTTAAAACTTAGAAGTTTAAGACGCAAAAAAGTTCGTGCTGGGCACAAATCTGCTCCATTGATGAAGAATTTTCTACAAAGATGATTGTGCAAGGAATGGAAGAGATGGTAATCTGATAGTGCAAGGTCAGGTGAGTCAGGAGGATGACATAAAGTCGCTCAACCAAGTTGTTGTATGCTATTCCTGACCACCTGCGCAATATGCAGCCTCGCGTTTTCGGCCAAGAATAGAACACCTTTGCGATTAACCACTGTTAGCTCCTTCTGTTGTAATACCTATTGCACATGTTCCAGTTGTTGCGAATACACGTCTCTAATGACCGTTTCGCCCATTGGTCTCATAAGGAACCACTTGACGACTAGTCCACTACATACAAAGCATAATCTTGCGCGGATGCATAGGTGATCTTACGCTGCGCAGGACAGTATCCTGGGGTGACAACTAATGTTTGTAACGATAGAGAGTATCATACAATACCTACTCTTCGTTACTGATCAGCACTCGATTGACTATGGATAAACTACGGTAGTGAGAAAGCAACGATAAACATGCTGTCACTCGCTGTGGCTAATGAACTTCCTACAGCGTGTGGAGAACCGTTACTAGAGTCTCGGGACAGGGCCCGGAACATCGGCTCCAGGAATTCTAACGCATGCGCACTTGAAGAGAGTAGTTGTAATAATTTGGCTGTATAAAATGTGATTATTGTTCACACTTAATTTTAGCAACCCCATGGTTTATTCCCCGGACTAATTTGAAACGAAGTTCGCGCCAGCCGATTTGTTTATTTATATTTGAAAATTTTATTGAAATATGAAGGTAAAGCAGAATAGTTTACTTATATCTTAGTACCATATTTAAAATAGAAATAGATAAAAACTTTATTATATGGTGAAGACATTTATTTTTTAGCTGATATGCTCGATGGGATAATACGCACGTACCAAAGGGTGGATTGCAATTATGGTATTTCCTTCAGATTTCTGCATTTTAATAAAGATAAACATAAATGGGAATAAAACGCCATGACGAAATTAATTTGACTAAATTGTTTTAGATACTTTTATCTCTTATGATTTAATTATAAATTAGTATCTCAATTTTTTTTTTTTTTTCCTTAAAGCAAAACAATCATAAAATGTTTGTCACTTTAAAATAAAAATTGTTTAAAGAATTTTTGACCTATATGAATTTTTTTTACATAAACTTTGAATGTAACATAAATAAAAAATAAATAAATAAATATAACAATAAAAATATTTTGCTATTTAGTGTCTACATTGTCTATTTTTTAAATTACAATTTTAAAATAAGATAAATCACAAGTTGTAAATATTGAACATCTGTAATTCAATTTAAGAATATAACTCATCTATTTAAAAAACAAAAAGTTTTATACTTTTTAAAAATGTTAAAATTTATAAATTTCATTATTTTTTATGAATGAAAGACACTAAGTATAAAATTTCCTTTTGATTTTTGTGTCTTAATAAAGATATTATAAACATAAATGGGAATAAAATATCATGTGTGTAAAAAACTGAGGGTGAAATTAAATACATTTTTTTCACTAAATATATCAAACAAAATATTAATAATTTGTCAATGACAAATGCCTGGTTTCATAATTTCAAGTAGTTTTTTTTTTTTTTAATTATAAATTTATATTAGCTCAAAAATTGTTCTTTTTTAATTTAAATAAAATTTGTGTCATGTTTGATTTTTTTTCCATAAATGAGTGTTATTTAACAAGCTTTAATTAAAAACTGCAAAAGTACAAAAAAAAAAAATTTATTTAATGTGCAGTCATCTTTTAAATTAAAAATTTTACTAAGATAAATTGCAAGCTGCTAATACAATTAATATCTATAATTCGATTTAAAAAGTCATGAAAAATTTGAAATACAATGAAGATTACCATCAAAAAAGGCCCAAAAAAGAAAACAGATTATGTGATCTCCTAACAACACAGAAAATTAAATTCATTGATTAGAATTTAAAATATGATTTTACGTTAACATTTTTAGGTAATATTTAAAAAAAAAATTTTTATATATAAACACTCTAAATATATTTCAAAACATAAAATTCTTTCCTGAGCAGAAACTTTGTATAAAATATTTTTCAGCTACTTTACTCACTAATAATTATGCCAAAGGAGATTTATGCTTGATTATGCATAGTCCGTTTAACAAGAATAGCACAACTTACATATTTATAAACAATAAATTATCTAGGAATAAATAATTAATTGTTCTAATAATGCATAGAATTTATATTCACATTCACAATGAATTAGTAAACAAATTCTTTGCTATATTTACAAAAATATAACAATACTAAGTCGCTAAATCTTTAGAAAGAAAAAGATCATGAAATAGCAAAACGCGCACTTCCCTTGTTCTCATAATACAAAGAAATTATATTCGTGAAGAATTAATTAAATAATACTTTGTGTAATATATTTATAAAAATATTACAATACTAAATCGATACATTTTTCTAAAGGAAAATGGAATACATAGTTGTGAAATACGCCTTGTTTAACAATGAGATAAACTTCCTAGACAGACAAATTTATCGCTTTCTTTACATCGCCAAGACACTGAATCATAGCCAAAATCTTCTGGGAGCCGAGGCTCTGTCTCGAGACGCTAGTCAACTTGTTCAGCCTGTACGTCATACCTAAGCGGTGAAGATAGCACTGGTCAACAGTGGTTTTGGTGCCAAAGATTTTGGAGGTGATTTTATATGAATTCGATGCGCTGAATCCAAATATGCCATTAATTTTTGCCTATCAGCTTGAATTTTTAAGATATCAACATTTTAATGAATCATGCATTACACTATTTTAAAAGAAAAACCATGGTTTTAACAAAAAATTAAACAGGGAATTTTTATTATATTACATAGATATTGCTTATTAAATAAAAAAAAAAAAAAAAAAAAAAAAAAAAACAGAAAAAGTCATGATTTAAACAAATTACTCACTGAACATTTCGGAAACTTCTTTTGCGTGACATTCTTGAATGTATTTTGGAACAATTCCGTTTTAAAGTCCAGCAGTAATCTGCCATCATGTGCTTCCCATCTTCCTTGATAGCGATCCTCCATACATTTTATATCTTGGTGAAATTTTTCACCTTGCTCCTCACTAATGTCTCCTAAATTATCAGGAAAACGGTCTAAGTGGCTATGTAAATAGTGCACCTTAATGCTCATGTTACACCCAAGGCATCTGAAATTATTCAGCATTTCATTGACTAATTCAACATAATTTTCAGCTTTGTGTTTACCCAGAAAATTTTGGACAACTGAAACAAATGAATTCCAGGCTTTTTGTTCAATCTCATTCATTGAATTTATGAAGTCAGGGTCTTTAATCAGCTGTCTTATTTGTGGGCCATCAAATATTCCTGCTTTAATTTTTTCCATACTCAGCTGAGGCATTTTTTTCTCTATATATGCAAAGCATGATCCATTCTTATCAAGAGCCGTTACAAACTGCTTCATTAGACCCAGCTTGATATGCAGTGGTGGAAAGATGATTTTCTCTCGTGGAACTAAAGGATCGTTGATGATATTCTTTTTCCCAACATCCATGTTTTCTCTCCTAGGCCACTCTTTTCTAACCCAGTGTTGCGTTTTGTCTCTGCTATCCCAGAGGCACAAGAAACAAGGATATTTTGTGTGGCCACTTTGCTGTCTAAGGAGAAAGTTTACCATTTAAGTCTACACAAATCACCCATTGGTGTTCACGATACTTTATTTTTTCCAAGACCAAATCTATGGTGTCATATTGCTCTTTCTTTTTCGTTGAGTGAGCAATTGGTATTGAGCCATATTTGTTCCCATTATGTAGAAGAATACATTTCAAACTTCGATTTGAGCTGTCAATAAATAGGCGCCAATCATCTGGAAAATATTCAGGAAGACCCATTTTTACCAGGAGTTCTCTAACAGCATGACAAAATACAAGATTTTGTTCTTCAGAGAAAAAAGGTAGCAGATTTTTCTCCCTTGTGCGATAGAATGTAATTTTCGTTCCTGGTTCAAGTAAATTTTTTCCCTTCAACCTGGAAGCCAGTAATTCAGAAGCTTCTTTCGACAGATTGAGATCTCTGGTGAGGTCATTTAACTCATCTTGGTTGAAACATTGAGGAATTGATGATATCGTTTCAAAATAGCTGTCACCTTCAGTAGTATCAGAATTCTGATCAGAGAGACAATAAGCGTCCTCACAGAGTTCTGGTAGCTGGTGAAAAGTTGGAATTGGCACTTCTGAGTGAGGGATAGGGCGTCTTGCAGAGACTAAATCTGGATAAGTCCACTTATTACGGTTCTTTCGATTGATTCCAGTAATATTTACTAGGCAGAAATAACAGTCATCAAAGTGATTTTTTGGTTCTCTCCAAACCATTGGTACACCGAATTTCAGGCTTTTCCTTTTCCCGGTAGTCCACTGTCGTAAATGCTGTGTACAAGTTTTACAGACAATATGTGGTGACCAGGTTTTATCCTGATCACCAAGTTTAACACCAAAATATCCAAGATAAGCCCTCTTTACAAAGTCACTAATAGATTTTCTGTTTTCCAGTAGCGTGTATTCTCCGCATATGTAGCAAAAAATATCAGAATGATGTACACAGCTTCTTTTACTTGAACTCATTTTATTTCTATTCAACAACACAAATACTTAGATTTACTTTTTAACAACTCGTTACTAAAAAGAAATTTCATATGACGCTAACCTCTATCTATCTGCACCGCCGGAATTCACGAACTATTCTCAACTCTCAACTGCGGTTGAAGCTTTGAATGTCATTTCAGATAGTGGACAGACATCTCCATTTATCGGATTTCTATGGAACTAACTGAATAGCACTAATAAGTAGGATTCAATCCCATTTATTAAGAATTTGTCAACTTATCAGTTATATATCTCATATTGTTTGTCTTCTTTTTATAATAAATGAATTAAAATAATAATTTTTAAAAATAATAATGTTATTTCCTAAATATCATTATTTTAAATTCAATTGGTTACAAAAGAAGACTGACAATAGGGCAAATATACAAGAATCTTTCCCTGTATAAATTTTACAACACTTGTACTTGAAAGTACTAAATAGAAAAAATGCATTGATAGATAAGTGAATTTATCTAAAAATCTAGAGCTGATACAGAAAAACTGCTTTCATATTTAGATTCAGCAATAAAAATATAGTTAAAATCTGCTCTAAAATCCTAAGCACCAAAAAAAAAATTTTTTTTTGTAGACCTGTGTAGTCTAAACATTAAATTGTCTGGCAAGTCCACCACACGTTTAACCTCTTCAATGACCCAAAGCTGGGTTTCATCATCCAAGGTCTGTGGTCATCCACTGCGAGCTTCATCACAGAGGAACAAATTTCCCCACCTGAATTTGTGAAACCAATACCTTGCCGTAAGTTCATTTACAGCATTATCTCTAAAAGCTTGACATATTCGGCGAATGATGCAGCAGTTGATAAGCCCACTTTGAAGTCGTAAAGCAAACATCGAACGAGCTCCTTAGATACGTCCATTTCTCTTCACTTCAGTAGGAGTTACGTTTGATGAATATAAGTAGATGACCTGATTTTATAACGACTGATATTCTCTTAACTGACTAGTGTCTCAATCACATCATATGCTGATTTGCATACTTATTCTCATTTCATTCAATGACAACGCGAGAAAGAAAAGAACTTTCTTGTTTATCTTATACTTTAAAAAAAGGGTGCATGTTTCATTTTTTTTTTCCCAACAGTCAACAAATTATATTACTTCGGACAGTTAAATTAGTTTTTGCATTGAAATGTTTATTTTTAAATTTGAGGAAACTCCCAAGACTATTATTTTTCATTTATAAAATATATCATAATACATAAAAACTTATCAAAAAATTAATTTCGCATAATGCTACTACACTGTACATAGAAATGATATATTACACAGGACAAAAGCTATCATTGCTTATTAGTAAAAATATTTTCAAATTAAATGACAAACATCAACCCTTCATATATAAGATGGCTGTGAGTAAAGTATCAGAATAGTAGAAAATATCAGAATAGCAAAAAAAGAAAAACCAGAATTAAAATATAAAATGTAGGATGGATGCAGATACTTTTTCAAAAAATGAGTAATTTAACTTTGAGGAACAACATTGCCAACTTATTAAACTCAAAAATAAAAATTCTTGCACATAAATATATTTTATCAATTTGACAGTACAGAAGTAAGTAATTTTTACAAAACTAAAATAAAAGTATACGTTATAACAATAGCTTAGGTTTATTTAGGCTTGTTTGTCACTCAGTATCATTTTTGCAAGTGGGACAAATTACTAGATAATTAGACCGGAATCTACGTTTTAAAGTGGATTCCAAACCACTACTAACGTTTATGCCAAAAGTGGAATTCGAACATACGAACTGTTGATACGAAGTTATAAAAATAGATACTTAGGATTTTTTGTAAGAAAAGTAAGGAATGGTTTTGAAAATTTTTTATTACAATATAGGGCATAAAAGAATGAGAATAAACATTCCCTTTCATATTTTTAAAAAGGTTAAACGCAGATTTTTAAAAAGTTATAAGTGAAACATTTGAAGCAGTAAATGAGTGAATCATGAAGAGTTTTGTAATTATGAAATGTATTAAAAAGCACAAACATACATTACAAAAATTTTAAAAAAAAATAGTCTATATAACTTGTAAGAATATTAGTAAGAATTATTTAAATTCAATAAAATAATTTATCAGTTCAAATATTTTCAGTATTTGTGTTCATTACTTTCAGTAAGGAAGTTGAGAACAATATATTATCGTAATTGTATCAGAGTGACAATAAATTGCAGGTTAGAAATAATTTCAGAACAAAATTTGCTTGGAATATACCTAGAGGAAAAAACAGAAAATTAAAAATTAGATAGACCCTTTGTATCAAAGGAATGGTATTGGGAAGGATGTTTCCAATTTATAATTTGCAATATTTACAAACTGGGACATCAGACAAATTTTTAGAAGGCACAGCAGTTTCGTTTTAACACTGACGTTTGATTTTTTTTTTTTCCCCATTACACAAAACAAAGAATACTTAAATATATAAAAATTATAAAACTGAGGTATTGAAATAAATATCACAAAATATTATTTAAAAAATAGAAATTCTTTAGCATTATAAGAACATACTTAGATATATTCCAGAATTAAAAAATCAAGCAATAATTTATAAAAATATTTGTTCTTTTTTTCCATTAATTGCTTTGATTTCCATTAAATAAAAAGTAAGATTTATGAAACCAACTTGATTTTGTCAAAACATAAATTTTCTAATAGAAATTCACACTAACATAAATTGTCATTGCACACTAATGACTAATGCAAATATACTTCACGAATTTGAAAACATTTAAGATTTCAAAATTCAACACAAATTTAATTTAAATACGTAGTTTTTATCAATAAATATAATCATAATTAAAAATATTTTATCCTTATATGAACCAATATAAAATTAAATTGAAATAATAACATACCATTATTAACATTTCAACTACATTCCTAATTTTAAATTCCATAAAAAAAATTTTCAAGTTGTTATAAAATTTTTGGTTTTCATTAAGAAGTAAGACTCTAATACATGTGAAATTAAATTTAATGAAATAAAAGATATAACTCAATTTCATTTCAGATAATGTGAAAATATATTTTAATAATAGAATAGTTGAAATAAGACTTTCAATTGTGAATGGTATATTTAAATTGAAAAAAACAAAAAACAACTTATATTCTATTATCAGTTCAGCAAAATTTGTAACATCAACTATTATACTTAAAAAAAATAAACTGCATTTTCTTGAAAAAATTTACTATTTTTTTTATTTTTAATTCTATTAAAATATGCAAGTGGGTGAGTCTTTTTCTGATGCAAAACCTAAAAATGGCATACTGCCCCGAATAAATGGTTCCAGCTCTATCAATTATAATGCAAGAAACCTCTATACTTAGTACAATTCAATTGAATTGTAATATTTAAATTACTATTTATTACTCATTACTATATAGAAATTATTAATAAATAATACAATTCATTTATTTACTACAATTCAATTGAAATATTTTCCATGAATTTTTAAATTCATGAACAATAATTATAAGAACTGAATATACAAATAAAAATATGCAAGAGATTTATTTGAATGTACAAATAACTTAAGAGAGAAATTGTGTTGCAATTTAATAAATAAAAAAAATTAAAAAGCATGCACTTCCCACTTAAGTTTACTTAGAATAAAATACTCCAAATATTTTTAGGAAATTTCATTCTTTTGAAAACATGAGCTGACATGCATATTTAGAAAAATCTAAATTTGTTTAATATTTTATTAAGGAAATTTTTCTCACAAGAATTTGATTGTTTTTTCTTTTATTTGCATCAAACAGTTGCACAGTGAGTTACTTTCAAAGAACTAGTATTTACCCTTGAGAATAAATCTGGAAATAATTCTTTTTATAAATTATTGAAAGGAGTGTATAACTGAATAAAATTCACAGAAATCATAAAAGCTATGAAAACATTAACTGTAATAAATATTAACTCAAATATTTCAGACCTATATAAGAAAATTAAAACTTTCTTTATATATATATATATACATATATATATAAAACATATTAGCCCTTAATGGATACATAAATATATTCCAATTAATACTTTTATTCACAAAATTAAAATATCAAATTTTATTAGATTTTTCTTCTTCTTCTTCTTTTTTTTTTTTTTTTTTTTTTTTTTTTTGGCCAAGAAAACAAAATTTTATCCTCCAAATTAAAATTTTAGAAATTTATAAAATTATTGGCAACATATTTAATGAGAAATTATGCCATGTCCTTTAATTTAACCAATATAACAAATACTTAAATATCTTATTACACAATAAAATGTCTAGAGAACAGTTTTAAATTTTTTTAATGAATCATCAAATACTGGATCATCAGCATAGATTTCATAGTTTTACTTAAGTATTACTTTAATGAATAATAATTATTAAATCAGAAGTGAATATAAAAACGCTCATAATTTTTTTAGTTATTAACATTTTTTAATTGTATATCAACCAAATTTTAAAAAATGAAAAACTTGGTGATATGCATAAAGAATCTTATAAATATTTTTATCAACAAAAAAGAAATTCTTACATCACAAGGCTCAGAGATGTGTATGAATAAACCAATTTTTGTCTGTGTGTGTGTGTACCTTTTTACTTTTTTAGTTTATAATTTAAAAATGTCAGTTTTTTAATGGACAGTATTTATGTTGAAAAACATTTTTTTAATGCAGTTTTTAAGAGCACTAAGGAAAAGCAGTTCTTTTCTTTCAATATGAACAGATATTAAGAATGAAGTTTCTTCTTAAATGAATTAAAATACATTTAGAGCAGTTTTTGGAATATCAATGGTAAAAATTAAATGTCAGAAAATAAAATGAGTTTATATATAAAATTATATATAAAAAAAACACTGAGACAGCATCAAAAATATTATCTAAATTTCAGAATTTGAAGAGTTGTTTAAAATATAAATAATTTATATTCAAAGAAACTTTTAACTCATTAAACAATATTTAAAAAAATGACATGAGTAAAAGGAGAGTTAAGCAAGTATTTGGCATGACTTAACATGGCATTATTAAAAAGGAAGTAATTGTGTAGAAGATTTTTTTGTTTTTATAACAAAATATGCTCATCAGTAGTTTAGATATAATAGTACATAAACATGTTTAAAAACTTATCACTGTATTGTTTTCTTTTCAAAAATTATAGAAACATTTTGTGGCTGAATTTCATCAACATTAATTATATTTCATGTTATCCACATTTTGCATCACTTTTATTTTTCAATATTAATCAAAAATATTTTAGAGGTAAATTTTTTTGGACATATAAATATTTAAAAAACTATTTAAACTATATAATTAATTTGTGTTTATCCAACTAATAAAGTTCAATATGAATACTTGTTATGTGTAAGTAAGCTTCTATGCAAGATTGGAGCCATTTAAATTATTCTAGATTAATTCGATTTTGTTGATTAATAAAAAAAAAATGTGAATTAAATCTTGTTAATAGTATTATACTTAAATAAGAATTTTCCATATTGAATAAATTATTCAAAATGCAAAAATATTTCCTTTATTCATAATAAAAATTAAATTACTAAAAGCATTATTAAACTTTTATCAACTTAACTACTGATTATTTATAAGTCACACCTTTATTATAAATTTTCAAAAACATAAGATTAGAGATTTTTAAAAAAAACACACTTCTAATACTTTTTAATTATGCATCACACTTCCATTAAATTGATAAAAGAAATTAAATAAAAGATAAATTAAAAAATTAATATCAATGAATGATTGTTATTCCCATTGTCTTCTCATCATTTAGATTAATTAAAATATTATATAAAAATTAGTCATAAACAGTTATTAATCCAATTTATTCAAAACCAAAGAATATTGTATAATTGATGCATAAAATGTGTATACTAAAACTATAAAATTGTAAAATTATTCATACATAATGTAAAAAAAACTAACTCAAATACTTTAAAAAACATACATGAGTTACTTTATTTCTCACTTTACATAAGTTTTTCTTATATCAGAAATAACATTCTCTGGGAGTTAAATGCCCAATTACATAAATGAGAAAATTACTTATTTTCTAGTGAAAGCTCCAGAACGTATCACCATACAGATACAAATTACAATAAGTAACCTCGCCTTCAAAAATTTTCAATTAACGAAAAAATATTTTTAGACTATTATTTTATAAGGAACCCAATATATGAAAATGAATTTAATCCATAGCACCATTTTTCATTTATTACGATGAATGAGGAATGCAGCTAGACCAGCTATACATAAAACCATGGCAACACTTCCAACAGTTGCAAACATTTGCTCTTTAGGCTCCATACAATAAAATGTTTTTAAAATGCTTGAACATTGATTAACAGTTTTTTTAAAAGTATCACGCTGTTGAACTCTTTTGAAATACTCCTGAAGGTTTGGAAGTTTATTATCTTTAAAAAAACGATCTGTCAGTCCAAGGTTATGCAATCTATTCAATAGCAAACTTAGAGAAATATCTGCAACGGTAAATTTTTCACAGCAAAGCCACCAGTCTTTGGATTCTAAAAAGAAATAACATTTTTCAATTAAAATATTTCATAATTTTTAAATTATTAAAAATACATGAAATGGAAATAGTATTCTTAAAAATAATTAAGAAATTAAATAATTCTTAATAATATCATTATATAACACTTGTATAACAATAATTATTAGTAACATAACCTTACAATATATTTTATCTCCATATATATTTTTTATATTTATTTTATGATATTTTCCTAATGTTTTAATTAATTCAAATAATAATGGTAGTGCAGCAGGTTTGATTGCACATAGATAGCACTCATTCTTTCTTTCTCCCCCCCCCCCTTCAAAAATGAAAGATATCTATGGTAAATTGTCTATGGTCACTTTTTGCACACAAAGCCTTAATTGGACTGATATCTACTGTTAAAAGTAAATTTCAAATCATTACAAATATGCATGTACATGCTCAAATGAGACGGATATGACAGGAGCTGTTGAAAGTGGAATGGAAAATATCAAATGCAATGTGTTAACTATCAAAAATTATTCAAATGGGAAAAGTTATAATGAAAAAGTACTAGAATTCAACAGCTGAAACTATAAAATGTGAAACAGTCATATTAAGCAAACATAGTGAAAAATAACCAACTATAGTTTTCACAAAGTTTTTGTATGTAATATTGAAATACCATCAAGTTAAGTGAGGCAGAAGTTTTACACAATTCTTGATATTTAACTATAATCAGATGCAGCAAATTTTAATACGTCATATTCAGCTTTAAATATTTAGAAGTTACATTTTCCAGACTTTTTCATGCCACAAATATAACATATATTAAAATTTTTTATAATCCATTCCTCATGTAACATTAAAGTCTTAAATTTTATATTACATAACAAGAATATATTTTATGTTGTATAAAACTTACAATAACTTAAATTTTAAAATAATAAAGCTTTAATGTTGTACAAAATTTAGATTTCAAAGAATTATATTTTAAGCAAAAAGTTGTATGAAACTGTATCCCTTCCGCACCAGCACATTTATTCTTTAGTATAAAAAATAATGTACACAAGAATTAAATACAATTTTGTATTTTGCATTCCACTATAGTAAAAAATCTTTAGTAAAAAATTTTAGACATAAGAAATTAATGATTTACAATGAAAATCAGTTTATTTCACTAGTAGGTAAAGAAAAAGTACTTTTTGGCAAAAATATCCATAAAAGCAGACAGAATAAATATAGTTCTTAAATAGAAAGACTCGTCAGTTTTGAAAAGAAGAAAGATAAAAATTTAATTTGCTTACTCTAGCCAAGGATTTATTTTATTTTTTTCAAGAAAGTTAATTCAATGGAGACCTGTGGTTTAAAAAGTAAAATCTGAACCATTAGAAACAAACCTTTCTCAATTTGATTTGTCATAGAAACATCAATCTTTTCTCACAAGGACCAATTAGACTGGGGGCCTACAATTTAAAGTGGATTCTGAGCCACTATAAATAATCATGCCCAAGTGGGACTTAAACAACAAATTCTTGACTGGTTTAGTTTGCTTGGTAGCTCAATGGTATTTTTTACACATGAGGGCTAATTAGACCAGGACCTATGGTTTAAAGTAAATTCCAAACTACTATAAACATCCATGCCCAAGGTGGGATTCGAACCCATGAACTGTTGAATCGAAAGCAAGAGCACTAACCATTCGGCTGCCATTTCGGCCTACAAACTGTTGAATCAAAGGTATAAGTGCTTCACATTTGAATACCAACTTGTCTAACTTATTCTCAAGTTGAAAGACTCATTCATAAATAGTTGAATTAATTTTATTAATTATTCAGCAGGCAATTCAGGATTAAACTATAAAAAGTATCAATAAAAAAAAAGCACAGAATCAAAGTAAGAAAAATATTTTGAAAAAAGAGAAAGCATTTATATTCTTATTCATAAATTTCTTGTCTATGAATAAGAACATAAATGGTAAAAAAAAAAAATAAATAAAATAAAAAAAAAACTTAAAATGTTAATAATTTCAAAAAGTAAATATTCTTCTAACCATTAAAAAATCAATTCTTTTAGAAATAAATATCATTGTCTTTATGATAATTTGTAGGCTGACCTATAAAAATCACATAGATTTCTTCAGATATGTACAACTAACAGTTTTTAAATTTTATAAACATTTTATTCACAGTAAACATATTTGATCAATTTATGAAAAATTTAAGAATTAAAAACATAAGCTTATTAGGAAAAAAAAAGTTTATTTATAAGTAATGTATTATTTAAGGGAAAGTGTTCAGTTAAGCAACTTACAACAGAAATTACTATTTTTTTGTTTGCTTTATTGCTCTTTAAGTACAATTTTTTTTTTAAATAGAATGCAAAGCAAAACAAGAGCATATGCAATGGTGCTGCTATTTGGATAGAAAATGTTAAACCCATAATTCATCAACTAAGATATGTAATTTTTCATTTTTTTCTTTTAATTTTGAATTATTTTTTATAAATGTTAATTTTGAAGCACTATGGAAAATTTGATTTAAAAAGTATAACATTTGGCATCTGTAACAATTTTCTGTCTCCATAAAACACTTTTGCACATAGAATTGTATACTTCAGTTCTATTTTAATAAGTAAAATTTTTATCCAACAGGAAACATAACGGTTTGTCACAAATAGAATTAACAAATAAAATGTCAATGCTGATAATCTATTGCTTGATACTAATAATATTAAGCATAATTTTATGAAAGTAACAATATTCATTGGAACATGAAATGTTCGCAAGAACTTGTTTAGAAATAACTGTCGATTCCTGGTGATCAGTAGCTTATGGGCTGGAAACCAATATTTTAGAATAGATTTTATTTATTTTGCAACAATAAAATTACATCAAAATCTCTGAAAGAATTGGAAGACAATAAACCAGATATTACTTTTCATAAATTTATAACTTAAACATAGTCATTTTTATAATGTAAACATGACATTTGATATTAAGAACATAATGGGATACAAGAGAAATTCCAGTAAAAAATAAATTACATTAATCTTTTTCTACAGTAATTAGTTGAATGAAAATTTAACACTGAACATAAAATCATTATGCTATTATTAAAAGAAACGTTTTACATATTAGTTAATATTCTGTTAATAGAAAAATTATTTCACATTTATTATCTTCACACTGGTATTGGAATATTTTATCATAGTGATCATGATTTGCCGGATTTTAAAAAATAACAATTTTTTTTAAATAGTTATTATTGTTTATTGTAACAATATACAAAATACCTAAGTTTGGATTATTAAGCAATATTGAATTTAAACTAACTGACATCAATGAAATGTTTACAAATAATTGGAATTTGCTGTTTATGATTAAAATTTACAGTCATGAAAATTTAATTCTACATTTAACTGAAAAGCATGATTTCCTAATATTTCATTTACTGTTTAGATGAACAAATTCTAAAATTTTAAAAACAAATAAGTTAACTATTTTGAATTGATATTTAACTTATATAGAACAATAGTAAAAATATAAAATATGATGCAAATATTTCATGAATAAATGACATGAATAACAATTTAAAAAGATGATATTGTAAATTTAGAATTTAAGATTTTTCTTTTTATTAAAAAAATTAACAAATAATAGGGAGAACATTGAATAATTTTGCATTAAAACAACAAGGTATATAAAATAGACTTCAAATGAAAATCATTTTTTAAAAAAATTTAATCCTTTAATTGGTAGTAAATTAACAATAATTTTATAACTTAAGGGTAAATATTTTATGTGAATCAAAGGAATTGAGGAAAAAATAAATTTTACCAGTCCTTAGAGATATACTAAACTAAGAAATATACCTCCTTCACGATTTGAAAGAACCTTTTCCACTTCATTTAAAGCATATTCCACGTCTAAAAGTCCTTTTTCTACTTCATTTGTGTCCATTGCATTGGCACGGTTTTTTTCTAAATTAGACTTTTTCACACTATAATAGTCCCTGAATTCTGTGTGTTTCTCGCTATAATCTTTTAGAAGATTTTCAATAACATTATAAGCACCTAGGTATTAAGAATAAATTCATTAGGAAAAAGAGAAAAAAATATCAGTAACAATTATCCATTTTTAAAAAAATTTTATGCACTAACTTTTAAATTTAAAAAAATGCAATTTTTTGTAAAATTCTATTAGAGTTTAAAAATAAATGATAGACTAAAGTATATAATTAGAAAGTTTTTAACTATTATAAAATAGAAAAATTTAGATAATATTTTAATTTGCTTCAACATAATACTTGTCAAAGAATAAATTTCTAATTTTTTAATGTTATGTTGTTAATTAAATGGTATTAAGCATTTTTCAAAATTAATTTAACACTATTATTTAATGTATAAATCTATATCATATTAATAATGAAATAAAGCTTTTTAAGCTTGATTAAATATACCAAATGAAACAATATATTTTATTCATTATTAAAACTGCCAGAGAACTTGCATAAATTTATTGATTTTTTCAAACAAAATCAAACTTAAAAAATGGAAGAAATGGAAAAAGCTTAATGCTCTTAAATTTTTTAAGATAATTAAGTGATTAAAAATAATCTATAGAAAAAAAAAGAAATATTTCAATAACTTTTTTTTTTAAAATTCTAACCTTATATTTATTACTTTGGAAAAAATTTTATTTCTTACTTAATTATAAAAATAAACATATTTATAATAAAATTTTTCAAAAAACTTAGGATACCAGTTGAAGTTACCAACATCAATAAGTAATTATTATTCATGGACAATTATAAAAAAAAAAATTTATCATTTCAAACTTCGCAAAAAACTCATTACTAAGATTAAACATGCAAACAAATATTAATTAAAATATAAATAATGTAGTAAAAATTATAAAAAGACTTTTACAAAGAATAAATAATATAATTTTGTATTTTAATAACAAAACTTAAAAACAATGGAGTGTTTCTAATAGTGAATGATCTCATTTTTAACTCAAAATAGAAATTATTTAAAAGGATAATATAATGATGGCAGTTTAAGATACAGAAATTAGGAAATTACAACGCAAATACTTTTAAAATATAATAAGAGAAGTCTTATGGTTATGAACAAATTCTATGAGACAAAAATAAATAAGATGAAATGCTTTTATTTTAGATAGAAAAAAGAGAGAAAAATGAAATTATAGATGCTCTATATGTAAGTCTTTAGAAACATTTAGAAATTAATTGGAATTTACAAGTAAATTTACTGCATAGTAGACATTTATGAAAAAATATCCAAAGAAATTCAGATTTACAAGTCTTATTACAATTAAAAAGGTATACAGTTATAATTTATATATAAAAAATTTAACATTATATAAACATTATATATTAGACATGCAAAAATTATTTCAAAAATAATTAATAAATTTAATTTTTTTTTCATATTTTTGTAATATTAGTTAATATAGAAACATGAAATGGAATAGAAATAAAAAGTTTAATTTAATAAATGTCATTTACAAAAAACATTTAATTTGTAAAAAATAATTTTTTAAATAAATAAAATTTTTGATTTCTTAAAAATGTTACAAGTATTTGACTGAGTCATATTTGAACCATCTCATCACTAAAAGAGAAATGCAGTGGCAAATCAGATTGCAAAGCCAAAATGGATACCTTATAAATAATGGATTTACAACTGATTTGATTGTAATTCTATCACCACTTTCAATGTGTTCAGAAGTTGATATTAGTTTTAACAAACCTTGCATTTCATAGTTAATTAATATTGATTTTAGTATTTTTAGTTTAGCATTAGAGTTTCAATTAAATTGAGGTCAGAAATGTTTCAAATCAGTGTTTATTTTAAGAAATTTGAATCATTAATTTTAAATTTGAGACGAAGTTGAAAAGCGAAATTTCTTTGTATTCAAGTGTTGCAAGTGATATATAAAATATAAAGTTGAATATATTTTTTTTTTAATTTGAAGTTTGACAGAATTAATTTTTGATACAAGTAACACACAAAAACATTAATTTTTAAAGGTGTATATCATTCTTCAATTAATTAATAACCAAGTATTATAAAAATCATATTATTCACCACATTGAACCCTCCCTAGAGAACTACACAAAATGTTTTTAAAAAGCATGTAGCATTTCTTGATTAATTAAAACCTAAGTATTTGTACCTAATACTAAGTACCTAACCTAAGTCAATGTCAAAACTATCAGTATCTGATAGTTTTGACATTGACTCAGATTTTTGTTATGTTTTAACCCCTGATAAAGACTACATAAAAAGCTCTTTTTAAAATATGTATGCTATTATTTGATTATTGAAAATTTATTTTTACAAAAATGATCATACAGATAACTGATGATTACTAATCAACCAGGCAAAAGTGGAATTGCTTTTTCATATTTTACTATGTAAAAGTAGATTAACAAAATATTTAAAATTGTGAAATTTGGTTGACACAAAAAATAACAAAAATAGTTTTTCACATGACTTTATTAATTTGTCAGATATCTAGCAGTGAGGTGATTTTAGAAAGTCTATTAAAATTTTCTCTGAATCCTGAATTAAAAACTGTGTTTTTATTTGCAAACTAAAGAACATCTGTAGAAAAATAACTAACTTATAAGACATTTATTTTTAAAAAACATTATTTCAAACATGTAGTCTCAAAGAGAAAAAACAAAAATAAATGGTAAAATTCATTTTAAATTTCAATCTGCATTTAAAACACTAAAATATATTTAAAACAAATTGGTTTCTTTTCTATTTTAAGTTAATTAAATGGTATAAATTACTAGTTCTACTTACTATCAAAAATATATATTTATGCATATTTCCTATAAAAAATATATATATGCATATTTTCTATCAAATATATATATATATATATATATGTGTGTGTGTGTGTGTGCATACATCCTATTTAGGCAAAATCCAAAAACATGGAATCCATTCAAGTAAAAGATTAAATGATATAACATGTTAAACATGAATTAGAGTAGAAATTTTACTGAAAATTTTTTCCATTTGTCAACTGTTACAAGTTAATTTATTATTTCACTGAACCTCAAAATTTTTATTAGAAAAAACTATTAAAATGAGTGTTGATTAAAAATATTTTTCTTATTATTTTTTAATTTGTATTTCAATATTAAAAAAAAGGTTTTCATTTACTTAAAAAATTTCCACAATAGAAATTAAAAAACATATTTTTCCATTAACTTGTATGTAAAAATAAATAATTCTGTATATACATTTCCTTGAGTTAGAATACAGAAAATTTCTTCATCAGAAAATTACTTTCCATGCAAATTTATCAGATATATAAAGAAAATTTTCAGCAAATTAGAAATTAAAAGATAAATAACAAAATAAACTAAAAGATTGATTAATCTATGATAAAGTTAAAGGGCTTATAATTTTTTTTTTTTTTTTTTTTTACTTTGAAATGATTAGTTCTATTTGAAATACATACAAACAGTGAGTTTTTTTACTTCAATATTGTGCATAGCTTAATTTCTGTAGATTTGATTTTGTATACAAATAACATTAGAAATGATAATTCAAAAAAGATACATTAAATTATAAAATTTTGATAGATTTGATTGAACTTTAATAGTTATGACAACATCAATCTGAAAATTATAAACTATCAACGCGAATACCAGTGGAATTGAATATCATATAATTACTAAATCAAAAACTCAACAGTACTAACATTAACATTAAATAAAACATTAACATTTTTTTTTACCTTACAAATAAATCACATTATTTTGTTAATGTCTGATAAAATAAAGAAAACTCAACTTTCAATAAAAAAGACACAGATTATATCTGTTAAAAACCAAGCAGTTGTAAGATAATTTAAGATACATATTAACACATAATGTAAGGACTAAATTTTCACCTTGACGAATTTTTATTTCCTGTGGTGACATTTTCATTTGACCAGTTAATGAAGGATTAAAAAGACAACCAAACGTAACCAGTTGGACTGGCACATTATCTAATAAATCTCTCATTCTTTCCATAGTTTGGTATTTTACACTACCCTTTTCTGGTATAAGACGAGGTGTGTCACCTGAAAATAAATAATGCATAATTTTAATATAAATTGAGAAGTATTAACTATGAAAGAGACAAACAGTAAGAAATTACAAAATATTTAAAATATTTTCATTGGGGAAATATATACTCATGAACAAGTCATAAAAAATACATTTTTCTAAATAAAATGGCAATAAAACTAAAAATTATTATATGAATAAAAAATATACAAATTTTTTATTCACTACATTTTTTTTAAAGAATAAAATAAATTGAATTTTCAATACTGCAATAAGGAAAATATCACAACAGAATTTCATAACTCTCTGTATCTATAAATTTAATTCTTAAATTGCAATTATATATATATATATATATATATATATATATATATATATATATATATATATATATATAAATGCAGCAACAAAAAGAGGAAGTTTATACATCCCTGACTAATTATAAAGAAATAGTGAAAACTAAAAAGTTCTTTTTAATTTATTGGCATATATTAAATACAAATACTAAACTAGGTGTAGGAAAAGATTTAAGTTATATATTTCAATAATCAAATAAAAAAATATTTTAATTTATAATTTTTTATATATTAAATTAAACATTTATAATTTTTAGCACAAATTTAATTCTTTATATACACAAAATCTTTAGAAATGGATTTTTAATAGTTAATAAAATTACAAAATTAATAATTGGTATAATTTTATTAGTAGCATCTTTTAGGACTCATATTTTGAAGAAAAGTTTTTTACCCAATCCTTTCACATGTATGATATATAATACATATTAGTATTTTTCATTCATTCTTTATAGTTATTAGCAGATGTAATTAATTAGTTTATAGGATAAATTTATGAATAAGATGATAGGATGAATTTTTGAAAATTTTCTTGTCTTTCTTAAGGCATATTGGAGATTTTAAAGCAACATATTTTTTAAAGAAAATTTGAACCACATACTTAGAATTTACTTAGCAAAAAATCGGAGATTTTACCTACAAGCTTAGTCAATTTTGGGAGTATCTTTGTTCCAAGGTCAATTTCAATTTTTCTTTCTCTCGAAATTTTTCAATTTCAAAATGCTTTAAGCAAATTAATTTGGCTTATTTTATATAAAATGTGCCAATAACTCAGGTTTTTACATTTATCTTGTAAATAACATTCAATACAAGGGAAATATATGTATGGAATAATATATAAAAATGTAAAATTTTTAAATATTTTAAAATCTGAAAGATTTTTGTTTACTTCTTAAGAAATATAAGCAATGAAAAAATCTTTTTAGAACATTATACTCCTCAACAATCTCAAAATAAACATTTCAATACAGAATTCAAAAAAATTACCAGATTAATTTTGAAAATGAAATATTTTATGACATCTTTTAAAAATGAAATTTTAGGAGCATCCAGATAACTGACAAAGAATAAAAGAATATTCTAACAATAAAATTCCATTTTCTGATTCAATAATAATTTAATATTTTAAGTACTAATAAATATTTTCAAATGGATAAATTAGACCAATGATTAAGATCATATTTTTTCAGAATGTAGGAAAAATGCATCTCAAGTTCTACAATTTTATTTCATACTAGAACAGTTACTAAATTAAACATAGAGAAATATCTAATACTTTTTCACTAAGCCACTTTCACGTTTTTGGTTATTGAAGATAAAATTAAATATAAAGTAATTCAACTTAAAAAGATGTTCTTCTTCATTAGCATGTCAGCCCAGGGTGGGCCATGGCCTTCTGCAGAATAGATTTCCATGCTGCCCTTTTCAGTGCTTGGCTCCTCCAGTTCTTGATCTTAAGAGTCTTTAAATCTGTTTCAAGGCTGTCGATCTACCGGATCCTTGGTCTTCCACTTTTAAGAGTTCCAGATGGTTTAGCATCAAATATCTTTCTCATTGCTTGGTCCTCTTCCATTCTAATTAAGTGTCCTGCCCATTTCAACCTTTGAATTGAAATAATTTTCATAAAGTCAGGTTCTTTGAAAAGTGTGCAAAGTTCCGAATTTGTTCTTCTTCATCTTCTCCACAAATCCCCACACTTTAAACCTCCCAGTTAAAAAGATGTTATTTTTATAATTTCTAATAAACTTTATCAACCTACATTAAAATTCTAAATTTACAATTTTTAAAAACAAGAGACAACAAAAATTTTAACTTTAGTATGCTTTAAATGTGAAATAACATATTATTTAGTTTTAAATATAAAAAATTTCAATTAAATATTTATCCTTTTTAAGTTAATAATTCAATAAAGACCTAAGCATATATTCAAAAACATCATTTCATTTGACTTGTGTTTTTAAAAAAATTAATCTTTACAAAAACTTAAAGGCATTCAGAAAATAAGAAATAAATAACATTATATTTTATGTCTCAATATTTAATTCATACACACATAATATTTAATACAAACCATTACTAAAATTATCTTCAATATAATCAATAATACGTCTGGAGTCTGGAATGATTTTTACACCATCTTGTAAAACTGGTACTTCTCCTTTAGGATTCAATTTTAAAAATGCTGGTTCAAGTTGGTCCCCTCGATATAAATCAATAATACGAGATTTAAACTTTAGTTTTTTTTCATACAAGGCAAACACAACCTGGAATCATTAAAAAAAATTTCCATATTCAAAACTCCATCAAATAATTTACTGGAATAACTTTATAAAAAATAATTATGATTATATTAAAATAATATACTTTTAAAATATTAAATAATATATTCAGAATATGAAAAAAATCAACGATTTTATTGATAAAAATAAAATTTATGAGTTAAAAAAGATCACATAGTTTCCAAAATGCCATGCCAAAACTATTTTTATATAAGCAGTAATTGATAATAATATTAAATTAAAATTCTAAAAAAGTATAAGAATAGATTGAGATATATTTTTTTTTTTTTTTTTTTGGTAAAATTCAGTGCAAATATATAATATTTAAAAATACAATAATTAAGTTTTTTTTAAGTATAAACTTAAAATAAAAATAAACAAATACTTGTGATTTGATTTGACAAATAATTTGTAAGCGATTTTTCACACGAAAGTTAACATAATAGGACTTTCTATTTAAAGTTAACAATAAACCATTAAGAATACCCATGCTCAAAGTAGGAATAAAATGCAAAAATTGTTAAATCAAAGGCCAGATCACAAACCATTCAGCGTAGACATTTGCGAACAGCACATTTATGTATATATAAATTTGACCAACATATGTTATGTTTAAGGAATAATTGTTTATTGCTTATCTTTTTTAATTATAATTTATGCAAAAAAAATTAAAACACAAAATTTTCTTAAAAAATTGCATATGAGTATAACTTACAAACTCTCAGTTTGGTTTGGTTTGATTTGCTTGTAGCTCAACGGTCATTTTTTGCACACAAGGACTAATTAGACCGGGACCTAAGGTTTAAAGTGAATTCCGAACCACTACAAACATTCATGCCCAAGGTGGGATTTGAACCCACGAACTGTTGAACCGAAGGCAAGAGCACTAACCATTCAGCTGCCAGCTCGGCAAACAAAATCTCAGGGAAACATCAGTAAGAACAAACAAGTAGAAAATTAAATGATTTTTGGAAAAATTTATTTTATAGTGCTTGCCCATAAAAAAGGGAATACAAATAAGTAAATATGCAAATCATCAAAAAATTATTTTTAAAAAAATTAATTTTGAAATGCTTAAAAGTGAAATATGTGTTTAAGCAATTACATAAACGGACATTAAAAGACTTCATATTAGATACTTAACTTACAAAATATATCTTTTTTTATTGGGGGGATGATAATAAGCTGTTTGTACAGACTAAAAATGCATTTAAATTAATTAGTTGATAACATTTCTTTTAAGGTTTTAAAAAAAAAAGAATAAATAAACTTATTGCCCCTTTATGAATGATTCTGTTATATTTGAAATCATGGATCTGTCAAGTTATTTATAATATAAGAAATACTAACAATAATTATAAGAATATATTTTTAGCATAATTAATCAAGATTAAGAAAATGAAAAGCATTTATATTTTAAGATAATGCTAGTATTTGCAATACAAATTATTTAAGATTGGCTTCACATACAAATATTACATTAGATTGATCTACCTTTCAAATCCTAAATTCTTCAAAAATAAAAGAAATGCTTCAATAGGTGACTTATATAAATGTAAACTACAGAAAAAATGTTATTTCAACCATAAATTAGATTACAGTTAGATTATGATTCATTACAGTCATTGCTTCACTATATTCCATTTGACTCGTTTCCAAACAAAAAAGTATAAACAATACCTATGTGTGCGTTACATACACTTAAAAAGTTTTTCTTTTTCCAGTTTATATTTAAAGGTTTATAAATAAAACACACTAACCAAATATAAATTATCAAATGATATAAAATAGGAAATAATGTATTCTTTTTTTAAAACTAAATAGCACATGCATACAATGAGTCTTAATTCCATTTAATTAACTCAACAGTTACTTCTCATTTAAGATATTCAAAAGAAAACTAAACTCTGTGGCATGACAGCCCTTGTGGGACAAGGCATACAATTCCAATTTCTGTTTTCCTGACCGAGAGGCCCTGGGGTGTCAACCATATGTCCCAATTAGGTAGTCAGTCCAATGTGAAATCCCCAGAGTTTAGTTTCCAAGCATGCTTGGTAATCAGTTTATTAACCCCCACAGAAGGGATAAAAGAAAGACTGAGTCAACCTTGCCCAATCTAAGGATCAAACCAACCTCAGCTCAGTGCCTTGGGAGTGGATATTCACAAGAAAATTATGTCACTTTAGCTTATGTATGTATATATATATATACATATATATATATATGTGTATATATATATACATATATATATATATATACATATATATATAGATATAAAATATATATAATATATATATAATTGATGGAAAATAATTGCACATTGTAGGCCATTTAGAAAAGAAAGATTATTTCCTTATCTTAAATATTTGTTTGAATTACTCTGTAATTACTTTTTTCACGTGAAGGCTAATTCAATTGGGATTACAGATGAAATTTAATTCCAAACCACTATAAATATTTATACCTTATGTACACCAAAATTGGATATCAAGCCTAAATATTAGAATAGTAACATCTCATATTAAAATTTGGTAGAATTTTAAAAACAGAGATCTCATGGTAGTGTAATAAAAAAAATTTTTTTTACAACTTACAATCTTTACAAAAGTATCTATTCTATGAAAATCACACACATTTGAATAATAATAATCTAAATATTTTATAAACTCTTCAATATTTAGTAAAAAAAAATTTTTTTTTGTGCTTCATCAACAATTTCATGACTTATTTAAGAAATACTAAGCATAAATTTATTGTTCCCTTGTAATTTATGACATCAAATTGTTAGAGTAATTTAAAAATTTCCTGTAGAAGTTTATACATCAACTGTAAATTACAATGCAATTGGAAAAAACAAATTTAAACAATTTTATTACTTAAAAACAGTCAAGTTCTTCGATAGTAAAATTTATTTCACTGGAGCTACACCAGTCTAGCCTAAATAAAACTGAACAAATTAAATCAAACACATAATAAAATAAAATTTAGTTTATTCTTTAGTCATACTAATAAAAAATATCTTTTAAAACTAACTTGAACAACATAGTAGAAATTATTTAAATGTTTTTGAAAATTTAAAAATTTTATATTTACAGGCTAAAACATTATTTACATTCACATTGAAATGAAATCCACATTACTTATATTTTAAATTGGCATAAATTTTCCTCTTTTATTTAATATTCATCCAATCCACAAAAATCAATATAGAATAGGATAATATTTAATGAACAATCCTGCAATAAAGTTATTACTGAAGGATATTATTTGACAGTGAAAAAATTTTTATCTAATTAATAACTTATATTAATGATAAATATCAATATTTACGATAAGGAATCTTCTGAGTAATATAAAAAAATGACAATTTTGGTAACATTTACATTTTATTTTCTAGAATATCAAAAGTTACAAATGTAATAAGATTATTGAGAAGTATCAAATTTAATACATTCTCAGGGAAAAAAATTCTCACAAAAAAGGAATAGTAAATAATAATTATCAATTGTATTTCATGAAAACATTATCAGACTGAAAAATATAAATATATTTAGGTAGTACAACAAATATTGATTGTAATAAAATTTAACTTCTATTATTTTTACATGCATTTGCTGCATAATAAGAGCTATAAATGAAAAATAAAATATTTTGAATTAAAACAATATACCAAATATTTAATAAATATTTGAATAACTTAGTTTTAAATCACTGAGATAAATACTTCAAAGTATTGATTTCCATATTTTTTATACATACTCCTTAATGTGAAGATTTTGACTTTTAAAACTGAACTAAATTTAAACAATTATATTTTAAAAAGCCGTTTCTACCATATATTTCAGGGAAAAAATTATCACTTAAAATCCTGTTTCCACTAATTCTTTGGAAAATTGAATTTTATTTTTTTTTGATTACATACAACTTTCAATTATTCATAAAAAAATTATCAAAATATA
Source organism: Latrodectus elegans (assembly GCA_030067965.1). Taxonomy (NCBI): domain Eukaryota; kingdom Metazoa; phylum Arthropoda; class Arachnida; order Araneae; family Theridiidae; genus Latrodectus; species Latrodectus elegans. The sequence goes on from CM057814.1 coordinate 76,805,443, forward strand.
TGCCTAAATGCAAAATATATGGAGTCTTTTTCCAAGTTTTTCAATTTAAATGTAATTTATTCAAAATCATCAATAAGGATAACAAAATAGAAATTATATCTATTTTAACATAATTTTTTTAAATAATAAATCAAAATGATAAATTTTACCTGTAATCAAAAAATAAAACATTAAGTTTTTTAAATGAATAAATATGAGGAAAAAAACATTTTTGTTAAAAAAAAAAAGAAAAGATGTTTTTCTTTCGGTATCAAACACTTAATCAGATAAGATTAGGTTTTAAATATTATTGTTTAAATCGATCAACTATAAATACCTTTTGACAATAAAAAGATGGATAGTATTGATACAGTAATAATCCATTTCCATTATCATTTGTCTTCTTAATATTTGCAGAAACCTTGGAAGTGCTAGCCATGTCTTCACTAACAAACAACAATGGTTGTGAAACTAACACAGAAGACAGGAAAAGTTGAGTTGCTACTTAAAAAATAACATAAAATAAATACGTTTCCAACATGATACCAGAAATACTGATCCAAGTAAAAATATTATTGAATTTTAAAAGAAATAATATTTGTAAATTAAAATAGCACTAACAACATTCAGAAACGACTTGGATGAGATTCAACAAAAATTATAAAGGCAGATTTAATTTTACATAGGAATAGAGAGTTTAATAATACTTATCAGCACCATGTCGTTTCTTGCTATTCGTTCATGCATTTAGTGCAAGCTATTGGTGTATCCATAGATGAAACAAACTATACTTCTATTTTTAAAATCAACTTTTCTTTATTATATTTTAACTATCAATTCTTTATTTATTATATTAAATTTTATCAATATTTCTTTATTATAATCAACTTTTCTTTATTATATTTTAACTATTAATGTAAAATTCGATTATATTGGAACTGGAAAATGTGAGGTGAATGATAGCGAATTTACTTATTTAATTATTTACATGGATTATTTTTCAAGAATAAAATTTACGAATAATTCTGATTTCCTGAAAATACATTAATTTCACTTATTAATATTCTATATTGTAAAAAACTTGAGCGATCAAGTTGAAGCTGCCAACCACAACGAATCGAATCGAATTCCTTAGTTTCAAAGTAAAATTTCGAAAATTTTCATTTTTGTGTGAGTTTCATTCAATCTTTAATATTTTATTTCTTCTTCTTAACCTTTTAATTATAAATACTTATGTTTTATAAAAAAAAATCATTTCTTAAATGATAAGTGTCAAAGCTAGCTCAATAAACACATGTTGTTAATTGTTAACCCATTTCTACGTTTCAGCTCATAAAATCAGTTTCATATTCATAAAATATTTAAATGAAATTCTGGCGTTATTTGAATGATATTATTTAGCCCTTTTTTCTACACTCCAAAAGAACTTTTTTTTTTTTTTTGTTATTGAATATATTCAGAGAATAAATACTAATTAAATAATAACGGGATTGTGATGGACATAATTTAAATAACTTGCTTATTTCGGTTTTTAATAAATATTCAACTTAGTGAAATTCAGATTAAACTATAGTTAAATATTTATACTGGTACCTTTTATTTCTCTTGAGAGAAAACTGATAATTTTAAATATTAAGCTGATACTTTTTTACAAAAGTATTTCCTGTGAATTTTTTCCAATATCTGAATACAAATCGTTTATGATTACAGTAATTATGAGGCTGATTTTTAGCTTTTATTATATTTCTTATGATTATTTGCTTATACTGTAGACACCTAAAGGTATGAAAACTGAAAATATGGAAGATGGCAAAAATTCTGAAAACAATTGAATTGCAATAAAAAATATATCAATTTCTTGTCTTCGAAATTGATTAATTTTAGATATCTTTGATCATATTTTATGTATAAAACATATTCCAAATAAACAATGCAAAATGAAGGAATTTAGTTTCAGAAAACTCATCTAATCAATCTTACAAGTTTTATCTTTGGATTTTATTTTCATCCATATGAAACAGTGATTTTTTTACTTCAGTTCTGTTAATGTTGGTTGGTCTGAAAAATTTATTTAAGAATTTTTTTTTTTTTTTTTTTTTTTAAATATTATTTATTAATTTGTTTAATCTTATCTTCATGTACATGCTTAAATAGGAAAATTACTACCTTCCACATTAATTCTCGAAACATTATTTATTTAAAATTATTTCAACTATTTAACTTGTACTATTAAAATGTTATGCCTTTAAACATGTTTTTTCCCCAATTGTATCTTAAATTATTTATCATTGAAGTATTTTATATTACTAATGGAGATATTTCTATTTCTATTATAATACTGAAACTATTCATTATTACTTGGTAATTATCTTACACCCAATAAAAGCATTTTAATGAAGAATATTTTTATATGCTAAATTTTTTACACTATAAATATCTCTGTTAATTATTAAAGAACTTTCTGATAAATGCAAGAAACTAAACTAGCTGTTACATGTGTAATCTGATGTTTTCAGAGAATGAGATTTAGATATAATTTATATTAATATATTCCTCAATGGCTCATGAGCATCAGAAAACTATTTAAATAAAATATGAATATTTAAATGATGCGCTGATTTGTCATTCATTTTTCAATATAATTTAAAATTCAATACATGTTTTAGATTAAATATTTATCTTAGGGTTTTTATCAGTTTCTTTAAAAAAATATCGATATTAATTTTTTTTAATTTTACGTTATTTTGAGTAGGATACAATATTGCAATAATTTGTTAGCATATTATTTTATTTATTCACAATTATTTTAAAACTAAGCATTTCTTAAATAAAAATTTTTAATTCTTACAAAATGGAAATTCTTATATACAAATTTTAAAAAGTTATGTTTATTTCTATTTCATTCAGAAAATTTCCAATTACATGACTACCTTCAATATTAAAATTTGTTTACAGTTGAAACATCATATTACAAAAAGACATTTTGGTTTATCATGACCTAGTGGTAAGATACCATTCTTCAAAACATTAGGTCTCGAGTTCGATCGCAGGAACTGCTGTGCAATGGGAGATGGTTTTTGCGTTTCTTCCTTCTGCATATACAACTGCTAGGATTGGTGATGAGAAGTTTTCCGGGCATCCTTCGTCGTCGTTAGAATATGGCCAACAATCTATGAAATGTCTTCCCGAAAGTGAATTAAGCTGTGAAAATTAAAATGCCTCACAACAGCCATAGGCCCTTAGGCAGTTGTTCTATGCAATGCTAAAAAGCATATTTTCAGTGATCATTTTTAAGTATATTTTAACGAATACTATAATAATGTAATTAGGAGAACAAATTCAATGCTAAAATGTTATTATTATAAAGTTACTTATTGTAACAATAAACTGATGATAAAACAACTAAGTTAAACATTTAATCAATAAAAGTATTGTGGGTGGGAGGTCATGACAGAGCTCATAATACGCAACACTCTTTATTAACCTCTTTCATAAATAGGCATTTAAGCGTAACAACAAACAATTATTTTACTCTCCTCCAGAATGGTTCTTTAAAAAAAAATTGATAGCATTGACATAAATAACCAGCAAAAATAGAAACATTTTTTCCTCTGCTATGAGCAGGCTTACAATGTTTGCAGACAAAAACTTCGAATAAACAAAGCAAATTTGAGAGTTTTTATTAATAATATTTTCAGAATTTATAATTTCAGATGTTTAGTTTAATTTATAAATCTAAAGATTTAGTTGAGTCATGTAAATTAAAGGATTTAAAATGTAAAATTCTTTAGCCAGTAAGAAATCATCTGAGATATTTCAAAAAATATAAATCTAAATACACGGTTATTCAATGCGGATTGATACCAACTTCAAAGATCCTAGCTTCTGACAAAAAGTATTTTCAGCATTATTTTTTAAAAAGTTAATTTTCTTAGTAAAACAAGCTTAATATAAAACATTTTGAATGTAAAATATGCATTATAATTAATGGCTGCAGGAAACCCTTGATGGTTTGCGAGTCTTTGAATATCGAGATACTGATCTTCTCTTTTGTAGTAATTCGATATACAAATAATGACACTATTTTGAATTTTCTATAAATTAATACTCCCTAATAATACCTATTTTTCCGATAAAGAAAGTACCAGAATTTAGCAAAAGAGTTATATTATTTCAGAAAGACAAAGTTAAGTTCAAAATAGCACATACAAAAGCATGTACTCAGTGTAGAAGAATGTTGGGCTTATCATTCATTTTTTCAAATTAAATTCTAACTAATTTGTGACTTACTGCTTAGAATGGATTCTGAATCACTTCAAGCATACAATGAGGAATGGACCAACAAATTGTTGAACTGAAATATGAGCTCTAACCATATAGTTGTGTGTGTGTGTGTGTGTGTGTGTGTGTGTGTGTGTGTGTGTGTGTGTGTGTGTGTGTGTGTGTGTGTGTGTGTGTGTGTGTGTGTGTGTGTGTGTGTGTGTGTGTGTGTGTGTGTGTGTGTTCAATCAGAAATAAATAAAACAAAGTATAATTATTTTTCGACATAATACTTCAGTAATTATTTTTAATGGATCATTAGTTATTCTTGATTAGGTAAATTTGTATTTTAAGACTAAATTTTAATATTCGTGTGTTATAAAATTGAATACTATTATTCCTATTTAAGTAATAGTACGATAATATTGAAAAAGTAAAAATCTGTTGTTTTTTTCTCATTTTTATAGACAAATATTATTATCGTATTCATAGAAATTTTGAGAAATAATATGAGGTTTGATTTTCACGGAAGGTAGTCTGATAAGATGCTCTATTGCAAATAAAACTAATCTCAAATTGTTTAATTTATGAATTCTTAAGCAATTGGAAGACATATAATTTAAAAATAGATCAATGAATAAAAAATTATTGTTTTAAATTTTAATCTTTATATTCTTTTTTTTAATAAAATAATCTTTTTTATTTAATTTTGGTCTTATACTTTTTATTAATTTTTCACGCATACACATGCTTTAAATTATTATATTCATACTTATTAATATCTTTTAATAAAATTGTATAAAAGATAATTTAATGATAGAGAGATGGTTTGAAAAGTATTTAGTTTAAACATTTTTTATTTTTTCACTGCTTTAATAAATTCTTTCCACTTCAAACTTTAAATAATGTTAGACTCATTTAAAATATCAGGCCGGCCATTAAAATTAAAAAATGATATTTTTATTCCTAAAAGTAAATATTTCGATTCATCTGTCATATGTAAAATACGAAATTCAAACTAAATTCATTAAATAGAAGAAATAATAGTTGTCTGATATCTTTTACTAAGTGTGATCTTAGTTAAATAACACATTTATAATCCCAATATTCTATTCATAATGCTTTAATATAATTCCCAAGATAATTTGCCTCGGTGATGTAAGTGTGCCAGTTCAGTTCTATTCGAACATTATTTAGCGAGATGATCTGTTCTTTCGTTTTATGTATTGTGATTTTATTTTATTTTAATTTTAAATACTTATAAATTTTATTAATAAGTTTTATATTCACAGAATACATGTAATTATTTTGCTAAATTGACTTTTTTGTCGTCGATTATAGAGTGAATGATATATATTCATAGATACATAAAATATTCATATATATGCTATGAATTGATAAATCATACCATATATTGATATTATTATATCAATATATGCTATGAGACTTGATATAGAATATATTGATATAATAATATCTAATAATTTAGGTAAGATTTTACCTAAATTTACAGCATATTTAAATATTTTTACCTAAATTTACAGCACGTTTACATTTTTATAAAAAATAAATAATTGAAGTGTATTGTTTATTTTTATTAAAAAATAAAAGTAAATAATAAAGTTTAATCATTTAATTTTATTAAATATTATTTCAAAGAGATATTGTGGTTTACCATGTTTTTTATGTCATTTATATACACATTTTTGTGTATTTTTAAAAGCACAATGCCAATTTTATCTCAATTTTTATTTTATTTGTCATTATTTGTTACTAGTTCCTTTAAAGTTAAGTAGTATTATGTGTTTTAAGTACTATTAATTTAAATAAAATAAATGAAGAAAGGAAAAAAACATGAAAAATAAAAATCACTGTAGAATAATATTATTAAATCACAGTTAATAAATTTTATATTTCATTTCACAGTTAAAATTAATATATGTTTAATAAATGTAAAACTTTAAACTCATCAACGAAATATTTAAAAAATAAATTTTAATTTTTTATTATGTTTTTACTTGGATACTAAATTGCTTTTTATCATTAAATTCAGGACACTTTCCACTTGACAGAAAATATCATGACAAGTAGAACATTGTCTTAACAATGAGAATTTTCGCTCTCTCGCTAAATTAAATACTTCAATCATACTCAGCATGATTGTATTTAAAATATTTTCTTTTGTTAGATAAAATATTCATGTAATAATATGTGTCAGTTTTCGCTGAAATTATCAGTAAATCATATCCCGATTATTTCTGCTGTTGATTTTTATAGATTTAGATATTTTTATTTAACGTATTAAATAGCTAAAAAAAAAATTATGATAAAAAAATACTAAGCTAAAAAACAGATTTTCTTAACTGTCATTTTCATGTGTAAACTTTATCGGTATCACGTCACTTTTTGGTTTTCTATAACATTTGAATTTATTTATAAGCTTATTTTTCTATATGAGGTAATAGTCAGCAAAAATTAAGGTGACAATTACAACACCTTTCAAACTATTATATCATTCCTTATGCAGTGTCAAAGCAAGAAAAAAACTTAGATGAATTACATAGGTAATGGATGATTAAATTTGGCATAGTTTGCAGAAATCAGGGAATCTCATCATATTTTCAAAATGTATGCGACGAATATTTGGAATTAAGAACTTTGCAAGAAACTTTTTATCACGTACATATGTAAAGATAAATGTTTCCCAAATGGATCAAAAATTTCATTACATTTATCGCCACTGAGTCAAATCTATATTTCAATAAAAAAATCACGAAAAATTACCTTGGAATTGCAAAGTGGATGAAAAGAATCATAATTAAATTTATTTAATAAGGAAACATTATTGAGAAACATTTTTGAAGAAAAATATTAAGTTTTAGAACTTAGAATTTTATAAAATCCTAGAAAGGTTATTCTATACTTTTAGAACGATTTCAAAAAGTTAACCTAGACTTGAAGACAAACCATCTTCTATCAATGTCCATCTTACATCAGACAATGAAGAGCCGATATCTCTTACAACGTACTTGCAAAAGCTAACAAAAAAAAACACAAATAACAGCTTGTTGCATCGGTATTCTTGTGTTTCTTTAAAAAAAAACACCATATAACTCTCTTTTAAAACATTCTAAAATCTACTTTAGATTTGATATTACAAGAACATGACGTTACATTTATAAAATCAAATTACAAACACAGAAGCAATTTATTAGAAGCAGTTTCTACTTGCCTTCAACGTGAATGTGGTGGATTTAATAATTTTTCTTAATGCTTAACGAATTGCTTTTAAGTTATTGCAAACATTTTGTCTCTTTAAGAATAAATGGCAGAAAACTGGAAAGAAAACTGAAAAGTAAAAGAAAAATTTTATAAAAAGGACAGTTTGATTTCCAAATGCTCTTCTTTCCGACATTAATTTCCGAATAAATACCGAACGCTCTGAGATTCCATGCTTCTAAGGAATCATGACATAAAACAATTAAAGCAGAGAAACGAGCTCGTAAAAAATTTGAGAGAGAATTTATGAAATATAGTTTTTGTGACATTCATCTCAGAACTAGAAGCATTATGTGTTTGTTCTTACTGTCAAACTAGTTACTGAAACTAAATAAACTGTTGAGCATTTATCAACACCTAAGGATTAGATGAAGAATGTGTTTTTGGTTACTGTTAAACGAGTAATTGAAACTCAAAAAACGGTTGAGTATTTACAAACCCCTTAAAACTAGATGTATAATGAGTTTGTGCTTACTGTTAAACGAGTTGCTGAAACTAAATAAACTGTTAAAAATTTATCAAAACCCATAATCCAAAATTCAAACTAATGAATTTTTTTTAAAAAAATCAAACATTTATGTCTACATTTACCAACATTAATAAAAATATCTGTGACTTTTCACCAAGTGCTTAACTATTAAATCGTATGCTAAAGACTAAATAACTCGAGGAACCATAGCTATATTAAGAATTATAATGATGATATACGGATGCCAGGATTGTTAACTAAATAAACTGAAGGCAGAAATAAAAAAAATGAGTATAGTATCATAAAGAGTAATAATTAGCAGTATTTGCGTATGAGTCTAAATTATAAGACTCCTAATGCTAAACTTTGGGGACTAGTCAACAATCTGGATAAAATGCAACCGCAGCAGGAGAATGCAAATTCTGTCATAGATGCGCATGATTTCTGCACCGTAAATGATCAAGATGCAACTGAAGCACTGGGTCATTATTATTCTAGCAAGAGTAAGTTGGTCTTTTACAAAGAGGATCTAATGATTGGAGACATGTCAAAAAACTTGTCGGTTCATGTTATATGCCAGCTAATAACCAACCCTTTAATGATTCAATTACCAACTATGAATTACTATTTACCATTTAACAAATTAATATTAAGAAATCCCCAGTAACTGGTCCACGGACAGTTTTTAATCATTCTTGGACAATGTACTCTAGAAAAACTTCTACACATTTTCAATTTACCTTGGACGCCGAGCAGGCTTCCCAGGCAGTAGGAAACAACTATTATTACTCCCATCCATAAACCTAACAATGATGCTAATAGCATGGAAAGCTGTCCCACCAATTTCTCTCACGTGTACCACATGTAAACTCATGGAGAGAATTAACTTAAGAAGAATTACCTTTCACCTTTAGGATCAGAACCCCAGAAAAATATGGGTTCTGTAAGGGCCATAGAACAATTAACCAAATACTTTATTTAGTTCAAAAGATCATAGATGCATATGATACGAAACCTACCTTTCACACAACGGCGGTCTTTCTTGATCTCAGTAAAGCTTTTGGCAAAGTTTGGAAAAACAAGCTGTTGATGAAATGCTACTCTGATTTTACTATCAGAGATCGTGTCTTCCCATGGATATCTGACTTCATGAACAACCGTTCTTTCAAAGTAAAATATCAAGACAGTGCATCCGCAATTTATAAAATATTTCAGAGAATTCCTCGGGAGTCAGTATTGAGTCCCACCTTGTTCTCAAATTTTATAGCTGGGATAAAAATGCACTCCCTTTTCTATCCTTGCTATAAAAGTATTGTATTGGTTCTTCTGTGAGGAGGCAATTGTAGAATGATAGGGATGTTGTTTTTGTTCTAATTGTGCGACATGGTCTCTTGGATTTGGTTTAGTTTACCTAAGTCAAGGGGGGATAAGTAACCACAACAAATATTATGTTTGGTGAATTTAATTGGTGAATCAAATATCGTTCTATGATGCAATCGTTACAGCAGAATATATGAAAGTATAGTTTATATAAAAAGTAAACGCATTATCGGAGTTAAAAAAAAAAAAGTGAGTTTTAATTGTCTTATACACGGGAAATAATATTTCTTAAAAAATTGTGTTGGAATGTGTTGTAATGCAATTCGTAACATGGTCAGATAGCAGCGAATTTCTTCCTTGAATCAAAGAAATCTCTCAAAGTGACATCGGTTTTGTGTAAGTATGATTTATGGAGTAAAATTTGCAACCGAGCCAGGTTCAAAAAACCGGAAGCCGACTTTAAATGTGTCTGAAAAATATTGAATTTATTGTAAATATGTGAACGTACGCGTCTTTTTTTTTTTTTTTTTAAAAAAAAAAAAGTTAAGGCAGAAAATGCCTTAAGGCTCTTCCAGACCTACGTGAGAACTTCTGTTGTCGCCCCATCTGGTGTTAGTTCTCAAAGCTTGTAGAGGGGAGTATCCCAAACATTATTATTGGTTGAAATTGCTTGTCAATCAATCCTTCGAAGTTAGGAAGTCTGCCAGAAATGGCGCGTTATATCGTTAAAAATTAAAGTACTAACGCCATAAAAACAGCCAAAAAGAGAGTTTTAAATTTGCTCCTAACAGATGCTTACCTCAAATTACCCTCAGTGTTCTTAGAATAGGGGTGGGGGAAAGTGGGTCAGTACAAATGCTCAACGAGCTGACACCGGAATTACCTGTTGCTGTCCTATGGAAAATGAGCTGCCTGTGATTCTAAAGAAAATATTATTTATTTATATTTTAGAGTTCGGGTTTTAATATTCACACTAAAATATATGAAGACAAATTGCAAATATTGATTGATTTTACAGTTACTAATTAAATGGTCAAAAATGATTATCAGAATTCAAATAGAACCTAAAATACTATATGAATGATTAAAAATATTTTTTTTAAGTGTCTTGGTTCAATTTGATTTTATGAGACTTGATCCATTGGCTTAAGATGCTTTTGAATATGAATGCAACAAATAATTAAAAACTATTATTTTCAAAACTAACTCAATATAAAAATATTTAATTTTTTTCAAGTTTTTTTAAACTAACACACACACACATATATATATTCTAATTATATAAAAATAGATGAAATGATTATATAAATGATTACAGTTACAATATATATTTTTATGAAAATAACGTTACGATTTTCTATCTATCTATATAATCGTATCGTAATTTTCATAAAAATATTGTAACTGTACTTAAAGAAAAGCTATGGGAAGAAACGGAAAGTGTGAACGTTCGAATCATTTTTTGTGTACGGAGATATGGAAAAGCAGGTACTTGCTTTCGAGTGTAACTTTTATTTAAAGATAAAATGCTTGTACTTTTAAGTAACAACAAAACATTTGGAAAATTCATATTTCGTGATTTATAAAGAATTATTATATTCTTCAGAACTTGCGTGAAAGTTTCCTCAAATTGAACGAATTGCATTTAATTCTTTAAGCAAATAAATTATATTTAAGATTACATGTGCTGATTTATATTTAAGAACAATTAACTATATTTAAGCTAGTATAATAAAATAAAAAAAATCAATAAAATTCTCAAAGAAAATTTATTGGTGTGCTCATGTTGCAAGAAGTTAAGAAATTTATCAAGTTATTTTATTAAAAGTTAAGTCAATAAAATAACTTAATATAAATTATTAGTTTATTAAATTAAAAAAACTAAATTTTACAAGTTTAATTAATGTTACAAGAATGTATTAAAATACTTTAATTAAATGGATGTTTTAATGATTGATAAGAAAATAATCATTCATATTATAATTTTCTTATTTTTCCTGAAATATTTTATAAACACTAAATGGATTTAGAACCCATTTCAGGTTGTAATACCAATAACCTTTTCCTTTCCTTTAACTGAAAAACTGACTTTCAATCTAAGAGAGAATAAATTTAATCTTCAAAGAGTCTGAATGTTTTAGTTACTTAAAACTGCCTGATAGAACTTCTCAGGTATAATACCATTTGATTCATTTTACATTTGGTAGAAAGGATTTTTCCGTTTCTCTACTTACAATCTAAATATTGAAAAATGTATAGTTGAGCTACCTTTTAAACTTAAATTGAGAAAAAGAGAATCAGAAATAATGTGTGTGTAACAAAATGAAAATAAAAAACAGATTTATAAATATTATTATTTTCTATTTTGTAGTTTCCTTTGAATTGGATATTCTTTAAATTTCAATGTGTTGTACGCCATATTTTAATTCACAAAAAAGTTTTAAAACAATGAATAATTTAAAAATAATTTTACAATGTTGATCTAAAGTTTAATATTACTTATTGTTAGTCTTGAGCAAATGGAATTAGCACTGAGTACTTTAATTTTTGGGATATAGAGTAACTTTTATCTTACCTAACATCCCAAATATGACCACACTACCAAAATGTTTACATTGTAAAATCATAAATGAGTCAATCATAAATATACGAGATAATAAGAATGTCTACTGGTCATAAACTCATAAAAATACGAGATAGAAAGAAGGGCTACCTATTCTCAGTTGGCTAAAACCAGCTCAGAATAGCCTAGCAGCCGATTGTTGTCATAAAAATAAAATGATCATCTCCCCAAGTAATGTTCACTAAGAGGAATTTTTATGGCCCCATTCATTTGCTACAAAGAAAAAGACTTTGAAACTCCAAAGTAGTCATTTCGATATATGTGCATCCAAAAACAGATACACCACACCCATTTCCTGTTCTTCAACTAAGGTTAAACCGATCTGAGATTTTGCATTCCAAAGAGTTTAGTTCTATTATTAATATCGAGGTGAACACGAACATGTCATTAGACTACTGTTAATCTTACGATCATTACGAGTGCAATAGAATCACAGGCTTCTAAAAATATATTCGATTCTTTTTAATATTCCGTTTCACATTTTTTAATCATATTCGCTTGTAAGTCCATTCTTCATGAGCAATCAGGGGCCTGTACATGATCCTTATATTCATTTTGATGTATGTTTCATCTTTTAAATTTTGTAAAAATATACGATTTCCTAAGTAAAAAAAATGATATAAGGAATGTTTTTCCAAATTCTCTCTCTCTCTCTCTCGCAAACATACATATGAAAATCCTTTTTTATAAAGTACAGGAACGTAATTATACATTCCTACCTTTAATTCTTTTTTGTCAAAAGATTTTGTAGAATAAGGCAAACATAGAAATTTTGAAAAATGCTAAAAACGTTATTTGATAAAATAAAAAATATATATAATTAAAAAAAACATCATCCACACATTTTCATTAGTAAATGTTAATAGATAACATTTGCTTATCACTAAAAAATATTGAAGGCTGCTTGAATTTCTAAAATATATTTTTCGGGATTACAGAAAACACTTTATTCAGGAACACCTAATTAAAAAATTTTAATGGCACAAGTTAACAGTAACTGAGAGTATAAATCTATTTAAAGTGTACAGTAAGAATATTTTTGCTTATGTGCTAAATATTATTAACTTAGAAATAAGTCTTTATTCAGTATACAAAGCATGAAAGATACACACATGTAGTGTTATATCATATAACATAACCGTTCAACCATTCTCAAGAATATTTCATGATAAACGATTTAGTTTTATATTCCTCACTATGATTAATTATTTAATATTGTTTCCCAATGTTCTTTAATTTCAAATCTGGGTAACTTTTTAAAAATAAGGCTTTTTAAAAAATAAATATAATATATAATTATATAGAACAGAATATAAAATTAAGCACAAAATCAACTTTTGGCTTACTACCAGTTTTATACATTTAAGACGAAAAAAAAAAAAAAACTTAAGGAAAATTCCTTAAGGAAAAGCAAGAAAGGATAAATACACTACTGGCAATTAAAATTGCTGCACCAAGAAGGCGACATGCTACAGACGTGAAATTTATACGAAAGGAAGAAGGTGCTGTGATATGCAAATGATTAGCTTTAGCTTTTCAGCGCATTCAGACAAAGTAGGCGCCAATAGCGACACCTACATTGTGTTTAAATGAGGAAATTGTTCAGCCGGTTCCTCATACACAAATTGCATTTGAACGTTGTTGCCTGGTGAAAAGTTGTTGTGATGCCTCGTGTAAGAAGGAGAAATGCGTACCAGCACGTTTCTGACTTTGATAAAGGTCGAATTGTAGCGTACCGGGATTCCGGTTTATCTTATCGCAGTATTGCTGCTCGCGTCGGTCGAGATCCAATGACTGTTAGCAGAATATGGAATCGATGGGTTCAGGAAGGTAATACGGAACGCCATGCGAGATCTCAACGGCCACCTATCACTAGCAGCCAAGAAGACAGGCATATTATCCGCATGGCCGTAATGGATCGTGCAACCACGTCCTGAGCCGTGAGTCAAGAAACGATTTCGTTTGGAAGACAACAAGTGTTTGCACGAACAGTTCGACGACGTTTGCAGCAGCATGGTCTCTCAGCTCGGAGACCATGGCTGCGGCTTCCCTTGACGCTGCGTCATAGACAAGAGCGCCTTCAATGGTGTGATCAACGGCGAACCTGGGCACACGAATGGCGAGACGTCATCTTTTCAGATGAATCCAGGTTCAGTGTACAGCATCATGATGGTCGCATCCTTGTTTGGCGGCATCATGGTGAACGCACACTGGTAGCGTGCATTCGTCATACTGGCCCATCACCTGGCGTGATGGTATGGGGTGCCATTAGATACACGTCTCGGTCATCTCTTGTTCGCATTGGCGGTTCTTTGAACAGTGCACGTTACATTTCTGGTGTGTTACGACCCGTGGCTCTACCCTTTATTCGAGCCCTGCGAAACCCTACGTTTCAGCAGGATAATGCCCGACTGCATGTTGCCGGTATTGTACGGACCTTCCTTGATACGGAACATGTTCGGTTGTTGCCCTGGCCAGCACGTTCCCCAGATCTTTCACCAATAGAAATTGTCTGGTCAATGGTTGCCGAGAGACTGGGTCGTCACCAAACGCCAGTCACTATGGTTAATGAACTGTGGCATCGTGTTGAAGCTGCATGGGCATCTGTACCTGTACATGCAATCCAATCTCTGTTTAAATCAATCCCCAGGCGTATAGCTGCTGTTATTACTGCCAGAGGTGGTTGTTCTGGGTACTGATTTCTCAGGATCTATCTAGCCAAATTTTTTGAAAATTTAATCACTTGTTATTTCTAGTATAATATATTTGTCCAATAAATATCATTTTGTTGTCTGCATTTCTTCCTGGTGTAGCAGTTTTAATGGCCAGTAGTGTAGTTGGGTCGACCCCTAACTCTTGTTCCTGTAGGCCCAGAAAAAATATTTTCTGCATTGTTCATTCTCTGCTAATCCTGTTAACATGGCCAATCCATTTAATTCTTTGAATTTTTATAAATTTTGCTTCATATTACTATATGATCGAAATTAATTTAAATTTTTTGAAAAGTAACAATACACTTTCCTCATTTTTCATATAATACGCATTTGGTTTTGAAATTTAAAAAAAAAAAAATTCTGATAGCAAAAATTTATGATTGTAAGTTAAGATCACATGAACGCAGCATATGTATTTGTCTAATATCTTCTACGTTAACACAATACATAACACTGGCACAAAAGCTGATATTAACTCCCCCTCCCCTCATTTGTCATTAGGAACCATTAAACAAAAGGAAATTTATGTTTTTGATGTCAGAATAACTTAAGCGTTAAATCTGTTATAAGGCGTAATTTGATATCCAACCCATATTGCTTTTTAGTAAGATTTTTCAATGATTATAAGTCGTTTTTACATATCATAAAGGAAAAAATCAGGAAAATACTTACTTCTGAAATACTCTCGCACAAGATTAGTTTTCTGGCATCATCAGAATCTTTTATTTTGAATAATGCTGTCTTACACAAAAACTATATCAGTTTAAAAAATATGTCATTGAATATTTTTTGTGCGTAAAAAGCATTTAATACTCGGAATTAGATTAAGTGATTGATAATTAAGTGATACTGATTAGTGATTAAGTAATAGATGGTGCGGTAACTTTTGGTCGATACTGTCATCTAATGCATGTGATCTAAACAAAGCAATTAAAATACTTATTTTTTTCTTATGAATAGTAATCTCATTGATTTTGTAGATTAAATTTTTAATCAATCATTCAAGTTAAATGAACATAATTTTTATTATTTCTTTTCACATTTCGATTTGTTTATTTAAAGTTTCTTTACAGCTAATAAGTGAGAATGCCTAAATAACACACATTTTTCAATACTATTGCTGAAATTATTAAAAATTTAAGACACATAAATCCTTCTCTCTTGCAATAAAAATAAAATTAAATTAAATATAACTTTTAAAAATTTATTGGGAACAAAGTTGTATATTTCCTACAACAATTAAATAGATTTCACACTGTAGTATAAGATAATACTTTTTCTTTCAGCTTAAATGCTCTAACTTTGGCCTTATCTTCGACTGAAAAGTAGGAAATAAATTTTAAGTTTCTATTTCTGTATGCAAATTTTTCGAGGTGGGGATGGGAAGGTCCCAAATTTCTGTCGTCGTGAAACATAACTACTTTTATGAAAAGTCCTCCAAAGAAAAATTGCTTGTAGCTGTACAAAAATATTTAAAAAGTATTAATCTCTTGAGCTAACCATGTTTATATGTGCAAGTTAAACTGTTAAGACACCTAATCGTCTACTGCTAAATTACCTAATTTTGTTTCACTAATTAATTATACGATTTTCTAGTCACTTAGTCATAAAGTCATTTGTGCTACATATATTGATTTTTTCTTCATATTTTTAAGTGATCAATACATTTATTTTGTGTTTATCATCAGATACAAATCCGGAAGAAATATTAATCAACAGTCTTTAAGTAAATTTCTTTTGATTTCCGTTATTAGAACATTCGATTTTGAGAAGTGTTTTTCCAGATTTGAAAGGAATGTTTTTCTATGCCTTGGCATATTTTATTTCATTGCATAATTTTATTTATTTTTTCATTACATAGTTTATTTTATTTTACCTTTCTGATCAAATCTCGAAGGCATGTGCTTCCTTTATAGACTTCACTACTTTATCGACGAAACTAATTTATTTTCTCAAAATTACTCATTAATACGATGGTTACTCTGAAATTTTATAGATACGCGCAGACGAGAATTTACAAAATAAAAACGGTTTATACAAAGCATTTAAACACAGAAGACGATTTTCTATTGACTTACTTCAACTTGTTTAGCGTAGAATAAATTTTAAACAGAAGAAAAAATGGAGTTGACGCAAGAATATTTTCACGCTATGATTTTCTACAATTTTAAAGCAGGATTAAATCAAGAAGAATGCGTTCAACGGTTGCAATTAGCATTTGGTGATAAACTCCAGCTCGTGCTACTGTATTCAGATGGTTTAGAGAATTTAGAAGAGATCTCAATTTTCTTTAGGATGAGGAACACAAAGGAAGGCCGCCGTCGGCAGTAATCTCGGATAATGTGTCTGCCATACGAAAAATGTTGATGGATGATAATCGCTGTACCTATCAAATGATACAGAAGGAACTTAACTTTGGATCCGCAGCCATACACAAAATCATTCATGAAGAATTACATGTGAAAAAAATAGTTTGCCGTTGGGTTCCCCAAACGGCAACCCCTCAGGGGGTTTACCTTCTTTAGGTAAACACGGGTGTCACAATCCCGAGGTACCCCAGTGATCTGTCCTCTGCGTTCTTTTCTTCTCTCCTCTACACTTCTACTTTTTCTTCCTTTTCTCCCTCGTTGTGGTTACCTGGAAAGAGGTGAGGGCTCCCCTTGAGTAGCTTTCGCCGCTCTGTTGCTATTAGCTCCTCTTGGGGACAAAATCACCCATGTGTTTGCCGTGTGTGGAGACCCGTGTCCTTGGAAAGGAGGGTCCTGGTAATTGAGGCCCAAGAGACCAACACATTACTTTGGCCTCTGCTTCAGGTAAACGTGAGCTGTGTTGTAGTCCTCAGCACATCAATCGGCTTTATGGATCAAGCGATCGGTACATCTACTGGGTGACTCGTTAAGGGTGGAGGCCACTTCAGGGATGTACTGAAAGTGTATAGGACTTGATTAGCACTGGTGCAGCTGGTCTGCATTCCCTTGTTGGACTCGGTGGTGGGTGGTGCGATCAGATCCCGAAATTTTAATAAAACTTAAATGGAGAACAAAAACATTTCTTCTCTCCCACGGGAGCACCATTTTCAAAATAAAGAAAATAAATTTTTTGTAATCAAAGAAAAGGAGGGTTCTTTCGAACATGTATCCCCCTTTCTAATACAAAAGGGAATATCGGGATTTATCGGAGAAGTGAGAGTTGTCCGTAAGTTAAGGTCAGGTGACTTATTGGTAGAGGCTTCAAATTCCTCACAAGCAGCTATGCTGTGTAACACGAAGCTGCTAACAAATATTGAGGTCATTGTTTCACCTCATGGAAACATAAACTTTTCACAAGGTGTAATTTCCACAAGGGATTTGTTGAACACGCCGGCGGAAGAAATTCTAGAAAACTTGCAGAGTCAGAAGGTCTGTGCAGTTATTGGATGACTGTCAGAAGAGATGATAAGATCATAGACACTAAACATCTCATTCTGACATTTGCGACTCCAGACCTTCCAGACAATATCAAAGCTGCTTATACGAATTTACTCGTCCGGCCGTATATACCAAATCCCTTGCGTTGTTTTCAGTGCCAACATTTTGGACACTCGAGAAGTGCATGCAGAGGCAAACTGACTTGCGCTCGCTGCGCAACAGTTGGCCACGATAGTTCTAACTACACTGCAAAGGAGGCATGTGTTAACTGCCATGGTAACCATCCCTCCTATTCTCGCAGCTGTCCTCAATGGGTACTCGAAAAAGAAATTACAACCTATAAAGTGATAAATAAATGTTCTTACCCTGAGGCAAGAAAACAATAGACCTCTCGAACACCGCAGCCTGGAAAAAGTTTCGCAGCCACCACAAAAAAGTCACCAAAAGTACCAGTACCCAAACGGATACTCTCTCTCCTTTCCCGTTATAAGATTAATATATCAACACAAGCCCAAAAATCGACACCTCCTTCAAGTTGGAAAGCTCCTTCGGCAAGTTCAAGAGCTCTTAAAGCAATCAATCTTAACTCTGCAAAAGAGAGCCCTCGTATGTCCAGATTATCCACCCGTAAAGCCATTTTATTCCTGGAAGCTGATGCTGTGTCACTTCATCCTTCGGACGAAGATTTTTCGTTCGAGGAATCGATTGAGGACCCGCAATCTAGCTCCGGGGGAGGAGCTTTTCTATTTAAAAAATAACTTCCTTTATTAGTTGGAAATGCCATGGTTTGCGTTCACATCATGATGACTTCAAGTCTATAATTTCAGCTTACAACCCCGCATGTGTTGCATTTCAGGAAACTTTCCTGAAGTCTAGCAATAACTTCTCAATGTGTGGGCATAAAAGCTTTAGAAAAGACTGTGGTGACGATGGTGCAGTGTCTGGAGGCGTTTGTATATTAACATCCAATAACTATCCCAGCACTGTCCATCCGTTAAATATTATACTACAAGCTGTAGCTGTTAGAATACATACTTTGTGCTTAATTATAGTCTGTAGTTTATATTTACCACCACGTGATGTCATCCGCCAAGAGAAAATCTATGAATTAGTTGATCAGCTGCCTACACCATTCTTGTTGTTAGGTGATTTCAACGAACATAACTATTTGTGGGGAAGTGATGATACTAATTCTCGCGGTCGTCAGATAGAGCAATTTATTTCTGATAATACTCTCTGTCTGATTAATACCGACGAGAAGACATATTTTCACGTACCCACAAGAACAATTCTTTCCCTTGATCTTGCTATTTGTTCACCATCATTGCTGCCATTGTTAAATTTAAGAGTAGGAAATGACCTGCACAACAGCGATCATTTTCCTCACGTCATCTCCCAGACTGGAGGTAGTAGTGTAGTGAAACGTCTACCTACTTACGTGTACAGTCGGGCAGATTGGACGTCATTTACACAATTGGCAGCTATTGATAATGAAATGGTTTTGATCGAGAGTATTGATGAAGCCGTTAGAAAAGTCACTAAAACAATTATAAATGCAGCTGATGTAGCAATACCCAAGAGTTCCTCTATACCAAAAAGGCGCTGCAAACCTTGGTGGAATAAAGAATGCCAACAAACTTACAAAAAGCAAAGGAAGTTATGGGGGTTGTTTCGGAGGTACCCCACAACGGAGAATCTTATCGCATTTAAGAGAGCAAAAGCATTAGCTCGCAGAGCTCTTTGCCAAAGTCAGAAGGAATCCTGGTCCTGCTATGTATCTTCAATAACATCTTCAACTTCCAGTAAGCAGTTGTGGAGAAAAGTGAAAGCAGCCAATGGAATTTATAGTGAATTTTCCATTCCTATTTTAAAATCCGGAGCTGCTATAAACTATTCTCCTACGGATATTGCTAATGTCCTTGGTGAAGCATTTGCTAACGTCTCAAGCTCGAACTCTTATAGTCCTTCATTTTTGAGTACTAAGAGTCGTGCTGAGCGAGTACCAATTCGCTTCAACCATCGACAAGCCTTACCATACAACTGTGAATTTGGAATGTTTGAATTGAAGAGAGCATTACAGCAGGCTAATAATACCAGTCCAGGACCTGATGGAATCAGCTATGCAATGCTTCGAAACTTAAGTCCAGATTCCTTATCGAATTTATTAATTTTGTTCAATAGGATCTGGACAGAAAACACATTTCCATCACTTTGGAGCGAAGCAATAGTGATTCCAATCCTTAAGACTGGTAAGGATCCTTCAGATCCTTCAAATTATCGACCAATAGCTCTGACGAGTTGCTTATGTAAGACTCTCGAACGTATGGTCAAGGCCCGACTCATATATGTCCTAGGAAAAAATAATTGCATTCCTGTAAATCAGAGTGGCTTCTGTAAAGGGAGATCCACTCTTGGTAATATTATTTATTTGGAAACACAGATCCGCAACACTTTTGTGCGGAGGAACCACCTGGTTTCCATTTTCTTCGACATAGAGAAGGCATATGACCGTACATGGCGATATGGAATTCTCCGTACATTATATGATTTTGGCTTTCTGGGTAATCTTCCGATATTCCTGCAGAATTTTTTACGCTCCCGTGTTTTTAAAGTACGTATTGGAAACTATACATCCAATACTTTTATACAATCTGAGGATGACCCTCAGGGCTCAATTTTAAGTGTTACACTTTTTAGCTTATTCACTAGTAACATTCTCCATCAGCTTCATTCATCAGTACATAGTGCATTATTTGTTGACGACCTGCAAATATCATGTGAGGGGTGTAATATGCGAGTAATTGAGAGACAACTGCAAACAGCAGTTAATAAACTTGCTGCATGATATGCCAAAAATGGCCATACTTTATCACCAAGCAAGAATAAATGTGTCCACTTCTGTAGAAAGACTAGCCTGCATAATAATCCAGTTATTAATATCAACAACACTCCAATACAAGTAGTCAATGAAATAAAATTTCTGGGAATAATCTTTACCGAAAATTAACGTTTCTTCCGCATATTTTACATTTATGGAAGAAGTGCGAGTGATAGTTTAATATTCTCAAGGTGTTGTCAAATACATATTGGGGTGCAGATCGCACATCACTACTTCGAATTTAACAGTCATTGATTCTATCCCGCTTTGATTACAGATGTGTTGTTTATGGATCGGCTAGATCTTCTGTTTTACGAAGACTGGACACAGTTCATCACTCTGCTTTGAGGATATGTTCTGGGGCATTCCGCACATCACCCGTCCAGAGTCTATACGTGATATGTCATCAATTACCGTTAGACTTGAGACGAATGCAGCAGTCTCTCAATTATTAATCTAAGATAATATCGACCCCTCATCATCCGTTACGTTCCATGGTTCTGAATGCCTCCCTTAAGAGACTTTATGATGCTCGTCCAATGAACATCCCACCTTTTCTCACACGAGCCAAATTACAATTGTGGCTCACAGACCTATGTGATATCCGGATAGAGACAACTGACTGTTTTACTCATCCGCCTTGGTATGACCCAACAAATATATTTATATACCTTTGCTTAATATAAAAAATCGGACACATCACCTATTGTTTTTCAACAGCTATTCTTCTCTCAATGCTGTCAGTACCAATCCTATAAACCTGTATTCACAGATGGTTCTAAAACAGCAGGACATGTGGGCTGTGGAATTTTTATTCACAATACAGCTTTTAGTTACAGCCTACTTCCATCCTGCTCTATCTTACTGCTGAAGCAACAGCAATTTACTACGCGCTTCAGCATGTGAATACAGATGATTATAAAAAATATTGTATATACACTGACAGCATGAGTATTATAGATGCTTTGAGAAACAATAGTTTCACCTGTCATCCTGTTGTGTCAAGAATTTTCAGAGCATTGTATTCCCTTTCTGGCAAGGGATACAAAATAATATTTTGTTGGATACCAAGTCACATAGGTCTTAATGGAAATGAGATAGCGGACACAGCTGCAAAAACTGCAGCAGATCCAATTTTACCATCAATTCCGTTTTCATATGTGAGAAAGGGTATTAAAAGATTTTTCATTCGCTTTGGGAAGAATCATGGGACTTGCAGGTCGGAAACAAACTCCATACCATTTTCCCATCCCTTACCTCATTATCAATTTTACCTTTACGAAATGCTGATGTTAGATTAACTCGTCTTCGTATCGGGCACACACGTTTCACACACAGACATTTGTTTTTAAATGATTTAAATCCATGGTGTGGAGTGTGTGATGAACCATTTACTGTTTATCATATTTCAATTTCATGTCATAATTTTAACCAACAACGTTTACACTATTTTAATACTGATATTTTGATTTACTATGATTGATTTAATAGGGGATCCACACCCCATAGAAACCTATTCGTTTTTTTGAGAGCCATAGGTTTTATACATTTTATTTAATTTGTATTATAAACTATTTAAATTATATACACTTCAATTTCTACTTATCTTTTATCATTAGATTTTAAATAATGTATACACTAATTTTTGTTTTTTAAATTTTTAAATTTAAAGTTGCTTTGTTTTTGAAGAAAAATAAATAAATAAATAATAAAAATAATACAAAAGTCTTACTTTTGGCGCAGCATGTCCATTTTTGGACCTTGCGCCATAAAACCCAACCAACCAACCCCAAACGGCAAACTATTTTAAATAATCTAACTGAGCACCAAAAAGAGGAACGTGTCAGAATCAGTAAAGAAAATCTTAAATAACTAAATGATGGTGGCCACCGCATCATTTCTAAAATTGTAACAGGTGATGAAACGTACATACCGTTTTTTGACGTTCCCACACGTCAAGAAAGCAAAGTATGGGTCTTTCAAGAGGATCCCACGCCGACAATGGTGAAAAACAAAGCGCACTGAAAAAGTGATGTATTCCGTTTTCTTCAGAAATACGGGATTGGTCAAAGCCATCAAGTTGGAAGGACAGAAGACAGTAACTGCAAACTGGTATACCACTAAATGTCTTCCAGAAATTCTATAAGAACTGAATGTTAGGGGACTAATGCTTCCATGCATCTTCACATACAGCCGGATTAACAATTTAGTTTCATAAACAAAAACAAATTAAAGTGATCCGCCGTAATCACATGATCTAGCTATGTGCGATTTTTGGTTATTCTTTAATCTAATAAAGAACTTACGTGGACGTCGTTTTCATTCAGAAGAAGAGATTGATGTGGCTATAAAATCATTTTTTCATCTATTCCAAGAAATGAAGATGAATGGCATGAGGCAATCCTTGAGGCATTTAATCTGTGGAAAATTCGTCTACAAAAGTGCATTGATGCTGAAGGAGACTACTTTGAACACACTTAAAATTTTGTAAGTATAATTTTAAAAACCTAGCTGTATCTCAAAAATTTCAGAGTGACCCTCATATCAAATTTTCTTTTTCTGTAGAAGAAAAAAAATCGCTTCCTCACTCTGTTTTCTCTCTGAAAAGACTTGTTACTGACTCCAGATGAATTTTCATTCCACAAGTAATCCTTGATTACTGTTTTACCTTGAAAATATTTTTTATCAGGTACTGCTTTATTCTTAAACAATTAATTGCAGTCAATTCTCACTATTTTTTTATCAATTTCAATATTTGTTGATTGATAATACTTGTCGACTTTCAATATATTGCTTATGATTCTCGTTTATTTCTGCATTGCGTGTGAGTGTATGTCAAAGTAAGCATACATTTTAGTTAGCCCTTTTCATCATAGTGTATTTTATATTAATAATTAAAAATATATACATTGCTTTGCAAAAAAATAAAAATTTTGAGTATTTCTCATTGTTATTCACATATTTGTTGTACATATATAAATGTAAAAATGCAAGTGTATATAAATTATACATACATATATTTAGGATTTTTTTACTCACGTTTTACTCTCCTAAAATAATTTTAATTTAATAGGTTTACGAAAAACAACAAATAATATTTTAATATGATCGAAATAATTTTATTTCTTGCTTAATAATCCATGTATAACATAAGCACTTTTTAAAAAATAAGAACGGAATGTAGTATAAACAATTACATTAATTCCTCGCCAAAATATTTCTTCAAAATATTAAATATTTTAAAATAATATATATCAAGCCGTTTTTAGGGTTATATATATATATATATAACCATAACAGAAATTTCTCTCCCTATCTAAAATGTTTATTCATATATTACAATGCTGAAAATCATTTTCTAAAACCAATTTTCCAAAAAAATAAATAAAATAAAATAAATATAAATAATATAAATAAATAAATAAATAAAATAAATAAATAAATAAAAATAAAATGAATAAATAAAAATAAAATAAATAAATAAAAATAAAAATAAATAAATAAATATTTCCTCTGTCTCTTTCTCCAGCTTGATCGTGAAAAAAAATGATTATTGAGGAAAAAGAAATCAAAAACCACACTCTTTCTTTTTCTCTTTCACGCAAACTCAATTAACTTCAAATGTGTGGCGTCAAATATTCATCTTTTATATTCATACGTTCTTTCCTAAATTTTTTACCGGCAATTTTATTAATAATTTGTGCAATAAATTTCATAAGAGAGAGGATTATAAAATTTAAAGAAAAACTATCTAATTAGTACTGGTTTCTCTATCCTAATTGAAGTACTACAATACATCATTCTTTTATCCATGTGTTACTTTTTATCCCTCGAAAAGAACGTAATTAAGAATATTATACTGTGTTATGATATTTTGACGATAATTGTTATCCTTTTTTCTTAAATAAAAAATAAATAAACGAGAATGAAATAATAAAAAATGTTTTCGGTACTACAAAAAAAAATGTTGGTTATTTCAATAATTTTCTCTGTTCCGATAATTTTGAGATTTTTAGAAATATAATATATTTCAAAAATCTGCTAATTTTTTTTTTATTTTGAGAAATAATTTTTTGTGTGTGGTTTAAACTAAGTTGTTAAGATTATTTTTATTAAATAGTGTTCTTATTTTTTTAAGCATTAAGTGCAATATGATCGAATTCAGAAATAATTATTATAATACTGCTATTTAAATTAAGCTCTTAAGGTGCTGTTTTTTCAATAGATACAAAATTGCAGAATACTTTTTATTAGTGTTAAATCCTGATATTTTAGACCACTGTACAACATATGTAATAGTATATTTTGTTGGTGAGCGTGCTAAGGTCAAGTTTCTTCAACTGTTAACACTTAATGTAATGTCAAAGCTATATTTCTATCGCCCCATGATTCCTTTCTTTATGAAGTGCGGGATATAGTAATATTTTCTGTGTATTTCCATTGAAAAGAGCATGTTGACTAATGAACACAATCTTCACTTTAAAATATACATTTCTTTCGCTTTTTAAACAACTTTTTTATGTTATAGCTGTTTGAACTCCAGTGATTTAGTAGCTTCATGGCATTTACCATTAAGATCAGCAAAGTGGAGCATCATTTGCCGTGAGTAGTGATTAGGAGGGTGACCACATTCTCCCTCATTGCTGGAGCTCCGTGGATTGGGGATGTGCCCACGTTAAACTGTGAAGTTCAAGTGAAACATCATTTTCCGCTGGCAGTGATTGGGATGGTGACCAAGTACTCTTTATCACTGGATTGCTGGAGCTTCATGTGTTGGGGACGTA
Organism: Latrodectus elegans; assembly: GCA_030067965.1. NCBI lineage: Eukaryota > Metazoa > Arthropoda > Arachnida > Araneae > Theridiidae > Latrodectus > Latrodectus elegans. The sequence goes on from CM057814.1 coordinate 76,831,156, forward strand.
TCCACATTAAATTGTGTCATCCAATGTCCTTCCGTTGGTTTAGCGGGGACATGGAGAGGAGGATACCAGCTCAAGTGTGACCTCGTAACCTGACTGTGGTTCAAAATTACGAACCACTTGGTGATGGGTGAGTATTTCAAACCCTTTAAAACCTAAAGGTACAGTCCGTGGCTCTCCTGCACTGCTATGAATGCATATAGCTCTTTTATACGAAAATATGCATTATACATTATTTCTCTTTCGATATCATCAACCTCACATTGAAACACATATAATTTTCTCCGTAATTTCGAAACAGCTCTTGTTAACTAATAGAAATACTGTAGAAGGTTATTCATAATAATTAGCTTCGAACAGTGGCTGTTTTCACGCATCAACTTTCACTTATTTTGCTCCAATTTTGTTCTCGAATTACAAAGATAACAAACAATCCTTTGATTTGTTTTCCATGATATTTTACGAACAGGAAAATAAAGGACAGTTAGAGCTGATTTCAACACTCATACAACTGTCCTTAATGGACAAAAGACAACACTCCAAAAGAAAACTTATCATCTAGAAAAAGGAAAATTAAGAGGAAATTTATTAAAAGTAATTACTTTATATTATTACTTTTTTTCAGAAAATAGGAGGTTAAAAACTTTTAGAGGCACTCTGGAATTGCTTAAGATCATATCAAAAGTATATATACGAAAATGTTAAAATAAATAGCAGAACTTACATGTAACAAGGATATTTTTCATTTTCATTATGACAAAAAGTAATTTTAGACTAAAATATATTACAATATTTAAAAACATTTGTAGTGAATAACATCACTTAAGCACTTTTATAATTGTAAAAAGAAACTGCATTTATTTCTCATACTTTTTTTTTGTAAATTTCTAAATTTTGTGCTCGTTAATTATTGTAAAATTATAAAGTGTATTAAATATCTGACTGTGTCTATTTCCAGCAGCCAAAGTCACTCATATACAGATAAAAAAAACTTTGAACTTTAATCAAGAGATAAAGTGAACGGCTGAGTTGACAACCTCCTCTCCAAGCTATCGTGCATTACTAATGGAAGAATATTGGATACACAATGAAGACTCCATTCTTTACCAGGCTGCTGCAGTCCAAATGTTGTAAGAGTCTGGACACATAACTAATTATTTCCAGTCAATTGTCACGTAATGTCAACTGCCTGAACAACGAAATCATTATTTGAATTGATACCCTCGTATCCAAACTACCGTGCATTAATGAAAGAAAATTGGATACACGATGAAAGTACCATTTCATACCAGACTACCGTAATCCAAATATTACAACAATCTAGATGTTAACAAATGATTTTAAATCAGTTTTCAGCTACCTAACACCTGAATAATGAACCCAACAGTTGAGTAGTGTACTCTCCAAATAACCATTCCGGATTAGTGGGAGGACGTTGAGTACTATTCGTATCTAAGGCATATACCCATCAAACAAGACATTCTTCGATTGAACCAGGGATTTAATTTTTACTTTCCAAACACAACGGCCACAATAATCTTTACCAGGCTATCGCAGTATCAATATTATAACTGTTGATTTCATTTTTACAGGATATGAATTATAAATAACATCAGTAACCTAACAGGACACAGATACTGATATTGTTTAGTTTTATTTGGGAAAGAGTTCTTCTTATGATGATTTGCATTATATTTTATTATTTTTATGATAATAAATTCTAAATAGTCCAGACGTCATTTTTTTTTTTTGTTTCAAATGTCTCAGAATCTAGATTTTACAGATACCGAAACTCAAATTGGGGGCAGTACGTATACATTGCTGAAATTTATATGAAATATATTCATATAATGAATATGGAAGAGAAAAATGTTGGAAGAAAAATTTTGAATTACATAGAAAGAATCATAGTAAACTTGTATTAATAAAGTTAGCAAACAAAATGCTTATTCTTTAATTTAGCAATGATTCTCTGCTCACATCAAGCTAAATTAATTTCAGTGTGCTAATCATATAAATATTATAAATACATAAAATGAAAATATAATGTAAAATATTAAATATTTTTAAAGGTAAATCAATTTATAAAACTCAATAACAAGATATACTCAATAACCCCTCTTTGAAAATCTTTAATGAAAAACTTTTTCTAAAAAACATAAAACAAAATGATTTTTTTATCTAAGAGAAAATTGTTTTTAATACGGTAATGTCTCATCTACGAAAGGAAGAAATAAAGACTTGTATTTAGATTTAAAAAACACTTTATACCATCAAATTTAAAAAAATTATCTAATGTTTTAACTTTTTTGTATAACATTATTAATAAAATATAATTAATAATAAATTCATTTGAATCAATTTTCACATATTTGATGATATTTGAGGCAATATAATTTTTTAATATAATTGCAATAAAATAAGTGCGTAAAAGTGGTTTTTTTATGATTTCATTCCAAGTGTAATGCCTTTAGTCTGGAAGGGCCTCGAGAAGAGCCATTACTTTTCTAGCGAGTAGCAGTAAGCCCAATGATTAAGAAGCGATACGACATTGCATTCATCGACAAGATGACTCTGACAAGTATCAAATACATTGTCATATTACTTAACCACTCACCTCCATAATGCAGTGCAATGGGCTTGACCGATTCCAATAGGACGTTCTGACTATCAGTACGTCATTCCGACAACAAACAATACCAGGATTCCGAATAATATCAGGATTAATCTTCTGAGTTTATGCACTTCATTAATCAATTCATCTCTTAGCGGTATATATGGAGTGTATCTAGGATACTTTATACTTTGTATACTGCCATTCAGAAAATATTTCCACCATCTCTTATTCTCATGGATTTTAGGAATCGAACTACAGAGCTTATAAAGTGGTTTATACACACAAATATATTTGCGTGTGTGAGTATGCGTCTGTGTGCGTGTGTGTGTGTGTGTGTGCGTGTGTGTGTGTGTGCGTGTGTGTGTCTGTGCGTGTGTGTGTCTGTGCGTGTGTGTGTGCGTGCGTGTGTGTGTGCGTGTGCGTGTGTGTGTGTGTGTGCGTGTGTGTGTGTGTGTGTGCGTCTGTGTGTGTGTGCGTGTGTGTGTGTGTGTGCGTGTGTGTGTGTGCGTGTGTGTGTGTGTGTGTGCGTGTGTGTGTGTGTGTGTGCGTGTGTGTGTGTGTGCGTCTGTGTGTGTGTGTGTGTGTGCGCGAGTCTGTGTGTGTGCGTCTGTGTGTGTGTGCGTGTGTGTGTGTGTGCGTGTGTGTGCGTGGTCCGTGTGTGTGTGCGAGTCTGTGTGTGTGTGTGTGTGTGTGCGTGTGTGTGTGTGTGCGTGTGTGTGTGCGTGTGCGTGTGTGTGCGTGTGTGTGTGCGTGTGTGTGTGCGTGTGCGTGTGAGTTTGTGTGTGCGTTTGCATGTGTGTGCGTGTGTGTGTGAGTGTGCTTGTGTGTGCGTGTGCGTGTGTGTGTGCGTGTGTGTGCGTGTGTGCGTGTGCCTGTGAGTGCGTGTGCGTGTTTGTGCGTGTGCGTGTGTGCGTGTGTGCGTGTGTGCGTGTGTGCGTGTGTGCGTGTGTGTGTGTGTGCGTGTGTGTGTGTGTGCGTGTGTGTGTGTGTGCGTGTGTGTGTGTGTGTGTGTGTTTGTGTGTGTGTGCGTGTGTGTGTGCGTGTGTGCGTGTGTGTGTGCGTGTGTGCGTGTGTGTGTGCGCGAGTCTGTGTGCGTGTGTGTGCACGCAGTCTGTGTGCGAGTGTGTGTGCACGAGTGTGTGCGTGTGTGCGCGAGTCTGTGTGCGCGCGTGTGTGTGCGCGAGTCTGTGTGCGAGTGTGTGTGTGCGCGAGTCTGTGTGCGAGTGTGTGTGTGCGCGAGTCTGTGTGCGAGTGTGTGTGTGCGCGAGTCTGTGTGCGTGTGTGTGTGCGCGAGTCTGTGTGCGTGTGTGTGTGCGCGAGTCTGTGTGCGTGTGTGTGCGCGAGTCTGTGTGCGTGTTTGTTTGTGCGCGTCTGTGTGCGTGTGTGTTTGTGCGCGTCTGTGTGTGTGTGCGCGCGTCTGTGTGTGTGTGCGCGCGTCTGTGTGTGTGTGTGCGCGCGTCTGTGTGTGTGTGCGCGAGTCTGTGTGTGTGCGCGCGTCTGTGTGTGTGTGTGTGTGTGCGTCTGTAAAGTGAGGTGTGTGCGCGCGAGTCTGTGTGCGAGTGTGTGTGCGCGAGTCTGTGCAGTGTGTGTGCGCGAGTCTGTGTGCGAGTGTGTGTGCGCGCTGAGTCTGTGTGTGTGTGTGCGCGCGAGTCTGTGTGTGTGTGCGAGTGTGTGTGCGCGCGTCTGTGTGTGTGCGCGCGCGTCTGTGTGCGAGTGTGTGTGCGCGCGCGTCTGTGTGCGAGTGTGTGTGCGCGAGAGTCTGTGTGTGTGTGCGCGCGTCTGTGTGTGTGTGTGTGCGCGCGCGTCTGTGTGTGTGCGCGCGCGTCTGTGTGTGTGCGCGCGCGTCTGTGTGTGTGTGCGCGCGTCTGTGTGTGTGCGCGCGTCTGTGTGTGTGTGCGCGCGTCTGTTTGTGTGCGCGCGCGTCTGTTTGTGTGCGCGCGCGTCTGTGTGTGTGTGCGCGCGTCTGTGTGTGTGTGCGCGCGCGTCTGTGTGTGTGTGCGCGCGTCTGTGTGTGTGTGCGCGCGTCTGTGTGTGTGTGCGCTCGTCTGTGTGCGTGTGTGTGTGTTTATGTATGTTTGAATGTATGTATACAGGGTGCTGCAAGCTAACTACCTTATTTCGAATTGCAATAATACAAAAACTAGTAAGATAATGATGTAAATTTGGTCTCATTGAAGAGAGGAAATCAGAAAGATATGTGGCACTGTAATTTAGTTGCTATCATGGTTTAGAATAATAAACATTGCATTTGTCGTAGAAGCCTATTTTTAAAACAGTTTTTTGGTTATCTCAACCCAGTGTGCTTTCCAAAGTCACTTCAATATTGCGCCTTTTGGATTTGTCCTGAATCGGAAACCTATTTTTATGGGTGACAACATACAAGGAAAATTGATTCAATTAAAAAAAAAAGTGAAGGCGCGATTAAAAAAAAAAGGTGGTGAAACATGTCCCATCAGGATCACCAGAGAACATAGAAGCAGTAACAGTGTCATTTTTGCGATCACCACAGCGCTCGGAGCATAAACATGCGTTTGCCCATGGAATTTTAGATTATTCCATGAAGCGAATTGAGCACGATGAACTTCTTTTCGTACATAAAATCTGGTCATTGAGCAGGAACTTTGCAAATGTGGTTTTAATACTCGATGAAATGCATGTGAAGCACTTCTTGATCGTGTCCCTCAAGACATGCTTGTCTCTTTCAGTGATGAGCCTCATTTCTATTTTATTAGATTTATCAATAAACAAAATATACAAGATCGGGTTATCAACAACTCCCATTAATTCCATGAATGGCCTTCGTATTCACCACGTTTCACCGTATGGTGCGCAATCTCATCAGTTGAAGTTATGGGCCCATGGTTTTTCGAGGGAAAGGAGCAGACTGCCACAGTCACTTCAAACTGTTGTGTACACATGCTGGAAGAACTTTTTTTTTGTTTTACGACTTGATGAAATGCTCTTACGAAAAGCACAGCTTCAGCAGAATGGAACAACGACTCATACTTCAAGGACATCGATGATTGTGCTGTGAAATTACTTCTCGGGTGCTTTATTTCGATGAGAAGACATTTGGAGAGGCCACCACGTTCTCATGGTTTAGTCCTACACAATTTCTTTTTGTAAGGGTATTAAAAGTCGCGTTAATTATATATATATATATATATATATATATATATATATATATATATATATATATATATATATATATATATATATATATATATATATATATATATATATATATATATATATATATATATATATATACATATGTTGATATGTTGTAAGACTTTTCTTACAGGAAAAAAGTGATCGGTATTTCCCGTGTTCCTCCAAGGAAAAAAACTTTGAAAAGTTCCAAAACACTCATCATGTTAAACATAAGTGATGCAGGGAGTCAACACCCATATCCTGTTTTTCAATAATAGCTGGGATCAAATCCAGCATCTTCCGTTCGAAAGAGCCACTAATCTACTTTGAACCTTACCACTAATCCACTTTGAGCTCATGCACATAAATGTTGAGGTTACACATTAATATAAAATCGGCAAAATATATAGGAAAAAAAAAATACTGTGCTACAAACGAAACATTTTTTAATAATTTTCTGCCTGATAATATGAAAGAAAGGTGGCAACATGAACGCCATTTGTATTGTTGACAAATTTTATGCTTCCTGCGAAAAAAGTTAAAAACCGCTGAAAATGCGCTTTATTCCAGATCAAACATGAATCAACAGATGTAGAAAGATGTAAAGAATGCTTTGAGTTTGTTACGTAGTCTTATTTACTCAAATTTTGATAAATTTAAAAATATAGTCACGTTTAGCTTATGAAAATGCACGAGAAGAAATTGTGAATACGCGAGTGTAGTGGTGCCATCTACAGGAACTTTTCAAAAACAAATGAGCGATGGAAAAAAATGTAGTTTCGTTATCTGTGCGAATGAACAAGCAACCCTTAAAGTTGGAGATATTAAAAACATCATAAAAACTCAAGTCAACGCAAGAAGCAACAAAATTGGTATCAAAAACGTAAGAAGTCTTCCAAATGATAAACTGTTGGTTGAATGTGTGTTTGATAATGACAGGAAAAAATTTCGTGAGGTTCTGGCTAAAAATTGCACTTCTCTTTCTTCAACTCTTGCTAAACGAAAATATCCTCCCATTATTATTAAACCCGTTCCTAACTCACTAAATGATGATGAACTTATCAAGGTGTTATTTGAGTAAAATTTTGATATTTCAGTATCCGAGGAAGAAATTTCAGAGTCTAAAGTTCGTTTTACGCTTAAGAAATTTGTGGACTCAAGACATATTATTATTATTATTATTCCACCTAATATCCGTAAGCAAATTTTAAGGCTAGGATCTCTCAAGCTTGACTGGTCTGTGTGTGAAGTTGATGATTTCGTTATTATGCATAGATGTTTCAAATGTTTGGGTTATAATCATAAGGCTGCTGATTGTAAAAACCACCTTGCTTGTTTTACCTGCTCAGGTAACCATAAAAGCTCAGACTGTTCTAATAGAAATCATCAAGTTTGAGTCAATTATGCTAGATTTAATAATAAAACTAAAAATCCATAAAAAAAGAGTTAATATTTATAATAAAACTTATGATAGTTGATGCCCGAGTAAAATTTTCATAAAGAAATTATCAATCTCTCGTATTGATTATGAATAATACTTATTGTTATGTTTTACGTTTGGTCCAATTAAATCTACACAAGTCTAAATAAGCTACGCAACAACTCATTCTCAATATGAAGACTGATAATATCGATGTTGCATTGATTCAAGAACCTCACTGTTACAAAGGGAGTCTTCCCCGGTTTCCTAGCCATTACAAAGTTTTCTTTGATTCCCCATCAGATGTTTTAAAATCAGCGATCATCATTCGCTCGAATAACATTTCTATCTTTGTTTATCATAATTACTCTGATTATAACATGATCTCCGTTGAAATCACTATAAATGATTTAGATTTTATTCTGCTTTCTTACTACTTTAAGCCGGGCAGAAATATAGATGCTGATTTACAAAAGATTGATTCTCTCATGTCTAATGGTAATTGTTCTCGACTTATTTGGGGAATGGACTCTAATAGCAAAAGTAATGTTTGGGTTTATTCGTTACTCAGACGCTAGAAGAGATAAACTATGCGATTTCTTCAATACCAAACAACTCTTTGTAGTTAATGAAGATTTCAGTCCTACCTTCTGTTCAACACAAGGATCTAACTAGGTTGATATTACTGTTTTGGAGAAAGTTTATTGCAAGATGTCGTACATTGGTCTATTCCTGATTACGGCTCTCTTTCTGACCATAGCATGATTTATATTGAAATTGCCTTGGCTGATAGTGCTACGAATTCTTCACACCAAAACAGGCCTCAAATCTTTGATTGTAGAAGAGCAAATTGGTTTCTTTTTCTGTCTAAATGCTATGAGGCTATCAATAACTGTAGTTTTGACTTGTAATAATTCTATTTGTGTGTGTGTGTGTGTGTGTGTGTGTGTGTGTGTGTGTGTGTGTGTGTGTGTGTGTGTGTGTGTGTGTGTGTGTGTATGTGTGTGCCTGGAAAGTCTAATTTCTGAGCTTCAAAATGCCATGATTTCTGCAGGAAGGATAGCCATTCCTTTCAAGCATTATGATAAAAGAAATGTCCCTTGGTGGACTTCTGAAATAGCATGAATGAGTAAAAAGTTAAATACTTCAAGACGTCGCTTTCAAAGAGCCAAAAACCCGATTGTCAAGAAAATTTTTAAATCCAATTACCTCCAAGTTATAAAAGTGTATAAGAACTTAATTAATAACTCAAAATTAAATTCCTGAAAATACTTTCTTTCTGATGTTACCCCTACAAATGCATGGAAAAAGATTTATAAAGGCATGAAAAGAAACTTTAGTAAAAGTGTCGAGATTACTGGCATTGAAACCACTTCAGGTCACTTCGCATCTTCTTTTGAAGAATCGCTCAGTGCTATCTCAAATTTTTCATTCCCAGATGACAATCCTTCTAATGATAATTCCTTTCAACAAAATACTCGAGAACAATCTAACAAGGCCTATTCTGTAGAAGATGATGTAACTTTTACAGTCAATGAGGTTAATGCTGTTATTCACGGTTTGGGGACTGAAAAATCTCCTGGCCTGGATTCCCTTTCCAATGAAATGATTAAATACTTTCATCAGTGTTCTCCTTCTGTTCTTCCTGCTGTATTCAATTTATGCTTAAAATTTTCTCTCTTCCCTGCTCTTTGGAAAAATGCTAAAGTTGTCTTAATCCCAAAGAGTTTGAACTCTAAGCGACCGCACCTTAAGAATATTAGGTGTATTAGCTTATTGCCTTGCATTAGAAAATGTCTCGAAAAGCTCCTTACAAATAAACTGTGATGGCATCTTAACAATTGTAATTATACTAGTAAAGACCAATATGGATTCACACCACAGAAATCTACTGAGGATGCACTACTGCGACTTGTTCACATTATAAAGGAAGGGAAAAAGAAAAATTTGTTCACTATTCTCCTTTCAATGGACTTAAAAGGAGCATTTGATAACGCGTGGTGGCCCCTTATTATTTTCTTAATGAAGGAGGCTTATGCTCCTTCAAATATTCTCAATCTCTTCCGCAGAGTTTCTTGCACAACAGAACGGCTGTTCTCACTCTTGGTAATAAGTCGAAACTAGTTAACATCCAAAAAGGATGTCCACAAGGCTCTGTTTCTGGCCCTATTCTTTGGAACATAATTATGAATGATTTACAAAAAAAATTTAATGCATTTAAGTGCTGGAAAATTGCTATCGCAGATGACTTACACGTAATTGTTCAGAACAAAAATTTTCCCGATTTATGCAGTACCACTCAAGACATTCTTGATTTCATTCATAACTGGACTCAGCAGTGCAAGCTGGAATTTAGTCATATGAAGTGCAAAGTAATGATGATTCACAAAAAGGCTAACATTGATGCCACAATCAATCTTGCTATGGGTAGTAATTTTCTGGAAGTTGTGGATAAAATTACATATCTTGGTGTTGTTGTCGATAGTAAACTTCACTAGAAGGAACACTTGAAATACATTTTAATTAAGGTTAACATTTTTACAATTGCATTGTATAAAATTAGCAATAATAGTTACGGTATTAAATTCGAAGTTTCAAAATTGATTTATAAACAAGACATTGTTCACGTTATTCTTTATGCATCGCGAATTTGAGGAGACAGTTTGAGGAAAAAAATAAACCGAAAACTTATCAAGAAAATACAAAGAAAACTGCTCTTGAGGATTGTTAGAGGATATAGAACAATCAGTTATGATGCTCTCTTCATTCTCTCTGGTCTTCCACCTCTTGATGTTGTGATACTTCATCAAAATGAGACTTATCGTTATGCTCAGGACTCTTTTTAACCATCTTGATGGTGATTTGAACTTTTCTTCCCTACCTCATCCATCTACAAGATCTCCTGCTCTTCTTGCAGCATTTGATAGCGTTAGGGAAGAAAACTATGATCTAATTTACTTTACAGATGGGAGTAAAGTTACGAAAAAGTAGGTCTTGCAAACGTATTCTTTTAGAATGGGTTTGAAGTGAGTCATCAAGTATATCGCATTAGTGATTGCAGTTCTATTTTCCAAGCGGAGTTACTCTGCATTAATCTTGCTGTTAATGATGCAATCAGCAAACCTTATCAAAAAATTTTAATTTGCAGTGATTCGATGTCATCCCTACTGGCTCTGCAAGATGTAACTAGTTTTGAAAAACTTATTGTGGAAGTCCAGATTTCAATTAATATGTGTGATATCAAAAGTATTTCTTTCACTTTCTCCCATGTCAAGGATCATAGTGGTGTGCATGGAAATGAAAGAGCAGATTTCCTGGCCAAATCTTGTCTTGCACTTTCAAATAAACTGGATATCAGTTTACCCAAGTCTTTTTTCAAAACCACTGCCAAAAAGAAGATTATCACAGAGTGGAACTCAGGTTTTGTTTCCTCTCCTAATTGTAAGTGGACAAAATCTTTTTTCCCAACAGTTCCCATCAGAAATAAGAACTACTGGTTCTACACTGACTTTAAAATTACGCAATTCCTCACTGGACATGGGAAATTCAATAGCTACCTACACCGTTTCCACATTAAAAACAGTGAGATGAGCATGTGCAACTCTGGAAGTGGCAACCCTTCCCACATTCTTTTTGAATGTTCATCTGTTTCAGAATAAAGGAACGAGATTTGTAAGGACTTAAATAACAGGTGGCCCCCGATTTTGGTGAACCTAGTAAAGAAAGAGAATTTTGAATTTTGTAAAAAGTTTACCCATGCTGTTATCTAACTCCTTTTTAATTTTATATATCTTTTTTTTCCCTCTGCCTTCTTTTATTATTATTTTTTTCATATGATTTATTTGGATTTGTTATGTAGTACATTTGTTGTACCTTCGGGCCCTGTGTGGTATTCCTTGGTACACAGGGAGATATTTTTGTTTTCCGAAATAAAAAATATGAAAAAAATATGAGTAAAATAAATTTTGAATTCAGTTTTGTTTACTTTCTATTAATTACAATAAATCTAAAATGTTTTTCTCCTTAACAAATTTATAGAACAATCTATTTCAAAACAAATTTGAAAAATTCATTTATTTACATTTCTCTTGATTGTAAAACATGGTATGTGCTGACAACATGTCTGTTTTTTATATAGATAGTCAGAGACATCAGAAAAAATAAGTTTTTCGAAAATAAATAATGTCACTTTTTATATTAATTATAATCGCACAAATATTGCAAAATGAAGCGAAAAATTGGATTCAAATGTGATTAATCTCTGTTGAACCCGCAGCCTCAAAAAATTTATTTATATAACTCATCTAATTTTTTTTTTAACTGTAAACTCAAGAATGTGGATCCATTTGAAAAGTGTATTAAATAAATAATGAATATTTTGCTTACACTGAAATATTAATAATGATATGTAAAATAAATAATATACAATACATAAATTTATCTTTGATTGTAAGTAGTAAATTAAAATTTAAAGCTTGAAACGATATGACTTTCTTATAAAACTTAGGTAAAGGAATGCAGCTTTTTTAAATTCTTATTAAAAAATCCTAAATTTAGTTAATTTTATAAAAGGTAAAAAACTTATTTTTTCCTTTTGTTTTCCCCAATCATTTCTAAAGCAGAATACTTTTTTTTTTTTTGTATATGGATTTTTATTGCTACAAATCGATTAACGACGCTTTCTGAATTTTATCAAATTTAATATCGAAGTTATATATAATGTATAATTACATATATTAACAGCAAATTTCTCTAATAATAAGAATTAATGCACAAACTCTACATTTAAATAACTTTGAGTTAGAAAATATTTATATATATATATACCATTTTATCATTTTTCTCTACTTATTTTATAGAGTTAATCAATTTGGTAAAACGAAGAATTCATATTTAAGTTATAAAATAATACCATTATGACACTGCATATAAGAATATAGTAGTAGAATATTTCAAATAATTATTTGGATTCTTAAAATCTCATTAAATGTTATTTTATATATATCTTAAATCATATTGCATTTATCAAATTATAGATAAACTTTTATAAGCTCTTCTGATGTTTACTGTGGTTTGGAATTCACTTCACGAGATGTGGCTGAATTAGCCATGGTGTTAAAAAGCGGCACTGTCAGATTAAACTTATGAATAGCTTAAACCATTATTTTGAAGCATTTATTATGTTTCTTGCTGCCATCTAGTAGTCATATTTATATACAGTAAGTATGTGCCCTATAAATTGACATTTTTGACTTCGATACAAATCTTAACATTTTCCTGAATTATGCAAATTCTTCAGAAAAAATGCAAATAAATGATAAGATATTTGGCATTTTAAATTATAGTTGAAGCAAATTAGAAAACAAGAACAAAAGACTTACATCTTCTATAATCACAAAAGTGCTCTTACATTTTTAAAAAAATAGTACAAGTAAAATTTAGTTTTAAAATAGAAAAAACTTAAATGTCATTAAAATTCCAGTCTCATACCAGTGATATTCTAAGAGTCTTTGTGGTATTTATTAAAGTCATACTGTAATGTTAAAACTACATTATAAATGATCATTTTAAACTTAAAAAAATGAAAATACTTTAATATCGATCAAAAATAGCATTATATTTTATAAGGAGCAATTTGCTATATGCTAATAATTTACCTTACAAAAAAATCATGTACTAATAGCTTAACTAGAAATAAATTGCACATGCCAATAATTTATCAAAATCAATATTTATAGTTAAGGACATGATTAGGAATTTTAATTTCTCAATCAGATCCCAAAATATTCTTGTTAAAATGGAGACTCAAGCATTTTATAATCAAGGTGATTTCATTAAAAAGGAAATGAAAGGTAAATGTTCTATATGTTACTTGTGTTGTGTTGTTGTGGTGCTTGGTTGACAGTAACATCGAACCCAATCCATAAGCAAAACACTTTCTAACAATGAAGCACAGACTCACAGGGCTCGAAAACAACTGGCTTTCATTTAAACCTATGCAGGCCAAAATGTGGGCAAGAGCAGCTTGAGTCGCATTTTGGACACAGGGGATAAACTTTGTGGCCCGTAATATGATGTTGTACACGACTTCGAAATCTCACGAGAATTGTCTGATCGAGCCTGTTGTCATCCAAAATCAGAACAACACCAGGGCAATTTTCCACATACCATTCCTGCACGGGGCTCTCCTCCATGAAGAACAGATATCTTGCCTGACACGGGGGGCGATCTCTGAGAAAGTAAGATAGCCGCCATGATCACTATCCTTATGGCTACCCTCTTGGGCCAGACCATCAGCAATTTCATTTACGTGCACATTCATATACGATGGAACCTACTAAAAGATTATCTTAAAATTGGCAATCGAAAATGGATTCAAAATCCGGAAGATATTCCTAGTCGTTCACTCCTTATGCCTCCACTGTTCAGATAAAGTATGTTACTTGGAAATTATCATAGGCGGAGGAACTAAATTTTCGCACTCCTTGTACGGTTTTACAAAAAAATACAAACAATATAAAAATAAAAATAGACAACAGTTAGTGGTATCATAATCTTTGGAAAATGGAATCTTTCAATTTCGAATCCAGTAATTGGAAAACAGTAAGAGATGAACAATGATCTTTTGCTTTTTTCATGGCAGTCTATCTGGATAGAATCTTGAGTTTTCTCTCTATGAATGTGATTGTGACTTACTAACTATTAAATTCTGGATGCAAGATATTCAAACGCCTGATTACAATAGCCTTTTGCTGTTATATTTTCTGCTATGTGGTGATATTTATTACATGTTTATAATATTGCGAATTAGAAGACAATTTACTTCATATGATATATTTAATAATTTTTTATTATTGACGGCACAAAAAGAGTAAAAGCTGCTTCGTAAAAAATCTAAATAAATCAAATTTATTCCAAGGATTAGGGTCAAATTAATTTTAAGTTTACAATGAAATAATTTTTTTTTACTCTAAAATCCAAAGACACAGTAAAAATTGCAACATTTAATAATGGAAATTACATATAAATATAATTTGCTCACACTTCTCATTAAACTTAATTAAATACATTTTTTATTGGAATTATTATCATTATTCGTTATAAAAAAATTGTCAATAAAATAATGAGATTCTTCCATTATTGAGTTTAGTTACTAGTATCACAAAAAGATGGCAGCACTATACACATTTTTTAACATAATCAAAATTTTAAGTTATAAAGTTATCTTAAATTTATTATATTAATCAATAATTTGTAAAAAATATATAAACGAATTATGTTTGAAAATTATATTGAAATTCATTATTGAAATTGAAGATTATTGAATAAATAGCAATTAAAACTCTTAAGCAATCAGAAAGTTCGTAATATAGTTTAATTTTTACTTCTAGATGGCAGCACCAAAACAAATACTTTAGGACATTAAATTTTCTTATATAAATTATAATATTTTCAAGATTTAGAACATTTTGGTGAATGTGACTAAGACTTTAAATTCATTTCATTTTTCCTGGGAGATTGAATAATAAATTTAAATTTTTCTGCATTTACAATGCACACATATCCTGTTTTATTGTATGTTATATACAATTAATAAATTGTCTGTTAAGAAAATAAATTTTGGCCAAAATAGAATAGAATCTTATAGTGGACATTATTATAATGCAATTGAATAAGACCTCCATTTATAGAGTTTTTTGTAGGAACAAACAAAAAGCATATAGATTAAAGTCACAGACGCCGTATAATCCAGGATGCCAAATTCTGAATTTAGTGACTTTCTGACAAGTTTAGTTATATGCCTAGCAATCTGGTTTTTATTTCGTCATAGATACAGAGACCTATAAAAATTTTGCAGAAAACCCTATTATGGCAACCCTAGTATTTACATCATCTTGTCAACAGTACTTCATCCCCCAAAAAAAATTCAAAGTGTGGAACCTAGAATTATACGGCATCTTTTCCCGTTAATGATTTTATAATGAATAAATAACTTTATAGCTTCAAAAATGTATTAAATTCCAAGCTATAATTCCATAACATTATATATATTTATAATATCAACTATTTCCTTAGCTATTCAAATACATTTATTCTCATTTGGAAAATTTTGTTTCTTGGTTTATCAACCTTAGTGTTTCAGATTTATTCTACATTCGCTAGATGGCGACACTATTAAATTTACTTTAAAAAATTGTATAAAATTTCTTTAGTCTCTTCTCGAATATCTTGGCACCCAGGAAAAAAAACCGCAAATTAGCTAGAAATAATCAGTTTCATTAAAATAATAAAATATAAATCGGTAACTTTAAAGGAAAAATCTAATGACAGTGGGATTATCGTAGAATTGAATGACAGAACGTATTTTATTTTTAATTCTGTTTAGAATATTCTGTTTTAACTAATGCAGGGGCTTTGTAAAAATTTACGAAAAATTTCTTTTTGGTTAATTAATTTCTTACCTAGATTCAATAAGTAAATGGAGTGTAGTATTAAGACATCAATATAGGTGAAACCCTTCGTATAAAAAAATTGGATTAATAAATTGGCATTTATGTTTTTCAAGCAAGCATTTTTTTAAAAAAACAACTAACTTTTAACTTAGATATTTTGTCTATTACAAATACCCATTGAAAATTTTCTTATAAATTTTGTTATAAATATTGTATTTTGAAAATTTTCTTACAAATTTTATAACAATTTTATTATTATTATTATTATTATAAATCTATTTTGCTTACGACACAATTACTTTTTGATTTCAACAACATAGAAGTTAGCAGCTCAAAGAGTTTTAATATTTTAGGTAAATATCGATATCAAAGTGCCATCTTTGAATGATGAAAATAAAAATTTGAATTAAAAACATGAAAATTTCAATACATTAATTGTTAACATTCCTTGAAAATCAATTCAAGCTAGAAGAGTTTAAAAAACTATTAAATGTTGAAAAACGAGGATCATTATTAAAATCTTAATTTTGATTCCTTAGAATAAAACAATATTATCATTTAGTAATTGCAAAATATTGATAAGGGAAAATTTTGAGGTGAGATATTGATTTAATGAGAATCACTATCACCATATTGATTACGAGATTTAGATTAAAAGCTTTTAATAAACATTTGTTATTATTTACAATTTTTCAAAACAAATGGTGGAAAATAAAAGAAAGTAAATCTCAAAATTGTTAAAGTCTAATTGTGTAATAAATGTTTGTATATATATTCATTATACAATATATATATATATATATATATATTATGTAATGAACATAATTTAAATGTAAAATGAACTACTTTTACTTACCTTTCATTTGAATTTGAACTTGGAAAATTTTCTGGTTATTTACAGTAAAATTTTTATCATCATTTCTGCAGTTACACCCCTTCTTCTTCATCTTTTATCATGCATTTTACGAAAGAAGCATATTCTTGGCTTTCCGAAGATTTGGCATCCATGAGATTAGGAATGGGTGGCAAATTTCATGGATGCCAAATCTCTTTTAACCATAATAAGTATACGATTTTTTATTTTGCTATTAATTTTTTTTTTTTTTTTTTTTTTTTTTTTGCACTTTTTAAAAAAAAAAACCGATTTAATTTAAATACAAATTTACAGCATTCAACACAAGATGGCATCTAAATCAAAATATTTATCCATTTTTATAATATCTATTTTTATTTTCTGTTAATTATTGTATATTTGAACTAAATGTCGCAATCGAGAATATATATATATATAATCGATGAATTCAAAATATTTTCACTGAGAATATAAAAATTATTTAAATTATACATAAGTTCATCATGAATTAACATAATAATAATGCATTTGAATCTGATGCTGCCATCTGTCCGTCAAAGTTAATATTTTTTAAGAAACTTTGTTATTAATATAAATTAAAATTCATCTTATGAAATATTTTTATGTAAGACTATTATTATACAAAATAATATTAAACAAAGACTTCCTGATTTAATTATGCTAACGTTTAAAAGCATTATTTCTTTTTAATTTTCTTGCATTCTTTTATTCAAAAAATAATCTTGCATATTAATCTATCTTAATAAAAAAACAGTAACTTAATAAATAAAATAATAACATAGATTTTTTTAACATTTGATATACTCTTAGTATTTTCTTTACCATTGTTTAAGCTGCTATCATTTTACTGATTTTTACTAGCATTTGTGATTATTTGCTGTATATTTTTACCGATGCTTTTTCATTTCTGCCTAGAAAAAATTAATTCTTTTAAAATTCATTTTTAACTAAATATACTTATCATAGAAAAACTGTATAGTGTCATAGTATTTATCTAAAAACATGCATTTGAATTAAAACTCATTCTTAATTCAATGATTTGGCAACGATATTTAAAAATAGGTATGTATTAAATCTATACAGATAAAAAAAATCTATAAATAGAGTTTTTTAATATTTAAGTTTAATTTCCTAATCTTTAGTATTTCATAAAAAAATTTATGGTTGAAAAATAATTACTTAGTTTAGTGAGAAATGTAGATAATTTACAGCAGACACATTTTAATTAAGAAATAAAAAAAATCACATAAAATTTTTACAATTCCTAAATTTTTTACCATTTAAAATTAGTAGCATATTGTTTGAATATTGTGCTCAAAATTGGAAATTATTTTTTGCTATGTACTACAGGTAGTGTTATTTTATACAGATCGAAATGGCTGTGTATTAAAATGTTATTTTATCTTTTTTTTTCCATGGAAAATTTTATCTAATATATCAACACAATAAATTTTGAAATAAAAGAGCCAAATTTTACTTATGAGCATAAACTACTAATGTCTGAAAAACCGAAAATAATAAATGCAAAAAACTGAAATAAGAAAAATTAAATGCTGATAAGATGCAAAAACATTTAGATAAAAGGCAAGATGAATAAATATCCCTTCAAAATTACCCATTAATAAAACTTTAAATTTAATTTTAAAAAATTGGTAAATCATGCAATTTAAAGCATATTACATCATAAAATCCGAAAGCAGTAAGTTAAATAACATAAATAAGAATAAAAAACGCCTTTAAATCCTTTAATTCACAAGGCAAGCAGGATTTTTTATTACATTCCAATACTTCCGAGTAACGAGGCAGGCAGCTGATTAAGTGAAACACCTAGAGGCGAAACAAAGGAGGACGAATGAAGATGTCCTCCAAAAAAGAAAGAGGTTACTTGTCTTCCTAGGAAGTGTCTAACGCGGAAAATGAGGAGCCTTCCAACAGCAACGAACTTGAAAAGAAAGGAAAACGAGATCTCTCTCGAGCCAACTTCCTACCAGAAACCGCAGAGGACTTCCTAGAGAGTGGATCCTCTTCCTACATCCGAGAGTCTGTTGCACCATGAGCGCGGACCAACTTCCAGCCTGGAAGGTTGGATCGAGATACTCGGACCTTGGAATGCGCTTTCTGCCCTTGAAACGCTTCGCAGCGACCCGATCAGCGCCATTTTGCTGCCTGGTTCAATGTCTTTCCGCATCTAAAGAGGTTGAATGAATTTTTGGATCGGTGGAATTAGGAAGGACGAATGGTTAATTTGAGGTTCACTCCGAAGGGATGAGGTTAATGTTCTCTTTTTGAATCAATATACCGTATTACTTGGACTGATTCTAAATCAGGAAATGTGATTTTTATTTTTTCATTTGTCACTGCTGTGTTTGACCTGTGATATAAAGGACAATGCTCTGAAAATAGAAGCACCCTAAATGCATATAATTCTTTAGCATGGTTACTATTCTTAATTTAAAATCCAAAACGCTCAAAATAGCTCTACCAGGACGAAAGGTATTTATAAATATAATAAAAAATACGGAATTTCAATTATTTTAAAGAGCTAAAATTTTTTAATTAAGTAATAATTTTATTAATTCCCTTTTTCTATTATACCCTTATACTATATTGGTTTTAATTTGTAATAAAAAAAGAGACCAAGGATAAAAAAAATTAGCATTGTGATTAATAAAATTTAATTATGATTATATTGAATGCACAGAACTGTTTATTTAGCAGGGCATGAAAAAATAATATAATTTTACGTATTTCTTTAATTTAGTAGTTTATTTGAGCTGTCTTTGTATATTTCTGATGTTAATTTATTTACTGCTTTATGACAGATTCCATGCTTCATGAAATATAAAGTAATTTCAGAGGATGAGCACAGTGTACTGGTCAGTAAAATAGAATAAATTTAATATAATAGATAAAAACATGTTATGCATGTAGTATGAAAAGTAACATAAGAAAATGGACGCAAAATAATATAATGCAATTTAAAAAATCCTTTAAAAATATTTACAAAAAATTTATACATTGAAAAAATTTCTTGTTAAAGAAATTTATTTAGTAAATTTTCATGAAATTCTCTGTCAAGAAGCAAATTAAGTAATTATTTCCATTTATGTAATATTTTTTAATTCCGTACAAAATACATAAAAATTATGTAATATTTTATATAATATAAGAATTAAATATACTATAAATTATCAGAAATATTAAGCAAATTTTACATAATCAGCTTAAACATTTCTTTATTCATTCCAACAATTTGTTGAGTAATGATTTGAAATGGTATTATTAAAAGTATCCAGCTAATTTATAAAATGCTGTAAGCAAAATTCAAATGCATTTTTTCTCACTCATCTATTTTAAATTATAGAATATATTGTTCACTATATTTTTAATTTTGTCGTAACAAATTTTCCTCTTCTCTTTAAATAAATTTTTGCATAAACTTTTTTCCTACCATTATATTTTAATGTAAATTAAAATAAATAAATAAATAAAAAATAGTACGCGAATATGTTAAAAAAAAAGTAAAAAGAAATTCATATAAACAACGCGGTGTAAGATGAAATAAGACGAGAGAGATGAAAGAAGACGATTCTATTTTGAAATAGGGGAGTTGGGTGATTAAACTCCATCATCCCATCGTACACTCTGAACCCCTTTATAAAACAAAAAATAGACTCGACTAGCTTACCCTTGACCTAAAATCAAGCTCAGAATCAAAACATTGAAAGCGAAAGTGAAACCCCAAAGTGGGCCTCACGGAAGCACCGACTGCATTGGAAAGTGAAATCAAGTAGGAAACGCAAACAACTGATAGTGAAAGGCAGGTTCATCGTACCCAGCGACCTCCTCATTCAGAGGTGATCGGACGCTGTGGGTGTCATTAACCTTCATGATCATATCATTGAACTAAGTTGACTCCCCTTTTGTGATAATTATAATAAGTGATGAGCTAAGAAGGCGGAGCTCTAATATGATTGTCACAAAAGAGGTGTGGCTGACATTGTCAAATAGGGCGTAATAGATAGCATTATTATCAGTAGGGGAAAAACTTTTTTTTTATCAATGAAACCGAGGCTGTAAGAGTGGGTTATAAATTGCTTGAACTTAACAATCAGATGAGGAACTTGGATGAATGTGTGCTGTTTAGTGCATAATATTTGGAGCATAATGTAATTTCTTACAGATTATTCTAAAAGTACGATTCCATAATAAATGCTAAAAAAAAGGTACAATGTGTTATAAAATAGTTTTTATTGTTTTCATTATTTATATATATATATATATATATATATATATATATATATATATATATATTATATATATATATATATATATATATATATATAATGGAAACAATAAAAACTATTTTAACTATTCTTTATATATGTGTGTGTGTATATATATATATATATATATATATATATATATATATATATATATATATATATATATATATATATATATATATATATATATATATATATATATATATATTAGCTCAAAAAGGGGATTATTACTATTCATTTCAAGAATGCGTTGATATATATCAATACAAATATAAGATAAATAAATTAAAATAGGATTTCTTTAAATTCAGTTTGTATAAGGGCCTAAATACCATGATAATGATAATAAAGAAAGAATAAGAAATAAATAAAAACATTTTATATTTGACATATTTATTTTTCATAAGTAAATCAAAAAATGAAAGTATTTTTTGATCATACTATTTCTTTTTATAATTATTGCTGTACGTTTTATTAAAAACTTCATTTCGTTAAGTCAAAAAATTTATTTGTTCACCAAATGGAAAAAATTAATAAAATATAAAATATAGTAATTAAATGAATTATAAAAACTACTTTTAAGTTTATAAATATAATTAAGAAAATATACAATACCTCCCATATTTTAGATGAAAATATGTAAAAAAACAAAATTTGTTTTTTTTATTTATTTACTTATTTTGAATTGTTTTATCAAATTTAAAAATTATAGGAAAACGGAATTAAATTCCCAATAAATTTAAGAATTTTTAAAACATTTCTAAGCGTATATGGAAGTAAGAAAGTTTTACCATTTTCAACATGTTTATCCATATTATGCCTAAAATTTTTGGTAGATATATTCAAGAGCATTAACTATATTAAGGATTATAGTATCTAAAATGAAATACTTTTTAAATATTATAAACTCTCATTATAAAAAAAATAGTTTTAGAGTTTAAAAATTTAAATATATAAATTCCTTCTTATCTACCAAATTACTGAATATCAACGTTATTTAAAATGAAATCAAAACATAATTGAAATTATCTTATTGATTTTTATAACTTAGAAATTCACAATTATTAATACATTTTATTTAAAAACCAAAATGAAATGATTGTTTCAAAAATGAAAATAATAATTTCCTATTACATAATTTTTGTACAGCATTTTTACACTATTATATTCAAAATGATTAAATAATAAAATCTCTAAGGTTATAATTTAATTGCTTATAAAAAAAAAGTTATTTGGAAAGTAATCTGTTACTAATTATAAATAAAAACTATTTTGTTTATTTGTTAATTTAACTAAAATAAAAATTTAATCCCAAAAAAAATAACATGTTCTAGCAATAACTTATTTTATTAAACTGCATCCATTAAAATTGCGACTCTATATATTAAAATTGCGACTCTATATATTAAAATTACGACTCTATATAAAAGCAAATAAAAAACATATAATATGTAAATTATATGGCATTAAAGCAAAAGATTACATTCGTAAGCTTTTTTATGAGTTCACAGTTTGGGATGGTGAAATTAGAAGAAAGAATTGCTGCCTCTGACAGATAAAATTTCGCATACCCGGTTAGGAAATCGAATCAAATTAGGCTTGGATGACAAAATTAAACTACACTTTTCAAATTGCTTCAAATCTAAGCACTCTTGATCAATCATAGCAACTGAAAAGTAGTTCCGGCCAGTTTCTTTAAATAGAACTTACAATTCTTGAGAAGTCTGGTGGCTGTGTACACCAGGACACAACATGAATACTCTCTGTATCTAGAAAGATCAAAACTTGGTGTGCAACATGTTTTTACATAGTTTTGTTGAAAGAAAGCGTTTCTCCTGTCTCGAAGATACAGAATTATCATTGGCCTTAACTTGTTAGAAATTTACCGATAGCCATTTAAATTATCATCCATCCAAACTTAAGATTTGCATATTCTGAATCAAATGGATCTCCATATCATCCCACGAAGTGCAAGTAGGTCTTTAGGAAGGTGATGAATGCAGCCATATGACCAGTGTTCTTTCATGAACCTCTACAGACACGTCATCAAAATGCGAAACCCAGACTCGTATGAAAAAACGACATTGCGATACTTTTATATCCAGCTTTGTCTCCAGATGCACTTCTACTGGGCATTCTGCAAACAAGTCCATTTTGTGACATGGTTGTATGGTTTTACAAGATCGACCTCATAATGTATCCACCCTCTCGAGCATCAAGCATGGGAGGACATTGAGATCCTACATTCCATTCAATATGAGCTTCAACAAACCATCAATTCGAATGATGTTGGTTGGATAGTGTTCGATCACTACTAGTATCTCTACCACAGAACGGTAATCTACACACTGGATAGACAATGATTCTACCTATATCGAATTCCGAAATTGACTGATAGGTATTTCTTCTTACTCGGGGCATAACGTTGAACTCCTGAATGATTTCAACCTTACGAAACGATTTCAGAATGAGATCCAAGTCAAAGTTTTTTGTTCCTGCAATGATTCATATATTGTTTGACCCTCCCACATGCATCATCCAAATGCGCGCTGAAATACTATTTAATTATATATTATTCCAACATTTTGCTATAATGTGTTCCTATGGTTAATGGCATTCATAGGACCAATCCTTAACAGTACAATGTAATAACGAGTGTATGTATATATATATATATATATATATATATATATATATATATATATATATATATATATATATATATACACACACACATATCTATGTATGTGTGTGTGTGAGAGAGAGAGAGAGTATACTGTTCTAATTAATCTGAAATAAATTGATTTGATATAGAAGAGAACGATTATTTCTGAGACCTTAATGTTAGTATAAGAGCCGGCCAACTTGTTTAGTGGTCAGCGTGCCTTATTACGGATAGGGAGGTCCTGGGTTCGAATCCTGGTTCCGGCATAGATATACTTTCTCTCTCTCTCTATCCTATCTTTGTCCTTTCCTTGTGTGTGTGAATGAAGTATGAATGATGCCTACCATATAAAAGGGTCCCTATGGCATCTGTGAGGGTGCACCCGGGGCAACGCCTCGGCGGCAAAGAGGTCGCTGTTTCTGGTCGGTTCCTTGGGTATAAGGGGACAATACATCCCGATATACCACGATCATTGGAAAAAAAATGTTAGTATAAAATAAATCCAAAATTTCATAATCAGGTCTTGTGAATTACTGTACATATCAAAAACCTTTGTTTTATTTTCGAATTGCGATAAGGGGTCAAATCATGTTGAAATGTTTCGTCAAATGTTTCGATAAATGAAGCAATCCATTTGTGTAATATTTCTATAAGTGGTTATCAAAACAATGGAAACACCCGTAAGTAATTATTGAACTATTTTTGAATAAGTTTTGACATAATTTGTGGAAGAAATTAGTGAAAAAAATTTTAATGGGTTTAATAAGCATCAAATAATATTCGCTATAATTTTATTATTACTATTTTTTTTATTTTTTTAATAAATACAAATGCATATATTTTGATAGCAGCTTTACTGAGGTTCTGTAAGTCTAAGATTTTTTTAAAAAGTATACAAAGTCTGATCTTTTACATATTAAAAGGCCAAATTATAAGATAAATGCAACTGAAACATCCTAACTTTTTGATGTTTCAAGAGCCATGGAGTCTAAAGTCACGACGTATACATTCAGCAATTCAGCAAGGAAGGCAATCTCGTCAAAACAAAATAGTAGATGAAAAGAGAAGCTCAGTGAAAGAAGCAGATTTTAATATCTAGAAAGTGTTCTACAGCAAAATTGACTGCAAAGCTCAACAGTATTTGCATTCGCTAGTGTCAATTATTGCACTTAGAAAAAACCTTCACTAGCAGAACATTTACGGCAGGAGTAAAGTTATTCTCAAATCTTTTGTCACAGATGTTAATGTCAAACATCGTCTACAGTGGTGTCACACTCACAAATCTGGTCGAGTGTTAAATGTCAAAATGTACTAAGATCGGACGAGTCATCTTTTACACTTTTCCATAGGTAGCTGTGACCTAGTTGCTTATGGAAACGTTCTCATTACAGAAAGTTAGTGAATTCTAACTCCTATTTAACCGAAGATCAGTCATGCAACTTTTCCTTTAAATAAAATTGGAAAGATCTCACTATTTAGGATACCTCATTCAGCTTTAGTCCTTGCAAGTGGATCTATGTGGATTGCGTCTAGGGCTTTTCAGAGAATAGTCATCATCATCACTATTGGCACTATCGATATCACTATCTTCATACGAATCTGGTTCATTTATCCATGGTTTTAGTTGACTAATGTGGCTGTTGTTGCGTAGAAGGAGCCTTTCTTTTTTTCTTCCAGCTGAGTCACACAGTAGACATCGTTCGGCTATACCTCGGTAGCAATAAGAGGGCCTCGGTACTTACATTGTGTCTTCGTAGGTCGGTATGAAGATTTCGGAGCTATTTTCATTGCAACAATTTCTCCTCGTTCAAACGTCATTGCTCTACATGTCTTTTTATCATAATACTGCTTCATTTTTTGTTGACTTTCTTCTATTTATTTTCGAGATTCTTCCTGCACTATAGATGGATCTTTCCAACTCTGAGCTTCTTCATCAGCTAACTTTCTCAAAATTCCATCGTTGAATCGTGGAAAATAACCATGGAGCAATTCAAATGGTGTTTTGTTCGTTGAGTTGTTTACAAAATCTCTCAACTTCATGTATTTTAACATCCCAATCTTCATGATTCTGATCTTCCATATTAGTTGTTATGGTAGACAATATTATTCTGTTAACTCTTTCAACCATTCCATTTGAACATGGTCGCTTCGTACAATTGAGTGTATGATGTATACCATTTTAGCACAATATTGTTGTAAATTGATGCGAAGTGAAACAAGTTCCTCGATCGGTTATTATTTTCTCAGGTAGACCATAAGTATTTACAACCTTTATCAGAGCCTTCAGCACATGTGATGTTGACGTACTCTTTACTGGAGTTAATTGGACAAATCTTGTGAAATTGTCTATCATGATCAGAAGTTCTTGATTACCTTTAGAACTCTTAACAAAAGGTTCTTAGTGATCCATATGTATAATTGCAAAAGGTTTACGACCTGCTTTAATTAGATTTAAAAAGCCAGGTTGTTTTTGACGGCGTTTTGTTCATTAAACATTCAAAACATTTCAAAACGTGCCTTCGTACATAACGTTTCATAAGGAAACAAATACAATTCTTTTATCTTATTTACAGTTCTGTGAACAGAAAAATGTCCCATAAGATCATGGAATTTAATTACTGTACTTTTTCTCATATTCTTTGGAATAACATAGAGAAAATTTTCTTTTCCATTTTCGCTTATGCACCTAAATAATCTGTTTCTCTTAAAGATGTAATTTCTTATCAGCTGATTTTCTTCTTTTGTTCTATCCTGATTTTTTTTCTGAATATTTCTATTAATTTTGGTGTTTCTGGATCAGTTTGCTGTATCATCAATATTTTCTCATCTTCACTCAAGGTCAAACAAACTTCAAATTTTTTATCACTTCCTAAGGATTTGTCGAAATTAATATTTTTCATTAAAATAGGAGGCTTCTCTTTGTTAATTATCATAACTTCAACTTTTTCATTATCATTTTTAACTTTATTAGATACGGTTAAGCTTTTCTCACTTACTCTCATTCCCCTACGTAAGCACTGATCTTTCCAAATTTTTAAGTTAAATTCTCCTTTATTTATTACTGGTACAATTGTTTCACCGTTAACTACTTCCAGAATAAAATCGAAATTTTGTCCTATACTTTTGACTAAAATTGTTCTATTAACTGTTGAATTTTCGGTTTCTTCAATTTTCGCTCTAATCAAATTAATTTATTTTATTTCGATTTCTGTTTCATTTAATGTTTTCAATTTAACTGTATTTTCCTATGAATCTACTTGAATTTCTGAAAAAACATCGTCATTTGCGTATCCAAACTTTACATTACCCCAATACACGTAAAAGCAATGTATGGTAAATCTAACCATGTTCTACCTAAAATTAAATCGCATGATTGGGAATTATCTTCGATAGTTAATAAAGGAATAAATTTTCCAACTACATCATCTACACGAATATTTACTACAGCTTTTCCAAGAGCCTTAGTTACTCGGTTATTTTGATTTCCAAAATCGAATAAATTACTGCTATCTGGGGTCATATTCAGATTCATTTTTATACTTTCTTTTAAGAGACAACAGCTGCTTACTGTATCAATCAATGCAACCATTTTATTTCCATAAATATAAGCATCTTTCAAGTAGTTCGTAGGAGCCGACGACGCACTTGAATCCGAATTGTTTTGATTGACAGATAAATTATTCCCCTCGCGCTTTTGATCGGTTTCAAACTTACACATTCTCTGAGAATGACCGAGTTGTTTACATTTCTTACAATAAACAAAAGTCTTCAGCCTCGGGCATTCACGAGCTATATGACAATGATCATTACAATTAAAACATTTAAATTCTCCTTTTCCATTTCGAATATCCGAGCAAACTAACTTTTTTCGTTTAATACTTTTATTTTCACTAAACGGAAGTGATTTCTTTTCTACCTGAAATTTATTATGACGCGAATTATAATTCGATGAGTTTTTTTAATTTATTATTATTTACAAATACCGAACATTAGCGCCTAAGCCATTAGTTCACGAGCTCTCCAATGCTTTTCAACAATGCCCTCATACTGAGAAAGAACCACACAATTATTTAAATTTTCAAAAGTCATTGTTTGACCAGAGTCACGTTAAACACAGTCCGGGGAATCTACCACTCCAATCCTATAGAAATGGTCCCGCAAACAATCATGTCCAGTTAGACCTCTAAAAAGGGCCACCGCAATCTTTCTTGAAAAAACGGGAACAGCTCTTTCCTTCCCCAAAATCTTCCATCTCTTGTGAGTCACACGTTGAACCATATCTTGTTTAAGAGTCTTCTTGATAGTCAAGTTAACAAACAATTTAGTTGAATGAAATGAAAGAGGGCGATTCATGCGTTGATCCATCAAGACTCCCTTTTTAGCCAGTGAAGCAGCCTTTTCATTGCCCAAAATATCACAATGGGCAGGGATCCACTAGAAAGAAATTCTGTATGCCAGAGCCTTAAGAAAAAGTCTACATTCTAAAATTCTTTGGGAACTATTTTGATTATTCAAAAGAATTTGAAGCACACTCTTAGAATCTGAAAAAATGACCGCTCTTTTAAAAAAAGTGACTGCGAATAAGTTTCTTAATTTAAAACTGTTAATAGATCGAACATTATCATAATTATCCAATTTATCTGCTAACTAGTCTGGAGAATTAATTTTAACCCATTCATCCACAAAATGTTTCCGAGTTGTTGACTTTACTTGTTTCTTTAATTGTTCAGTAATAATTAGATTTTTTAAACTATCAAAATCTGAAATCTGGAATCCCGTTATCCATTCCTCAAAATAGTTTTGTAATTCGAATGAATAATCCATGTACTTTCTGGATTTTTAACATGATTCAAGAATTTAAACTTATCAGCTCTTAACTTATATCTCTTAAGCAATAACGATTTTACATATTTATAATTATTTGCATTATCTTCGTTTTCATGCGCTGTTAGTTGCTTACTTTCATATGGGAGCAGTCCCAATAATTGTGAAATTCAATATTCTTCATTTAACCCAATTCGTCTTGCCTGCCGTTCAAATAAAATTAAATAAAAATTTATATCCTCGTCTTTGATTTTGTATTCGTGATTAATTTTCAAAAATCTATGTGTACGCTTTTACTTTCATCGTTTCTACTTAAATCTGAAATATTTACATTTTGAACTCTATTTTCGATACGTAAACGTTCAAGTTCATACTGACGGTCAGCCAACGTTTTGGCGGCTATTTCTGATGCAATTCGATCTTCAGTAATCCTACTTAATAAGCTCGTACTGAACTCTTCACATCATACGTCTCTGATTCCGTTATAATACGTTTTAAATCAATTATTTTAGATTCTTCAGGTACGGAAAGACCTAATTCTGTAGCTAATTCTATTAAATCTACCTTTTTAGCCTTCCCCCAAAAAGCCATACTTTACAAATTATAATACTTAATTACTTTATACATAAAAATAGTTTATCAATAACGGAATTACTACTTTCACTTCATCCAAAACGAAAATAATTGTTTTTTCGAAAACGAAATTAAGAAAATCTTTATACTTATACACATAATTCTTAAATCTCGATCACTACTTTAGAATACATTACTTAATACGTTAATATATATATACATTTCGAAACGAAACAATTAAAATTCGCCCTACCTCGATACCGAAAGCGTCGCGAGTTATATCCCTCTTCTGATTTGTTATATCCTACGTGCACTCACTTAACCTAATATTTCATTAAGATTACTTATACATTTAGTCATGTCAAAACATTTAAATGAAATACTGCTATTCAGTAACAAATAACAAAGAGAATTTATTGAATATTGAGCTTAGCCATTCTCCGACCGCATCTCACGGTGGACGTACATAAACTGATTATTTTTTGTTGTTCGCCTTCTAGTGGCGATTTTTCATTTCTCTCACATGTTTACTAAATACGGCAGGTAGCACATTAAATACGTAGCGATCGCAATATCCTCTCAATGAAATGATCTGTCGATGGGTGGCAAGCCATGCATTAGGAAGTGTTCTTCTTGGTTCCTTCTTTTAAATTACGATGATTCCCTTTCAGCAGCTTCCACTTAACTGATAGAGACCAAATCTACGATGGGTATAGGAAGTATGCTGTTGCACACACTTTCCAACGTAGCAGGATGGATGCACGTTTAAAGGACATTTTCACAAGCGAAGATCGTGATTGTCTCTTTCCACCTGTCAAGCATGAAGGTAGATTTGTCGTAACATGTCCAACCGTGTTGTATTTTTCTGCTGGACCAATCGTAACTCTGAAAGGAAGGATCACTAACCTTGGCCCACACTGTAACCCAACCACAATATAATCGAACCATCAATGTCTATTTTAGAGTGTTCCTTGATGAATCATTATGCTCCACCGGCATCTTTCTCAGAACTTTCACAATTTGAAGAATGGTACAATATTTCTTTAAACATTATTCAGTACTTGTATGAATTGATTCCTATACGAATCCAAACTCTATTATGTGCCAAAGGTGTTTCTTCTCCGTTATTATGAAGGATTCTTTATAAGCGTTAGAAGTGTTTCCATTATTCGATAACCTTCTTCCATTGACATGGCAGCTCTTGATGAGTTAAAACCTTCCCTATTTTGATAACCATCTATATGTATTTAACAGAATTCTCTTTGCCTTTAAGAGGAACTAAGATTTCAGTGCCATTTATTGTGGAAAAATCAAAATTATCTATACAAAAGGTTTAAAATCTATTGAATAAGATCTAATTGCAGAGTTTCATCTTAAATTCGTCAAATTACTATTGATTTTTATTCTTGCGTATTAAAGTATTTCACTGAAAATCATGTTCTTGCAGCCGTTAAATGTTCATGATTGGTAGTTTTTGGCCCATGCTTTGAGGAATTATTTTTTCCTCGGTCATGTTACCACATTGTAACTCCTAGAAAACTTTTCGGTGTAGTGCAGAACATTATAATACACACTTTAGAAGGTCTCTGTCTATCATTTTTTTTAGATATATTTTTGTGTTTCTTATAAGAATTTTATTCGTTCTTTGTTGGAGAGAGTTTTTTGTTTGTTTGCACCTATTTTTTTCTCCTTTTTTTAGTTACAATGATCCGGAGCCTTGATATAGTTTTAAAATTCTTGAAACACTTGATTTACCTACATCACCTATCGTAGCTATATATCAGGCTGTTATAGAAATATGTTTATCAACAAAGTTTAATTGGGACGCTTCTTTGGAGTAAAATCAGCAAGCAAAAGTAACACGTTAAGAGGAACGCAAGATTATAACCGTTACGTGGAACACAAGATTATAACCGTTACGTGGAACACAAGATTATAACCGTTACGTGGAACACAAGATTATAACCGTTACGTGGAACACAAGATTATAACCGTTACGTGGAACACAAGATTATAACCGTTACGTGGAACACAAGATTATAACCGTTACGTGGAACACAAGATTATAACCACCAACTGCCACACTGAAAGGCTCACATACATACATACATGGCAATGCAGGCGAACCTCGGACTTTATCTTAAAATTAACGGGTTTGGAATACTCGCCTACCACCAAATTCTCTGTAATTTTGAACCACCGTCAGGTGACGAAGTCCCATCTAAGCTGGCACATTGAAAGACTCGCATTGAAGCTACTGATATACTAATAAAAGGAAAACAAGTAAATTATAATCGAGATCGATCCGTCCTATTATTCTCAGTTCGGGATAACGCTAGTAATCACTAACTCAAATAAGAAAAAAGATTTTTGTTCCAATCAGTTCGAACCGTATACATATAAGCATACACACTCTGTTGTGAAAGTCAATTAATATACATATCTGTTTATGCACTTTAGATTTTGTTACAATTTTTTTTTTTCGAAAAAATCATTTAAGGAAAGAAAAATGATGTTTATATATTCATTATAAGGACTTGTTTTCAAATAAATAAATCAATCGTAATTCAAGAAAACTGCCAAGTTTAATGAATGTAGCTTGGTCCTATGATTTTTCATATATATGGAATTAACATATTCCTCCACAACTTCTATTCATTCATACAATAGGATACTTAGAACGCTTGTAGACCCGCTATATCACATTTTACAAAAAAGTATATCTTTTCAAAGGAGAAATATGAAAGAGACATCATATGTACTAAAATACGTGCATTCAAGACTCTTAAGTTGTGATGTTCTTCGACTAGTTCTGTGTCAATTCTTTTGCCAGAAATACAAAGATCCAGTGTTTTATACAGATAAGAAATAATTCTGTTTGACACGAGATTATAAAAATATATATTTAAAGAGTGAAGAAATCATACAAATTATCCCCAAGCCCCGACAACGTGAAAGGAGTTATTTTGAAAATGGTAGAAATTTCCTTCAGTGCAATATGCTCAGTAGCAATATTAATATCCTCAACTTTCAAGTAGTTATCGATACTGCAAAGAAATTCTCGTCTTACATATAACTGTTTTGATTGGCTGTGGAATCAAATTTCTTGATGAAATGAAAACATTTCATCAAATCTGCCACATATCAATGATGTTGCGAGTATAATTAATTGTAAAATGACGACGAAGTTTTCAGAGTTGTGTGTGTGTTGGTGCTATCTATAACTCTTTGATAACCTCGCGTTCTGGATAAGGACAAATAGTAAAAAAGTCTGGATAGTTTATAATCAAGTCTCACACACAAACATAAACTTAAAACATTGAATTTTCCTTTCCAAATGCATATCATATACTTTTGCCTTTTATTCAGTTGTGTACAATACTGCTTACCAATTAAGCATACTTAACATCGAAAGCCCCATGACTTTCAATCACGGTCAATGACGAGGACATAATAGTCTGGTTCCGGCTTAGGAATGTCAGAAAAATATTAAAGATACGATTTCTTTCGTTTACTTTATCATTCAACTCTCATTTTTCCCGATGAAGGAACTTAAATTTCAGTGGATTCGGTATCATTGAAAGCCCGAGACGAAAACTAAGCAAATCGAAAGCCAGAGTATTAACCTTAAAGCAGACTGACAAGTCGGTCACTGGTCTCATTGGACCAAGTAAGCAAAATGAAATTTCTTACTAAACGGATTTCTGTCATTTAAATTATAAGCATAAGCAGATGTTTTTCTGAAAAACTTCAATTTAAATACCACAATAAGCGCTCGCTTTTACGAACTTTTAAGGAACAGTAAAACATTTCGTAAAAAAGAAAGTTAATAATCTGATACAATTTTTTCTATTTTATAAAGATTTGTGAATTTTTTTTTTTTGCTACTTGTACTTAAAAATAAGTTACTTTTACTTTATTGATTGCATTTCAACATACAATTTTTAAAGCTCAAACCATGTCTTGCTTTAAATTTTGGAAGCCGTCTGAAGTTATGAAATCTTTTATATTCAGCATCATAGTAAAACAGTTAGATTTCCTCGATATAACCATCTACCTGAAAGTTTATTCTTTTAATTTTCGTCAGCCAATTAAGCAAACTTTTTTCAGTTTAGAATGCTTTGTTTCTCTACAATATTTTCGAGAGGAAGGTTGCGATTCCTCTGCAGATTTTTTTCCAAGTTTTCAAAATTGTCGAGACTTAGCATCATCAATCCCAAGGCAATGATTTCTATGTCAAAGATATATAAAAAGATATGGAAAAATCATGATGTAGAGGGATTCTTACAAAATGTATCTATCTATATATATGGTAGGGACTATATATATATATATATATAAATTAATAATTTTGAGTCACCTTATGATTCAATACACCTACATTTTTTCCTCGTGTTTTATCACTAAAAGCAATCAAACTTTATGGACAGAAATTCTTTCATTTTCACAAGATATTATTTAATAAAAATTTTTGTATAAAATATGAGACATTATTTCATTAAAAAAAAATAACTGAAAGACTTACAAAAACAACTTACTTCTTTTTAAACAAAAACAAATAAGGATCAAGAATGTCATAATATTTTAGTCTCAGATATATTTTTATATCTTAGACTACTCTGAAACATTAGAAAATAAATATAATTTATAAAAAATAAAAAAAAAAAAAAAAAAAAAAAAAAAAAGAGAGAGAGAGAGAGAGAGAGATAGGGAAAAAAGCATTTTTATCGTTAAACGTTTTAGAATAAATATAATTGTTGTTACTTAATATAATTTACATTGCTTAACTCAATAATATGGGTTATCTCTCTGCAAATGAAATAAAATAAGCTCGTAAAAATTGTTAATATACTACACTTTTCATTACTATATGTTAAAAAATCATCACAGAATCAAACTAACTAAAAATAGCCACAACTCATTTTTGTAAGAGCACAATAGAGCTTTAGAATATTATTAAACCGAAAAAAGCATATTGATTATTTACAGGATCAAAAAGCATAGAAAATTGCAAAGGAATACAAATATTCTTGATATAAGGACATTTTTTTTCTTAATTCAGGAAATGTTTGTTTATATTAATACAAAATAATTTTTAGCAGCAGTTTGATTTATTAAATATTCAAATAATACAATTTATATATACGAAAATTTTCCATGTTTGAAGCACATGGAATATTTTATAATATAGCAAACTGACTTTACTTTTATCTTAATAAATTGCTATGTTATGTTTTCTGAGTCTAATTGAATAAATACAATTTGTTGAATGAAGAATAAAGATATTCTAATCCTTATGTTTTATATATCTTCTTAAAGGTATTTTGTCATAAAATTGGGTTAATTAATAAACTTAACAGTGTGAATAATAGTGTGAATAAACTTAACAGTGTGAATAAACTTAACAGTAAAATAAATAAACTAATATGGAAAGGAAATTATTGAAAGAATTCAGTGATAAATCTTTTTTTTAAGCTGATTAAGGTTTACGTGTCTTGGATTTAAATTGTTCTAAGTAATGTTAATTTTATGAAATTTTGTTTAAGAAAGTATTAAACTACATTAAAAAGAGACTTTTGGATAGAAGTGTATAAATATACATGTATGATGTGATATGTGATATTTATTACATCAAAATGATAGTAAATATTAAAAAATATTACTTTTTTTCAATAAAAATTAATAAGGGGAACATTTTCAGTAAAATCATTCTTAGTCCACAGAAAACAATTCAATGCTCAACTCACTAGTATCTTATTCTTTTTCCAAATATAAACAAGTTTTATTACATAAGGAAAGTAGCGCAGTTAAATATTTATTATACATTTGAAAATTCTGATATTTTCAGTCAATATAATGATATATAAATAAATTATAAAAAATAACATTGCTGTATATTAATAATATACAAAACAATTTTGTTTTTTTATAAGTAATTATGCTACATGTTATATAATGTTGTATATTAATAACTTTGCTGTGCACATTAATAATTTTAAAATATAATAAAATTAATTTTGTAAAATTATGAATATACAGCGAAGTTTTCTCCCACCATTCTTGAATGAGAAAACTTTTCTTATCAAACCATTTGTTAATGAATATTCAGAAAAGAATATTGAACAATTTTCCTCATATTCATGTTTGATAGAAATATAAAACATAATTAATACTACAATTTTCTTAATATTAATTGTTTTAATGGTATATAATATTTTTTACAAATGGTAATAAAATGTGTTTTTATTTTCTTACACAAATCATTCAAGCTTAATAGCTTAAAATAATTTTTCCAAAACTGCATTATTTTAAAAATCAGTGTTTATTAAGGTTTAAAAAGTTTTTATTGGAGGGTAAAAATTTAAATACACTACAAAATATGAATTCCCATTGCTCTTTGAAACAGGAAAATGTTTTTCCTAGAAAGTATATCAAGCACTAACAAACAGTCTCTTTCAACTGATACAGCTGACTGTAATCAGAATTTGAACCAGAAACAATTGTAGGATAAACAGTTTTTGTCCTAGGAAATGGTTGCCATTCAAAACCTGATGTAGCTGCCTAAAAATATAAAGTATAACCATTCTTATTTTATAAACTAAAAATGATATGTAATATTATCAACAAAATATAATTTGAATGAAATTATTATAATTTAACAATAGTAATGAGTATATTGCTAAAACAATTATTTTAAAATAATTAAAATTTCATGACATAACACTTAGCAATTATAAGGAAAAAAAAACACCAATCATTCTCTCAACAAAAACAAGCATCATTCAATTTCTTTTTAAATCTTATCAAATCAAAAAATTTATTCAATAGAAGATGCATAAGAAATTTTTTATCTCAATAAAATTAAATTTAAGAGATTATCATATAAATGTAACAGAATTATATAAACTAATATTGTTAACAAATACATATAGTAAAATAATTTTAAGTTCTCTTTATATTTTATATTTTTATTAAAAGTAAAAAAATTATTGTATCTTCCAAGTAAAAACTTATGCTGCTGAAAAAAAAATCTTTCTTAGATAATAAAACAATTATAATTATTCAGATATATTTCATTGTTAACAATACAGAACATAATTTGGCTTTGGCTTATAAAATTTTCAAAAATAATGAATGTAATTACAATTATTTGAGCAATAGTTTTTATCTTTTTACAATAAATAACAACAAAAACCAAAAATTGATTCAGCTTGAATATCTAATGGCACAGCTATTTCAAAACCACCAATATCCCAAATAATTTTGAGAAAAAAATTTAATTTTAATTCACAATAATCAATATTAACAATCAAATATCTCCAATTTTTATCCACATAAATTGGAGGATAAAAATTGGAAAGTTGAGGAAAGTATATAAATATTTAATAAGCAAAAATATATAAAACTAAGTAAAATACTATACAATAAGAATAACAGAACGAAACATATACATTAAACAAAAAATGTTATATAAATATGCTTAAAATATTTATATTGCAAATACCCTAATAAAGAAGCCTGGTAATCAACCTATATACAAAAATGAAAATATACATAAGAGCAAAAGTACTGTCTTAGTTAAATATTTAAAATTTATAAAATATTTGCATACATCCAAAGCACATTATGCATTAACTGATGCATTTAATATGAAATTTTCTTAACTTTAAATGAGTCAAAGAAAAAATAAATAAAATATGTTTAAATTAAAATTAATCTGAAAACTTAAAGTGATATTTTCGATATTTTAGACATGAAAGAAGAAATTATACATACTTTTCAGGGATACATGTTAATTGGGTACTATATGAAGAAGTGTCGTCAGTAGTTGTTCATTATAGGTAAAATAAGAGATGTATTTTTAATCAAATTTAAAATAATCAGTATTATTTTTTAAAAATATCTTGAACAAATCTCAATAGAGTTAAATTTAGATTTGGAAAATACAGAGTTATTTCCATGTTAACAAAAAATATAATGAATACAGGGGGAAAAAATTAAAAGTTCATTTTTATAATCATAGTTTTCAAGGAGATCATTATAATGATAAAAATAATGAAACAAAATACATGTATTAGAAAATTTTCAAATTAAAACATTAGTTTAAACATGATACTTTGAAAATTCTTATTCTTAATAAATATACTTCAATTTTTAAGTAATTATTTATAGACAACATATAATATAGTTTGTAGGCGTTAAAAAAATTTAAAACACAAACCCAGAAAAAAGGTTTCAGCTTTCCTGCATTTTTTATATATTATTCTCTGGTGATTTGGATCCTTTAATATTTCCAAATTTAATATTATAAAAAGTCACACTTGTTAAATTTACATTTTTTGTGTTGAAAAAACTATGATAATAGAATGAAATTTGAACAAGTAGTTTCTCATGCAATATTTTTATTGAAAGAAAAATATTTTCATAAATTAAGGAAAATTATAATGCATGATAAATAATCATTGCATTTTTTAAAATATTTTGTTCTTAAATATTTGAAATAATTTGATAATTCTAGCTTCAGATTATTTTAAAGATATTTCATAAGATGAAAACATTGTTTAATCTTCTATTTAAATAAATGTAAGGGCATTGAATTTAATAATAGTATATATATATATAATATATATACATATATATATATATAATAGCATGTTCCGCATTTCAATATGAATGAAACATTTTTACTCACAAGTTTTGTGAATAATAATATATCTATTACAACTAAAAACTATTAAAAATAAAATAGATTGGCATTAAATTTTATTTTGATTACATCAATATTTAATTTGAAGAGTTGAATAGACAATATTTTTAGAATACAACACACTGATGCAAACTTTTCTTTACTTACTTTTAAATAGATAAAAGAACCAGTGAAAATGCAAGCTCCACCAAAAAACGTAGGTAATAGAAAAAAACAGGGAAAAGATAAACTATAAAAAATACAAAACTACAATTAAAACTTCAATGAATTCATAAAATATTATAAAAAATTTTAATAAGACAATTGAATGATATTTTCTTATTAGAATTATGTACACAAAAAAGTTTAAAAAACATGTTTTTTAAAAACAGTTAATTCTGATTTGTATATCTTTGCTACTCTATCAAAATCCAGTTATTAGTAAACCAAAATTTAAAAAATGCATTTAAATTTTTTTCATTTAAACTCTATTGTCTAGTAATTCTTTTCATTCTGCATAGAATTTTTACAAATTTTCTACCAATATAGTATGTGTATTCTTGTGGGCATATACATCTCAAATTGAAAATAGCTGCTGGATAAACAAACAAAAACTGAATAGTTAAATAACTTACTATAATTATTGACATTTTTAAAGATATATATAATAATTCAAAATACCTTTAATGTTGAATATATAAAAAAATTTAAGATACATGACACAGTAAGTTAAAATTTTAAGTCATTATGATATGAATTTATTTTAATATTTAAATACATGTAAAATTAAAATAACTAGTCTTGTTTTGGAAAGAAAATCCTTTTTGATACCTTCAATTAAAACCTTCATTGGAATTAAAAAAAGAAATCAACTCAAAATGCTTTTGATCATTTTTAAAAAATTTTTTATATGTGTTGTTATTAAGAGAATTTTTTGATCTATTTCTAAAGAAAGAGAGAGTGATAATCATAATCTAAATATTCTATTTACTTTTCCCATTTTTTTATATTTGAGGAATTTTCTTTATTAATAATATTTTGTATCAGTAAAGACAGCATTTACACTAACACTGTAATTTAAAATAATTTTTTAAATATGAATAATAAATGTTATCTAAATTCAGAATCAACATATTCTTTAAAATAATCAAATTATAAAGATATTACAAAACTTAAAAAAATATTTTGCATACAAAAATAAATACTTATTGATTTCCGTGAAAAACTCTTTTAATTTTTTGTAGTAAATATATTATCTTTTTTCTTGCAGTTTATATTAATTATAATAAAATTTTAGTAGTCAAAATGAAAAAATGGATGTATTAAATGATTGGAGAGATTATTCTAATGTGTATTAATGCATAAAAAAATCAGTAGAATTATTTATAACAATTATTTAAAAAATAAGCATGAAAATATTCATATTGGTAATAAATATTCCAATTTTAAAAACTAAGAAAATTATTTCTTTACTAATTTGAAATTTACAAAGAGCTTTTATGATGAAACTTATTTTTTCATATTTAAAAATTTGAATATGTATTAATCATGTCTAAAGTAAGGAAAAATATATTGATATATAATATATATTTCAATTTCAAAATACTTAAGAACTAATTATTTTACAAAATACAAACAAAATAAAAATTGATATTTATAATAACATTAGAATTTATAATTATTAAAATAAAATAAGGAATAAGCATAAAAATAAAATGTATTTATTTTTTAACATCTTATTCTTAAATGTCAAACACTCACATTTACCAAAATCACTTCAAGTTAGTTTTGATTTTTCAATCAATGAAATACAAACAGTAATTTTTATCAACAAATCAATCTTTTATTATAAAAAGTATAAACTTGATAAAATAAAATATTTTCTTACTGCAACATGAAATTTAAAATCTGGAATCGTTCACTAGTAATTTAAGTAAAAAAAAAGTTTCTTTTTTTAAGCATATTTAGTAAAGAACTTTTCCACATACAAATTCATATAGCAAAATTTAAATCGATTTTGCTTATTTTAACATCATTGAACTTGTATAATATTTGCATTAAATCATCATAATATTTGTATTTATTAGAATTTTCTCATGAATTGAATGCATGATAAATGAGAAGAATCGAAACAAATTTTTATAAATTATTCCCAATAAAATCTATAAATTTGTCTTATTACAAAATATTATTTGAAGCTGACAAAACTTCATTTTGTTTTGATCTATAGCTTCAAATTATAACTAAATCTGTTACATAAAATTATTGCTAAATTCAAATTATTATAAAATTTGTTAAAAATATTATTTTTCAGCTTTTGGTGAATACTGAATTTACTGATGATTGTATTACAAAATTTTATTAATTTCAGCTACTCCTCAATAATACATATTAGCATTTTTTAATAGAACTGCTATTTTAAATTTCTCTGAGAAAATTTTAAAAATGAATATAAAAATCATATTGGAATTTTTAAATTGTTGATATAATTTTCATCATTAATTTCACAAAACCACATTTTTCTTTTTTACAATACATTTACAATGAATTTTTTACAATAATACATTTGATTTCAATCAATTTTTAAATCATTGTTACATAACTTTTGTAAACAATAAAAAATGTTACTTCATTGGCAAATAAGTAATAATGCACTATAGGCTTTAATATTAAAAATCCTGTATATTATTAATATATATATTTTTAATTTTTAATAAAAATTAACAGTCAATATAATTCACTTTGTTTACAACAATTATATATTTCTAAGTAATGATTATTTTAATTAATTTTTTTAAAAAAAACTTTAACTAAAAACCAATTATTTTTCCCATAAACTTAAAAAAATACTAATGTATTTAATAAAAAATATTTTAAATTAGATTGATTCCTATCATAAAATAATACCAACATTTAAAAAAACAATTTTAATTTTTTTTCATTAATTTGCAAATTACATTTTTTTGAAACCAAAATTTAAAAAAAATGATACTTCTAAACTTTTTCCCTGAACTCATACAAAATTAGAAAAAGAAAAAATGTTTAAAATTTAATTATAGCATGTAACAAATCTATAAATTTGTCACTGCATTTTTTTACTTTTAGATTTAAAAGTATTTTACAAACACATAAAACATATAAATTTTATCATGCACAGAAGATAATATAAAATTAACACTTAAAAATACAAACTTACCAAAAATATAAATAAAATCTTATAAAATAACTTTTCCCATATGAACCTAAAGCACTCACAATAGGTTCAAATATTCTTTGATACCTGAAAAGATTTAAGAAAAGTTTAAAAATTATATTTATATTTTTTCCAATAAAACAATTGTCTTCAAAAATACTGCAAAATCAAATAAAAAGTTCTGATAACAAAGAATATAAGAAATTGATTTTATTAACAAATAGAATTATATACTTATTTTATTACTTCTAAAACAATTTTAACAACTTAATATATATTCTTTTAAAAATTATCTTTAATACAAACATCCAAAACATTTAAGTATGTAAATTTTGAATACTACTACAAAATACTTATATTTATTAAAGTGATATAAAATCAATTTAAATATATACAAGAATAGAAAATAATAAACAACTTAAGTAAATAATAATAATGTTTAAAAATAAATACCCAATAGTGAGTTTGATTTTATATAATGATTGAAAAAAAAATAGGAAAATAAACTAGAAATATTTTATTTAATATTTTGAAAAAAATTTCATTATTTCAAACAGAGACAGAATATTTACAAAATAAAACATTAATAAAATTTTTATAAGCCAGCAGCAATATAATCATATAGTCTTTATAGAATGGGAAATTAAATGATGGCAGTCTTCCCTTAAATTTGGGTATTAAACATTCATTAACACACTATAAGAATACATTAATTGTACTTGCACAAGATAAATCAGATAAGTTCGTTTTTTGGCTACACTTTTTTACTGCTCAATTTCTCAATAGTTTTTCCTCCATTTTTATTTGTTTAATTGGCAAAATAGTGAATATGAAGAGTTACAGAGAGAACAAAACTCTGTAAATGTATGTTTTTAAAGTAACAAAGTAAGCAAATAATTCAATAAAATTAATTAAACTTAAATAAAATAAAATAATAACTATTGATTTAGGAAGTATATTTAATGGTATTTCAAAATATGAAACTCTTTATTTCTTTTTTCAGAAAAAGTTCTTAATTTATAAATATTGAATGAGTTTTTCATTTAGGAAAAATTATTTTACCTATTGATCTTACTTTGAAACATTTCAGTGTCATGAAACATGCAAAAATATAGGGAAATAAGGTCTTACACAATTTGTTTTATTCCAAGATTTAAAATTTAATTCTAGAACAATGAAGGCTCTATCAAAAGTTATTCCATTTTTATAAAAAGAATATAAAAAACACATTCTAAAAAGAATTAGATGATGAATTATTTAATTAAATGTGATGTGTGTGATGAAATTCAATAATGTATATAGTCAAATATAAAAAATATAAAAGTTGTAAAAAATATTTTACTGAACAATCTTAAAATGAATCAAATTTATTTGTGTATCATTAAAACATGAGTGCATAAAATAGGATGTACCAATTATATTTGCAATGGTTAAAATAAAATAAATGTTTGAAATGAAACAATATCTATATAATAACAAAAAAATTATTCTAACTACCTTTAACAGTTTCAAGGACCTATATTTTATAAAATGATTTGGAATTTTTATTAAACAATTTAAACAAATTTATACATTATATCTTAATGCAAAATAACAGTTAAAATTTATAACCGCATTGTATATTTATAAAACATTAACTGCTGATTAAGTCAAACATTAATAAAGAAAAATTAAATAAAAGAAAACTTTTCTTAATGTACATGTTTTGATCAAATTTTAAAATAGAAATTTATTAATATAAAATAAAATAGTCAATAAAAGACAAGTAAATATTAAGCAATTTCAAATCACAAGAAAATTATTTACAAACTTACACAATCAAGTAAACTAACAAAATAATTTACAAAACTTTACTACATGGAATGAACACAGCAAAGTTTACTGTGTATGCTCTAACTATCAAATTTTCATATTTCTACTCAACATATTGCTCAATTCTAATTATGTTTTAAATATTAGATTCATGATTTTCTTAAAAAATAACAGATACTTATAAAAATATTAGAAATTACATCATTTTCATACCATATAACTCATAATAGGATTAAAATTCATTTAAGTATATACATAATTCCTAATAGAATATCAAATTAAAAAGCTTAGAAAATAAGGAAATAATTCACAAGCAAATTTAGAAAATGAAAACCATTCTGGTACTTATGATAAAATTTTGAATCATGCTATTAAAATTCAAGTCTAAATCTTGAAAACCCAAAATATCACTTTATGAAACACTACAACAGCACAACAGTTGAGAAATCTCCACCTGAAAAACTTATAATGAGTGGTTTCTAATAAACCACAGGATAGAAGTTTAATTCATAATACAACTAGCAAAAAATATTAGAAATCTCCAATAAAATAAACTAAAAAATTTACTATCTGCCAAAATTTATTTATTTTTATATTTTCATTTAAATAACTCATTACCAGATTTATTAAGATACTTTTAAACAATTTTTTGTTTCAAGCAAGAATTCATGTTTGATTTTTTTTTTTTTTTTGTTACTCAAGATTTTTTTTCACAAGGTTTACTTTTTATCACAAAACCCTTTCCACAGTTTAAAATGGATTTCATATCAATATAAACATCCAAGCTTAAATTGGAAATACAATCCCTCAACTGCTGAATGCATGTCTTTGGAAAAATTATCATATCAAAGTGTAAAAATCATATATAATATATACACACATACATATATATACGTGTGTGTAATGTATGTACATATTTTATGTAGTCATAAAAGAAATAAAACCACTTAATATAACATCAAGTGATATAGATTTATTTGCAATAACAGTTGACATTTAGTAAAAATAGAAAGCTTTTCCTATTTATTAAATGTCTGCAAGAATTTTTTCTTCATGTTACCAATTAAATTACAAACAGCTGAATCTGGCTGGTTTTATCAAATTATTAATTAAAGCGTGGATTTTAATTACAGAAGGATCCAATACATTTAGACAAATATTTTAGGCATGTGATTTAAGCTCACTTTAACCCAATTCTTAAAAAACCTTTTGTTATGTACTTTATAAAATAATATAGCATCATAAGAGATGGTGATGGAAAACTTTTATGTTGACATTGTTCTAGAAATAACTTTATATTTTTTATTACATCCAATTAAAAATTTTTTAAAAGAAATTTTAAAAAATGGAATGTTTATTTTATTGAATGCAAAGAAATGCTACACGAATTTACTTTTATTAGTATTTAACAACAAATATATAATGATTAATCATATGATTCCAGTAATAAATTGAAAATAATTCTTTCATTTGTCAATTTAACACACTTCCAATGAAGTAAGATCTTCATTTTAAAATCACAATGCCAAATTTATCTTCACATTTAATGGAAATGTAAAAATATATTTCCTACAAATAATTATAAATAATAAAAAATATTTTAATTATATTTAAAAATAAATTATATATGCTAGTGCAACAGAATAATAAAATGTTTATAATAGTATATTATACATTAGCATCTTTCTTAACAAAGAATTTTATTCACAAATCTAATCAGCAAATATATGAACAAATAAAAGAAAAAACAACAGAAAACCATAAAAGAGGATAATGTCAGTTTGTTTGTTTGTTTGTCACTCAACGGTCATTTTTTGCACACGAGGGCTAATTAGACCGGGACCTACGGTTTAAAGTGGATTCCAAACCACTGCCAACATCCATGCCCAAGGTGGGATTCGAACCCACGAACTGTTGAGGATAATGTCAGAAAATGTGAGACTTTGGTAAAAACATGGTTAAAAGTTATGATCTTTTTGTTTAACAGTTTCTTGATAGCCTTTTTAATATTTATAC
Source organism: Latrodectus elegans (assembly GCA_030067965.1). Lineage (NCBI taxonomy): Eukaryota > Metazoa > Arthropoda > Arachnida > Araneae > Theridiidae > Latrodectus > Latrodectus elegans. The sequence continues at coordinate 76,875,725 of CM057814.1, forward strand.
AGTAGATGCTAATTTTTTATGAACATGTAAATGACCAATAATAAAGCTTTTAAAATCTTAAAAGTTCTTAATTTGTAAAACGGCAAAATAACTGATAGATCTTAAAACTATTTTGTCACAGTGCTCTCTATTTATAAAAATGATATTATTAGATGATTTAGTATGCACTATATAAAAAACATGCTAAATGAAATTCATAATTAAAAATAATTTGTACTTTCATTTTATTGAAGAAAAATCAATTTATGTAATCACTCACTTTTATCTATTTCGAAAGTACATGTTTAAAAAATTTTTTTTCAATACAGGAAAGCTTTTGATGGTTGCTTTTTCTTTGCAAAAAGCACCTCAATCAGCCATTCATCTATTTGTTTTATAGATAGGCACAGTACTATATCTTTTCTTCGTGTTTGATATCTTAAAGAAATTTTTTATTCATTCTTATCTATTATGATTTCAATTATTTAATAATCTAATAATTCTAAAAACAAATTACATCTGAATCCAGATTCAAGTAGTCCAGAAATGAAATTTCGCAAAGCAGTAGGTTTCATTGTTGAAGTTCATGAGTAATTTATCCTCTTTCAAGTCATCAGATAAATTTTTTAGGTATCATCAGTTACAGTGGTTTATTTAATAAACCACACAAGTCAATATGATTTTGATATTGTTTTTATTTATAACATCATTCTAAGTATACATTCTACAAGAGCATTGGCCTAGAATGTCAATTTTATAAGGTGATTCCAAAACATGATCACTCCTTGCAAAAGTATCATCCAAGTTTTTCACTTGAAGTCAAAGATTACACACAAATGCATGCAAAATTGAAAGTTTGTTTGGCAAAAGAAATTCTAGATTGCTAAAAGAAATATGGGGTGAATGATACTTGAGGCTGGCACCTATGAATAGCTCAAAATCTAGAGATACATCATATTAGGATTTAGGAAAAATATTTTCTTTTTATTTCGTTTTTGTAAGTGAAACTGAAACTACTTTTTAACTACTACACATTTAAAATACTTAATGTTGCTACTAGTTATCCACAATTAAAAGGGATTCACGATCTCTAATAATATCAATCCAAATGAAATGAAAAAATGAATGAAAACCATGAAATGGAAAAATGAATGATAATCTTTGTAGAATGAATTTAGTAATTGAAAATAATTATTTTCTTTTACTGAGATAAGTGGTCTTGTTAGGAAATTAACAAGTGACATCAAACTTTAAGGATCTGGTTTGCTCAATAATGAAATAATAAATTCAATTGAATAAGAAAAATATGATAAATAAAAATTAAATTATAAGTTAATTCCAACTTCAATGGAACAAATTGAAGAAATAAGGAAATTTGAGAAATTAATGTGAATGGAACTTGTAAAAGCAAATTCTTTACTCTAATTATAAGTTGAAAGGTTTAATGCATAATTTTCAGTTATCATTTATAATTATATCATGCAAAAATTTGGATTACAACTTCTTAAAATTTTATTTTCCAAATAATATGATGATTTATTATGAATATTGACTTGAAAAATATTTCAACTTTTTAATAAACTGTAAAGGTGAATTCAAGTATTCCTTTTAAATAACATATAATAAGTTAGGAACATAAATTTGGGATCAAATTATGCTCAAGCAAAAGATATATATGGTCAAATCTAAATTAAAATTTACTCAGGTATGACAGAATCATGAAAATAAAATTGGCATACACACTATGCCAATTTTATTTTCATGATTCTGTCATACCTGAGTAAATTTTAATCTGGCATCTCAGAAAGCTTACAAATTAAACTTTTTGACAAAGGATGAATAATGTTATTCATTGTTATAAAAGTTACGAGTTAGAAACACTTTTGAGACTCACTTATAATTGTATTGTTTTAAATAACAGATTCACCCTAAGAAATATTCTACAGTGCAAATTAAAAAAAATAATAATAATAAATTTGCATATATATGGTTTTTTCATCATATCAAATATAAGAAATATTTCTAATCATGTCACTCATACAACCTAGCAGTAAGTGAAAAAGTGAAAACAAAATTTTTGCATACAATAATGAAAAATGAAACAATTATTCTGAGATTAAATGGTTTTTCATGCTATTACAGTTAGAAACGGAATACAATGGTATATCAAAAATTTCATTCATTCAGCTTTTTCTGTTACATAAACATTTTATCTTCTCAGAAAATTATAATAAGAAATATGAACTATAGAATTATTAGGGCTGATTTCCTAATGCAATAAGATCTCCTAAATAATATAGTCAGCCTAATATAATCATACAAGACAATACTTTGGAACAAAGCATTAAATTCATTTGCAAATTATTGATAAATAAAAAACTATATATCCAAATATGGATGATGCAGATGAATCAGAATAAAAAACTATGAGCATTAAATGTAAAAAATATGTGAAAAGCAATGCTTTATTCACATAGTCATGGATTAATATCCAAATTTTGTTTAACATGCTTTGAAATATCACATTATAAATAATTTTCATAAAGTATCAATTTCAAAACATTTTATATTATATAAAAAATTTAGACTACTATTTTTTATAAAAATTTAGAAATACTATATCTGATGAAATATCTTTCCAAATACCAGACAAATTTATTTCATAAGTACTCATCTAAGCATCATCCAAATGTAGATGATGCAGCCTGACTGGAAATTTTCACCATAATCTGTATTCAAATTATATGACAATCAAGTCAAATGAAATATTTTATCATGCATAATCAAACCAATAAAATATTTAAAATAAAAATTTTAGAAAAGTATAATATAAAAAAATGTTTTTATTTAAATATCTAACATATATTAAAATTCATTAAAATCAAACCTACTTTCTTTCAACAACTCTCAAATCAGATCGATACATTCGAGGATATTCTAACAGAAATATAAGAATTCCTAGAAATCTTTTAGTTAAGGAAAATATCAGATTGAAATTATCTTTAGAAATAATTAAAATATGTAACTATACAAGTTATATAATTTTTTTTCAAGAAATTTGTAAAATATCAGTAGCATGTAATAATTTTTGTACTCCCAATATTTGTATTCAATTAATTTTCTGCAAAATAACTTTTTAATCTATAATTATTTTATTCAATCTTGTCTAATTATATGTTGCAAACAATAGCTCTAACCTAAAAAAAAATATCAGACTGGTGTTTAATAGGAATAAAATGGTTGCAGAAAGAACAAAATATTTATACAAAGACAGAATAAAATATTTTTTATAATACATAATAGAATAATATATTTTGTAAAAATATTTTATTCTTTCAGCAGTTTTATTAAGGTTTTACAATTAAGTTAAAATATAAATATATACAAGAAATTGTAATTTGGATAAATTCAAATAACAGAAATGAACCATAATTGAAATAGTTTAACAATTCAACTATATTTGTCTTTCTATGTCTTTTCAATAATTACTATAGATTGAATTCTACCACTTCTATATTAAAAGAAAATGCATGCTGCTTGATCGCATGTTTCTGTCAAAATACCATTTAGGAATTTTTTGGATTTTTATTTACCTAAAGATGAATATTATATGGAAAGTCGATTAATACTCAAAATGCAACTAATTATTATTACACATTAAATAAATTCTGAAGCAATTAAATTTGAATAATTTTTATCACTTCTTATTTACAAGAATTTTGAAAAATAAACTCCAAACAGCTTGGCATCAGCTGCTTTCAAGATACCTGGACTTAATAAGTATCTTAAAACAATTTCAGCTTTATAATCAAGTCTATTGAAAAGAAATTTACTTTAAATAAACTAGAGCTAAAACAAAGTTCAAAAAACATTTAATAAGAGTATTTTGCTCTCATTATTTAAATACATATTGATCAATATGCTCAAGCTTGCTGATTTACCTCAACCAGCTCAAACTAAGATGGTAATTCGTTGTTTGTGTTTGTAAAGTATCAAGGAATTACTTCCCAAATTACAGACATCTACTATGAATTAGATCCCACTCACAACAGTCAGATGTTTTATTAAAAAGTAGAATACTCAGTGAAAATTTCTAGAATTTCCCTTAAGCATATTCCACTTTTTAACAGCTTTTATTGAATCAACTGTAATTTAATATTTTACTTATCTATAATAGAAATAACAAAGGATAAAAAATTGATGTTACCTCAAGAAACCATAAACGCTGCAAGATATTTTAACAAGGTTACATACATAATATATGAATTATAACATATTTTCCAAATTTAAAAGTAGTTCCTGTCTTATGAGACAAACTTTTTAATTTAAACAAAACTATTTTTTAAAATAAATATCAGCTGTCGGTCAATTTTACAAATTTTCAAGTTGAACATGATAAAGCTTAACATAATTATTTACAAAATCCAAACATTTTTTTAAACTTAGTTTTAAATTAAAGAAATAAGAAATAACAAATAAAAAGAGGTAAATGTAAAGTTCACAACACTTTGGTATACAATATAATTTTCAGACTTCACTTGATTATTTTATAAAAATAAGTTTTGGTTGTAAAAAAAAATTTATAATGTAGAAAGAATATTACATAAAACAGAAAATGTCCTGGTATTTCCTCAGTAAATTTAAAACAATGGAAATTTGTAAGATGAAAATAAAAATTTTCTGAATGCTGAAAGATAACTTGAAAAAAAAATTGCTCATTTAAAGATATAACATTCCCACTACACATTATATTTGCAATAAGAAAAAAGGGAAATAGTCTACTTGGTATTTTCCATTTGAGGAGGAGTTGACTTTATCTTGAAAGACACAGCATGTACTCTAGTGTTCCTCCCTCCATAAAATTAATCAATTCTATTGCATAAATTTCATATTTGAAAGGATATTTTAATAAAAAATATAGATAGTTGGATTGAAGATTAATAATTTCAAAGAAATCAGCTAATTTAATATGAAAAATACAACATTGTTACTTCATTGCAGTTTAAAATTATAAAGTCATTGGATGTGCTTATTAACTTTGAATGATAGAAATAGTCAGCTAAAGATGAATTTAACGTATGCATTAGTATTTACATAATTATGATGTAAGAATTATTAGGAATAAATCAATTCTTAAAGAATATTTAGGTTGCATTTCAAAATGTCATAACACTGAACAACAAAAGAACTGATTAGAATCAAAAATCACCTAATTCTAAAAAATTAAAATTTTTGGAAAGGTTTGAAAATGTAAAAAAAAAAAAAAAAAAAAAAAAAATCAAATTTTATTTAATATTAGATTACAAAAGAGCAAAATATTAGCTATAAACTGACAATAAAGTCATTTATAAAGTTGCTGCAACCAAATTTCTTTCAACATTAATGCAGCTATGTACTCTATGCAAGTTCATAACAAAGCTCAGTCATTTTATAAAGGAAAAAATAGGAAAAATTAACACCTCAAATAATTATACATAGCTAAAATTTAAGAGGAGTAATTTTTTGTATAAAGAAACAAAATACATGATATTCATTAGAAGAAATTTCATAATTTTGTATGAAAAGCATTTTCAATTTCAAGTATAAAAGAATACTTTTTTACTCACTAAATTCAAAATAATTCAAGGAACAATTTACAATGCAAAAATATAATCAAAGCAAGACTCTATAGAGATAATTTTTCAAGCCGAGATTAACAAACATAAATAGATATTCAAGATACTTTTTCATAAAATTAAAATATTACAATTCAATGACATTTTAAAGGATACAGAGAATAAAAAGAAATTTGCCACCTGGGAAAAAATTTGTTAATGCCTAATATTCCTCCTATAATCAATACTAAAATGAAAAAAATATATACATATTACTTGAAATCAAGAACTAAAGGAAATTTATTAAGTTGTAATTTTAATTGACATTAATTTCTAATATTTTATATTTTTTAAAATTAAGTCCACTTTGACAAATTGAATGTTTTTCATTCATAACATCCAATGAATAAGATACTTATTTTTGAAATAACATTAAGTAAAAGATCCAGAATATTCACACAATTAAAAGCTGAATGGCAAAAACAAAAAAGTGTTTTTTTCCTGATTTATTAATTTTGCAATTAAATGTTATACAAGGTTAGTAATTTACATAAAACGTAACGAGTATTCTATTCACTATTGATTATTTTCTTCCTTTTGCTAAAAATTGCAATCCCTTCAAAGAAATGGGGGGAAAAAACCCATCAGAATCTACAAATATTTTCTTTAAGTAATTCTGATGCACTAAATAACATGAAAGTGAAAATAATAAAAAATTATGAAGTTAAGAAAAATTCTTTATATTGCTAAACTAATTTTCAACATAAACAAAAAATACATAAAAAGAATACTAAAAAATTCTAATTAATAAATAAAGCGAATTTAACTTTTCTTTATATATTTAAGTATGAAGTCATTAGAATATACTTCTATTAGAACTTAACAGTTTTAAGTAAGTACTGAGATATTTAAATACACATTGATGCAGTTTTTTTAATTAGAACTACATTATTGTATACTTATATATCTTGGTAACAATTTAAAACTTTAAAGATTAGATTGAAAACACATATTTGACATAAACACAAAACTCACAAGAGAATTAAAAAATAACGTCCAGAATAAGTAATATAAAGTATTTCAAATTAAATATTAAATTTTTTTCAAACAATGCAATAGTTTTTCAAGTTTTCAAATTAATGATATTTTCTCAATATATTTAAAAAAATACTTTTGAACAAAATAAAATGCATGTTTTAATTAAATATATAAAACAATAATTACTATAAGAGCTATTTAGAGCAAATTCATTGGCAAAAATACCCCATTCTAAAGGTCTCAAAACAAGTTTCATATTAAAATTATAAAATACAGATAAATTGCAAGATTAAAGAATGTTTAACTCTTCCTAAATTATCACATTTTGTGATCGATAGAAAATGTATTGAAAAATTACATAAATGAATTTTGTACAACGCTTTCTACATTTCCTAATAAAGTAAACAAAAACACATGCACAATGCTAAATCGTTCTTAAAATAGTAAACATTTGGAATAAAATAAAGAAATCATGGTGCCATCTATCGATCAGTTTAGGCGTTAGAAACGTGAAGGTTTATTTTCGAAGTGTTTAAATTAAAATATTCGAAAGTGCACGCATAAATAAGAAAAAAAATTATTAAATGTTGAATTTTAGATTATTATAGAAGAATTAAAATGAAATATAAATTTGTAACCGCATATTAAATATATGTGTGTAAAGTATACAATATAATTTAGATAAACTTTTATCTAAAATATTTTTTTTCAAAAAAATGAATAAAAAAATGTGGCAATTACATTAGAAGATATTGCTTAAAGATAAATTGCACATATGCAATGATTATATAATCTTCAAAATAATTTATCTTTTTACCCAAAATTTATAAGAATTAATATATTAATTTAAAATGCGTGCACTTTCTGAAAATTACTTTTAAAAGAGTAATTAAACTCTATTTTATTTCCTATTTATACAAATTCTTTTCATAGATAGTTCTATCCATAGACAATGAGTCACTGAACTTTCATTTACTATTAAAACAAATTTTAATCTCTGCAAAAAAGAACCAAATTTAATGTAATAATGTTATCTAAAGTTACTGAAATCACAAACATTTAATGCTTCAGCAATAGTTAGAAATTTTGCTATGAAAAATAATTAGATTTTTAATCATGAATAAATACCATGCCATTTGTCATCATTTACACAAAAATCATTGCTCCATTTACTCAAGAATAGGAAAGTGCTTTCAAAAATATTGAAATTAATGAATTTAATGGCAAAAAATTCTAACAAATCTATAGTTATAAAATTTATCTAAACCTTCCAAAAAACTTTTAAATTAAAATATGAAATGAAATAAATTTCTTATGCAATCACTAAATAATGAATTATGTAATTATTAAAAACTTCAATTAAATATATATATATATAAAGTAAGAGTATATTTAGAGTTCAGAATACTGAAATCTTTATATAAAATTTCAAAATTAAAGTAGGAATTTGAATTTAAAATCAATTAGTAAGAAGAATGAGTCTAAGATGTTAAAAATACTACAAAATTTAAGAAAAGGCATTCATTAAAAAAAAAATTCATCTTACAAATATAACATTTTTTATACCATTTCACAAACAATAATTTTGATCACTTTACACATTCAAATTTCGAAAAAGTAAGACAAATACTTTGAAAATCAATATTTCTTTACAAAATCCTTACAAAGTAAAATATCAGCTCCATGTAATAGACACGTTTTCAAAATTCTAACTAAATAGAACATTCACTCGAAAAATACTGGGCAGTTAAAATTATCACACATACAACATTCTGACTAACTTGAAAACTGTTCTGAAAAACAACTCAACTGTTGCTCTTCAGAAATTAAAATAAATCTTAAATGGGCTAAGGAGAGATAATTTATCAAGAATACTTAAAAAAAACTTATTTATCCCGTAAAACTATTTAGATGGCTTAGGAACAGCAATTTTTATTGCTGATATAGAATTATGGATAGAAGCTTGAGATTTTTCATTATTGTTCAGAACAGTTGCATTGGTAATTTTGTGTTAGTGAAGGAAAATTTAGTATTTGTGAATTGCAACAAACTCTTGAAAAAAATGACTCAATTATAGCTTCACAGTTTAACTGTTTCACAACACAAAATGGAAATTTCAAAAAGTGTTCTCTATGTCATGAGTTAAAAGTCAACTAAAAACTGGTTTCAGAAGAAAAATAAAGTTCCTAAGCTAGCCAATAAATAGTTCCAATTTGAATTCCATAAAAAACTTGCAGTCTTTCTCTTGTGGGGTACAGTAAGTCTATATTTAGTCTTATTGAATTATGGATACAATAAGACTATACATATGAATTGAAAGAAGTTATCATGAATCAAAAAAGGATAAAATTTTTTTGCAATTAAATAGCAAACTCTCTGTTTAATTCAGTGAAAAATCATATGAAATCATCAAAAAAAAAGGGGGAGGGGGACTATCGCTTTTTAGATATATGTAAGAAATTTAAATGGTCTTATATTAAGATTTTTGAATGCACAAAAATTTAAAATTATAGATAAAATATTTAGAGTTATAAATATTTCTAAAAAAATATATTTTAAACTTCATTTAAATATAATTTCAAATATTAATATTCATAGGTCTTATTTTGTAACACACACAGAATAATAAAACAAATTTGTTTTTTAATATATTAAAACTTAAAGTATATATTTTTTACATAATTCACACATTTTATATTAATATAAGGCTTAACAGTTTAGATAAAAATATAATTTAAAGGAATTTATAATTTTATTTAAAATAAGACATTTTAATTTTTAAAAAGACAACTGAATAGAATAAAAAATGATACTTTCAATTGAATTGAAATTTTTTCAAACTACAAACTAAAATGTAAATTAAGAAAAATATATTGAAAGTGTATTGATTTTTCATGAAATTGCACACACCTTGTTGTTTTTCACAGAACTGTAATAAAATTAACATAGCTAACAGAAAAAAACAAATTTAAAGTCGAAGAAATTGAAAAATTGGAGATTTTTTTTAAAAATAATTTTATGCAAGAAAATCCCAAATGATTTAAATATGCAGAATAGATTAATAAAGATACATTTCATATCAGATTTCTAATGTTAGTACGAAGTACTTTTTAAAGCCTAAAATAATTTTAACTGCTTATTTGATAATTGGAATAACAAAAACAAAAACATTCTTGAAAACACGAAATTTTAGTTAAGTCTCACAGTGAGCCTGTATTCCTTTGTATAACAAGTTAAACTAAGAAAATTATAGTCACCATTTCAAGTTATACATTGAGAAGTTTTAGAATTGCTCATGTTACTCTGTTCTGAATACAAAAAGGTAAATTAAATATATTCATGTTTTAATTATGCTAAAATATTTTTAGGAGGTGAGTAAAAAGTTAATGCCATAATTTAGTTTACTTTAAATGCATTACAGGAGTATTGTTTTGACATATTTTGATCATAACTAAGAAAATTTCATTTTTTAAAAATTTTATGAAAAAGAAAGTTAGCTCCATTATGGCGAAACTTAAATACAAAACCACTCAAGAATTATTTTTCGTAATGTTAATTGATTTCTTCCATTTTACATTTTTTAAGAATTTTTTACTATGAAATTTGTATAATACTTAAGATAATAAACAATCTGTCATAACAATGTCTAATAGGTTTGTTACTCAGCAGATGTTTTTTTTCTTTTGCATATGCGAGCTAAATAGATGGGGACTTAATAAAAATATTCAAAATAAACTACCCCATCTGCTGCAGATTTTAAACCCATGAACTTTAATATTGAATTAAAGGTAAACACCGAAGAAGTATCTCTAAATTTATATGAACTATACGAAATTTTTATAATTTATGTGTAACTATATAGTTTTACCACATTTTGAAGATAAAAATGAATTTTGCAATTAAAATTTGATTTTAGACATTTTAAGTAAATAACATTTTTTTAAAGTTTTATGTAAAAGGAAGACAGCCCCAGTAAGAAAATTTATTTTTATTTCAATAAAAAATAATCCACAATAAACAAGTAAATAATGAGAAAACAGATTGTTACACACCTTAGTCAAACTTACACATTTTCAGTCATGCAAACATGCATAAAATACTACCATTTCACAATCAGATTAACATGTTATATTTACAATGACATCTTACACAATTACATTTAACAATTAAATGACATATGGAAAAATACAGAACGAGTTTAAAACTGAAGAAATCAAGAGTATTCTTATTACTTTTGTGTTTCACAAACAAATGGATATTGGCACATTAATATGAAAAGAAATTGTTTTGATGTTCATTATCAATACACAAGATTTAAAATAAAAACATTTAAAAACTTTTGCTTCACATATAAAATATTTTATTGAGCATAGTTTAACATGAAAGATTCAATTAGGTTATCACATTTTTATAACTATTAATGATTAACAGTAACATTCAATTCTTAATTCACCTTTTAAGGTTAGAACATAAAGGAACCAACAATAAATTTGCAATTTTAAAATAAGCATTACAGCATTTTCAACTTAATTAACAATTAACTACAAAACATCCTATCGATAATTTGACTTTTTACTTTTTGATTTCATCAAGCTTTTTATAATTATCTGTTAATTACAATAGATTAGGAAAATTTCTCTCAGAAAATATGGAGACAAATTGTCAGCCATAAATTGAATTTATTGTTGACAGAAAATATTAAATTAGGACAACACATTTTATAATTTACACTAAATGTACAAAGTATTTCAGACTTAGCAAATAAAAATTGCAAGATGATTATGATTTTACAATCATTTGAAATATAAATATTATAAATAAAGTGAAATAAATAATAAATAAAACTATTCAAAACAGCCAGTAGGAAAAATAAGACTTAAAAATAAATAAAGCAGCATGTTTCAAGTTTCCCTACACACACCTAGACATTTAAGATATTTAAAATTCAAGAAAAAAATAATTTATTGCTTAAAATCCAAAAATTAAAAGAGAAGCAGCTATTAAAAATGTAGTTTATTTAAACTACAGTAATAAGGCTTAAAACATGACTAATATTGGCATAAATGAATTAATATTATGCAAAACAATAAACTGAAACTGTCTACAACATCCCAAAATCTAACAAACTGCATAAACATATTTAAAGTAATATAGTACTATAAAAATAATTAAGAAATAGTAGAATAACATAGTATACTATTAGTTATAAAAATGTATATGAAAAATAAAATACAGATTGTAATTGTGAATTTTAGATATGAAAAATGATACAACATAGAAATATTAAACTGATATACATATTTGAACACAAATGGTGGTCATGAAATGATAACAAAATGTGTATGAGACTATATATTACAAGAAAAAAAGGAAATGGTTTAAATGTATATTAAATAACTTAAAGCATTTAATTGATATGCAAAATACAAAACTGTTACATTTCAAATATTAAGTTTTAACAAGTCTATTCATAAAGTAATGATAAAATATAAGGAAAATTAACAATAGAATAGACAATTCTATGTATATATATGAAAAAGGGAAAATAAAATCCAACAGATATGAAGCCTTCCCGTAAAAAAAAGACAAAGTCCACTTCCATCCGAAGATTTGCACTTTTCCCAAATAAAAAAGGTGTGCTGAAACAAGAGACTAGATTTAAACTTTTTCCTTTTAAAATGTCACACACTGTCAATAATCACAGCAATGTATTTTTATTCATCAATATCCATAAGATGTGGCTTTTTGCTACTTTGTGGAGGTGTCATTTCTCTCAAGACTACGCTTGGACTGCTCTCAATTTTCATTATTCTCTTTTTCTGGTGAACAGCATCCTTTAGAAAAAATAAATCATTATTAAAATACCACATTTTTAAAATTTTAGTTTTGGTTTTAAAGTCTAAAAATTATACTTTTAAATAATAATTAAAAAATATTTTTGTCCACAACTGTTCATTTAGATGTATAAAATTTCAGAAAACAATATTTTCAATAATTTTTTAACGTTAAATTATTCTTTAAAAACAAGGAATTATTCCAGTAGGGGGAAAATAAAATGCATATGGTTTTAATAAATTTAATATAATCCAATGATATAAACTGAGCAAACTATTCTGGCAAAAATAAATATTTTTGAGTATTATTCAGAATCAGATTTATAATGAAGTTTTAGTAACAGCGATTTTTATTGAAATTCATAAAAACCAAACAGAAATATAAAGAAATTTTAATTTTATTTTCTGATCAAATATCTCAAAAGAAATTATAGAACTTAATGATAAACAAAATAATATTTTACACAGAACATTATGATAAAGGAAAATGTAGTGTTCAAATTTTATTTTAATTAAGGATGGCTTACCAGAAGCTTTAATCCAGCTGAATGTGTTTGTATATTATGAGCATCATCTGCTGAAACATCATGAAAAAGCTTAACATCAGGAACAGGATTTTCAAATGTTATCTCAACAAAAGGTTTCATCCAAACAACACAGGATAAGAGATCATTCCAATTGAGACCTAGTAACAATCAAAAATATGTTAAGTATATAATTTTATATTCACTGCTATTTAATAAACTTATAAGGTGAAATATTAACATTTGAAATAATTTAAGAATTTTCCTTAAATATTTATAGTGAAATGTGCATATTTCATCTGTTCAAATAATTAAGATTTCAATATTTGGTAACTTTGAAAATATTTATTCATCTAATATTTTTATCTCATTAGAGAGAATCTGCATGAAAATGAATATGCTAGTAACATAATTTAGCCTATTGTAAAAATCCCTAAATACACAAATAATATATTCCCTATAATAATGCAAATATTAAAAGATAATTCAAAATACTTTTAAAACTTGTTAAGCAGTTTTAAGAAAAGGCTTAATTATTGTTACGTTTTGAACATTTAAGTGTCAAGCATTTAAAGTCATAATTAATAAATCATTTTCTATATATTAATGTTCTTAATGACAGTTTAAAATCTCAGTTATTTACTTATGAGCTACACTTTTGTTTAATTTAAATCTTAATCCTTCATATGCTAAAATAAATTCTTAAACTAAAGATTCTACTTCTGAAGTTTATTTTGTTTGCAATATACTATATATCTAGTATTTTTTAGTAGATTAGAAATGCGTAAAAAATTTCCCTTAATTCTCTGTCTGCTATAATAAAACCAAAAGCTATCAGCTTCTTGGTGATTTTTCAATCCATTACTGACATACTAAAGATACAAACTAACAATTCACTGTATAAGTATTAATGTTCTGAAAGAATATAAAAATTCAAGTTTAAAATAATTTAAACAAAATAAATTTAAAAGCATTCGTTTTAATTTTTTCCCACATAACTATTACTCATAGCACTTAGCATTTTTAATTTGAGTTATATTATTAATTTGAAAATTACTAATGTGTTTGTTTGTTTGTTTGTCGCTCAACGGTCATTTTTTGCACACGAGGGCTAATTAGACCGGGACCTACGGCTTAAAGTGGATTCCGAACCACTACAAACATCCATGCCCAAGGTGGGATTCGAACCCACGAACTGTTGAACCGAAGGCAAGAGCGCTAACCATTCGGCTGCCAGCTCGGCTTGAAAATTACTAAAGCAATGTTAACTGAAACATCAACTCTTCCAAAACATTAAATGCTAAGAATTTAAAAACTGTTCTATTAATTTAGGGAAAAAGAATTTAAAGGAAAAAAATTAACACATCCATGGTGCAACAACCAAGGGTGGACCAAGACTTCTGAACCAGATTCTTCCAACCACTCCTAGAGCCAACTAAACTCTTCTAATTCTTTTTTCTGAGGAACAGATTCTTTTTCTACTGCACCTAGCCAGCAAGTTTAGGTCTTCCTCTTTTAGTGTTTATAGGGTTCAGATGAAAAAGATTTCCTTTAGTGTATTGTAGCTTAAGAGGAATGATGACATATCCAATCCATTTGAGTCTGCTTATTTTAGTATAGTGAACAATATCTGTCCCTTTGAACATTATAGTTCAGCACTGCATCTTCTATAACAAACCCAGGATCTTGCATTCGAAGGCGAATAACAACGTTTCCTCTCTCATAGCCATGATCCATGTTTCTGACTTAGAAGTCAGTAGGGAACAAATAAGCATCCTAGAGTGATAGTTTTAACATTATAGATAAAGCATTCATTAAGCTGCAGTATTTTATTTGCTACAACTATTCATCCCTTTCTATGGAAGGACCTCATTGTTTCTATTAAACAAAGATCCTCAGATAAATTTGTCAACTGTTTAAAAAAGATACAAACAAACAGTGAAAGGTTGAAAGCGTTTTTTTTTTAACAGCCATATACTTAGTTTCATCTTAATAACAAGGCTGATTAGTTTTACCTCCACTAAATAGCTTCAAATGCTGCTATTACATATATTGTTTCTCGCCACTAGTGCTGTGCCATCTGCAAATGAAAGCACTTAAACACTTTCTAAATATGTTGCTTAGATATTCTTTGGTATTTATTTCAAATTTCTAGATGACCTTTACCAATGCAATTTTAAATAAAAGACATGAAAGGGCATCACCCGCTCTATAACTTTCTTTTCTATAAGAAAACCAGTAAGAAGATCCTTGAATCAAACTTTGCAAAAAATAGAAAAGTAATGCATCAAACATAGAAAATTATTTTTAGTGGATGTGTGAAGCTCGTAATATAATTGTTCTACAAGGTCCCCAAGATATGATTTAGTTATAAAGCTCTAGCAGCAACTATTTTAAGATAGTTGATTATATATTTTTGCAATAAATATCCAAGCTTTTATTTCTACTTGACATTTGGCGCTTATACATTTATTATATCAAAACAAAATTGTAGATTTTCTATTCCTTTATAATATTTAGAAACAATTGCCACAAATACACATAGTAGTTCATTTGATTTGAAACATAATGTTCAAAAATAATGATTTGCAGTCTTTCAACTTTAATGTAAGCATTGGGGCTTATTTGATTTTAACATTTATTTATTTATTCTTTGACTTAGAATATTACATTACTTAAGACAAGGATCAGGGGCAAACAATTTATATACATTGATAAACTCTTAAAATATAGATTTCCGCTAATGCTAAAATATCAAATAATGTGCTGTAAAAAACTGCAATTTTTTTCTAGCATACAAATGAAAAAGTTACACAATTGCATTAAATTTATTATTGCAATACAATAGTTGAAAAGAGTGATAGAAAAAAAATTTTGTTTCTTCAAAAACATTACAAATAATTATAGAATTAAGTTTTCTTGCAAGAAAAACAGTTGTTACTTATTCTTCTTGGCTTAGATAAATTAAACCAAGTCCAAGACATCATGTATCCCAATCAAACCAAAAACACCCCTTCATTCAACAACTGTCTCACAGAGGAACCAATACAGTCTAAAATATGAGAGGAAGAAGCAATGGCAAAACAACAACAAGGTACATAAATCTTTTCATTACCAATGAACATGAGACTTTATATAACCAAACCTAAGTTTAGCTAGAGTAGTCTGGGAAGTCTTGGACTGGACCACTGCAAGAACAATCCAAGGGACTTGTCAGCATACCAGGCATGATCAAGAGGAGTACTCTTAGTGTTATTTGTATTGGCCAAAACCACAAGGAATGGACCTCAGAAATACTCAGTTTGGTGGAAGAAAGTAGTTTGCTACCTTCATTAGCAAAATGGTCAGTAACTTTTTGTATAAAATTCTACATACAAAGGAATTCACTATAAGCACACAGTGCCACCCTGGGTCAAAACTGCCAATTTTAGAGTAATCTCCAGCCACAATGTATCTAAAAAATTAGGCCAATTCTTCAAGTACTAAATGGAGTTTTTACTATTGGTCAGGATCCAAATATCAACATTCTCGAAAGCAATATTTAACGGCTCTCTAATAACAATAAGTTCAGAGAAAAAAATTGAACTGTGTATTTCAATTGTACAATTTCAAGTATGGGAAACATACTTGTTTCCCATACTTGAAAACAAGTATGGGAGAAATTGGATTTCTAAAACAATATCCATGTTCTCCCATACTTGTTTTCATAAGAACACCACTGCCCATTTTTCCTGAGTCAGATTTGCTTCCATCATTATAGAAGACACGAAAATAATAGTACATGTTTAAAGTGAAGTAATTTGATAGTTCCTGTGATAAGAGAAATAAAATATTAATAAAACACATTCTTAATCTATGTTACAATAGTTCAAATCATAAAAAGACAAAATTTACTATTTGACATAACATTAGATGATTTTCATTAACCTTTTTATACATATTTTGTTTAGATAAAAAATATTTTTCAAATAAAAATATTGAAAACCTCATTTTGATAACGTAAACGATATCAAAATTTTTATTTTAATTTTAGAATTTGATACTCATTGCAGATAAAAGCTAAATATTGTAATCTTGAAAGTACATTGACCAATTATTTTTCTTTTTTAACTGCTTCACTAAAAAAAAAACACTCATTTTTATCAGTAAGAAAATATATTTATACTTTTTCAACAGAAATATAAATAAAAAATATTTATATTCTTTTGTGCGACACATGATTTTTTCTTTTACTATCCTTTTCAGCATAATACACAGCCCAATATTTTATGAAATTTTTTTTGGGCTTATGGAATAAAACAGGAAAATTACGTTCTGTTAGTCATAGAGTTCTAGAAGATCTACCCTATATTACAACTGTATAAATATTTTCAGTATAATTGTATAAAATAAGTCTATGAAATACTTACCTATACATATTTACAATACTTGTGAAACTACAAAACAAGAGACAATGGCTTTCATATAAACAAATGTTACAGCTAACAATCCTAAGTAAATAAACTGTAATAAAACCTTTTTGCTTAACTTTCATTAAAAAAAATTTTTTTGATTATATTAAGAGTGTAAACATTACAGAGAATAAACTACGACCCTGCTTGTATTATCCAGTTTGGACTGTTTTATACACTTTCAAATTAACTTAAACAAATTTTAAGGGGAAATTAGTACTGAAAAACAAATCTGTTTGTCCAGTTCATTAAAAATAAACATTTACACATTTTTCATTTCAGTTCAAAATTAAGATATAAATTACTATTTCATTCAGAATCAATATTTGCATCTTTCATTGAAAAAGAACTTTATTACTTGAAGCTTATAACTTTAAAATATTCCTAAATTAAATGAAATTTTATTTTTGTTATAATTTACAGTCCTATAAATAAAAATACTCTTGATACAAATCACTATAATATTAATAGTTTATAGTAGAATACTGGTATTAATAGTCAACACATTAATATCAGTGCTATGTTAAAGTTCAAAACAAAATACCAACATAAAACAAATACAGATAAATTTTATTTCAAAGATTATCAAAAATAACCAAAAATATGTCAGAAACAAAGACAAAAAAAAGTTACCAGAAACATGCATGGCTGTTTCTTTAGATATAAAGTGAGCCATAGCAGATGCAGTTAAAACACTATATGGAAATTTAAGACTTTCAACATCCAACATACATACATCTAAAACCTAAAAAGGGGGGAAAAATTGCAATATTTAGAATACAACACAAAATGTTTTACAAAAACTACACACTCATGAAGTTAAACAAACCTGGCTAATTTGTAAGAACATATTTCGGGGAAACTTTTCACGTCCAATTAGATTTTCACCATCCTCCAAGAAAGCTAACTGCATAAATATGTTTAGCCAACAATTTGCAGTGATAGGTGAAAGATTCCAATTCAGTGTCTGAAATTAAAGTTTTAAATGATCCTATTATTAGAAAAAGAAAATAATTCTAGGCATATAATAAAAATATAATGCTTTAAAGTACTTTTTTATAAAAATTCATTACACATATTATATCTCTTAAATTATAAGATAAATTTTATAATTTATGTATTTTAAATTATCTTTATAGACTTTAAAAAGGATGGTTTTATTATTTATTGAAAAAATTTCGATACCATGATTAGAACTATTTCTTGAGCAAGGATATCACTTTCAGAACAAGCACCAGCAGTAACATAAGCAAATTGCTCCAATTTTGGTGCATATATTTCCTGTAAAAACAAAATATTTTATTAATATATTTTTACTTATAAAATAGCTGTTGAACTTAATGAAACAAAAAATATAAAATTTCACATTTTAAAATAAAAAAAAAAATAAATAAATAAAAAAAACTTTGATACATTTGACAGCAAACTTGTCCTGTTATGTCTAAATTATGGATGAACAGTAATTTAAGCTATGAAAAACAGAATTTCTTTTTTTTTTTACCATAAGTTTATGACACATAGAGGAAAAGTATTAATTATGCTTAAGAGAAAGAATTAACAGTCTAAGAAAATATTTTTAATTAACAGATGACATTCAAAGATATAAATAAGAGCAAGTTTAATAAATATATATTTCATATTTCTTCAAAAAGATAAATTACAGAAGATTTATCAATAATAAAATTTTGTTCAATAACAAATTCTAGTTTCTAGTTACATATTTTATTAAAACCTTTAACACACTTTCCAAATTTGTATAGATTAAAAAGCTACTTTAAGTACATCGCATGTGTGTACCTTGTTTCTGAGAGTGATTAATCTAAATATTTACACTACTTCTAAATAAATCAATTTTACAACATGGTCATAAGACTATAGAGAGAACTCAACCAATACTGTATACTGTATATACCATACTATACAAGGAAGCAGTAATGCACTTCACGTAAAATTCATAGCTCATCTAAGAACTTAAACATTGTATTGAATAATAATTAAGATAATTAAGTTTACTTAATTCCCACTTGCATTTCATTACTACAAGACAAATTAGCAAAACTTATATTCATGGAAACTAACAGATATAAACTTTCACTTAACCTAAAACTTATACAAAACGCATATTTTACATTTGATCTAGGAAAAAGTGAAAATACAAACCTCCATTTTAGAAGCAACAAATAAAGCAGTGATACCCAACAGCTGCAAAAAATTTCTAGGCAAATTTGGTTTCAACATCAGAAATCTGTCCACGTAATCAATAGCAAGATGAAAAGTTTCTCTGTGTAAGGCATATACTTCACATACCTAAACATTAAATCAAATTGCTATACTTTCAAATGGAAGTTTTTTTTAAAAAATGTTTAAAATTTTAACAATTATAATTTTAAGATGATACAGATCACAAAAATTTTCTATTTGTATCAATTTTCAGAGCTACGATACATTTCCAACACAATTAAAAAAATTTCATATTTATTAACCATAGGCATTCTGATAAAAAATAGGATAAAAAGTATTAAATTCAATAAAAAAAACTTAATACAATATTCAACTTTATAGTTTAATTAAAAAAAATTGGTAAAGCAAATCTGAATAATGTTTAAATAATAATGGAATTAATAGTTAAAATTTAATATAAATTCTAAGTTTATAAAATAAATTATAGAATAAAATTGGAGTTTTACTTGTCAATTAATCTATTGTTTTTAGCATATATAAGATTTACAATTTAAATTAGATTTCTAAGCCATGAGTTGTTTAATCAAAATCAAATCAAATAGCAAAGATTGTTAGAAATTAATGTAATGATCCTCAATGTTTATAAAACATTTTATTTTGCAAAATGTTTTAAAATATTGTCCTAAAAATGCATATCAAACCACCTAAAAGAAAGCTGATGGAAATACTTTAGAAAACAAATGTAAATTAACATTTTTGTTTAAAAATAAATTACCTCGGATAACCAATCTATGAGTATGGAACGCATGCGAGGTTCTAATTCCGGATGTTGTTTCAAGTGTTTTGGATTTCTAGTAAAAATCATATCTTTTAGAACCATTGCATGCCAAAGTTCTTTTTGTTCTGCAAAATCAAGTTCTGGCAAGGGAGAAGAACGCCTGCAAGCATTTGAAAAAGGATGCAATAATTTTGCTAAGGCCCTGAATTCTTTAAGGGAGGTAGCTGACAATCTATGATTTGTGCTTGTTTCATCAGAAGACATATCAGTATCTGTTGAAGGTGTAGTTTCACAGCTGCTGGAGGTGAATGTGCTACCAGATGGTGGCGAAGAAAATTCTGAGCAAGGAGACTCCTAATAATATAGAGAATTTAAGAAAATTAAGTTACAAGTTACTTTGAAATATTTTTCATAACAAATTTTTACATACTATTCTACAAAAGCTCAATTAAAATGAATTTGGATTAATTAAAATCAAACATGTAAAGAAATTAATAAATATTAAAATGCTAATTATAATTAGTAATGATTTTTATCATGTTTAGTTTTACATATTTTTCAAAAAATAGATAACTATAAAGGCTACTTCAATTGTATATATAATGTATGAATTATTTTGAATGAAACAGTATATAATGAACCTAAAAACTCTTGCAGTGTTAGCATAACAAGTTAAAAATAACTCCTCCAGATAAACTACTTAGGTGTCATTTAGATTTTAAATGTGATTTATTAAATATATATTATCTACATACACATACTCTGTGATGACAAGTTATGTTACAATAGCCAATGTACTTACTCAAAAGAATGAATTTTATATATGCAGTTAACATGGCTGAATAATTTAGATTTGAAAACAATTGATTTTTGATGATTGAGTTAATGTCTTATGCCAGCTAAGTTGACAGTAATTGAGTTAATGTGAGTAAATAAAAAATTTAATTTTGAAAGGAGTTAAATTAAGATGGTTTTCACTATAGGACTGATTTTTGTTTGACACTCTAGTCCCTTTATATTTACAATCATAAATTTGAGGACTTTAAAATTTATTTAAATTGTAACATGTTATTTTTCTATTAACTAAATATTATAGAAATTTAATATATTACAAAGTTATCAGAATTTTGTGTATTCGCTAAATTACTACTGAAATGATTTATAACAGTTTCTATTAGTTTTAAGTATATGGAATTCAGGATAGACTTCAAAATAAATTATATATTGTAGGCATCATTATGATTTGGTTTGTTGCTAAAGTCATTTTCTGTACATAAGGATAATTAGACCACAATTTAATTTTAAGTAGATTCCAAACCAGTGCAAACACATCCCAAACCAAAGGTGAGATTTAAATCCACAAGCCTCTGAATTGAAGGTCAGAATAAACCATTCAGCTCCAAGCTCAGCACTTACAGGATATTTCTTCATTATTGTAAGAATGATTTCCTTTTTGCCACCCCAATTGTTACTTTTTTTATTTATAATTGTATCTAATACATTTGCATTTTAAACATTTTTATAACTTAAGTGCATTACAGAGAAATTTAAATGGAAAAAAAAAATCACTGAATAAATTTTAACACTTATTAGCTTTTAATAATTATTTATTTAAAATGTTTATATTAAATTAAAATGAATAAAAATAGTGATGACCATTCAAAAATTAATTAAATATTGCATAACATCCATGTTATAAACATATTTTCATCTTCTTTAAAATATATTTTATTGTAACCATAAGTTTCTATAGTAATTAATAAATGTCAATCTTAAAATTACTGGACAAGTTTGCTTACAAAATTCTTAAGTTATATCCTATAATAGAGAACTTTAAATTTCCTTAACAGAGCAAAATAGAAACAAACTAAGAATTTTTAAAATAGGAAGTCATTTGGAGTAAAAAAAAAAGTTAGAACTCTCAAACATAAATACAATCAAAATCATTAAGTAAACTTTCCTAAAAACAAGAAAATGGTATATCATATTTACAGTAAATGCTTTTATATTCCAAATAGCAATGGGAAAATACATATTCCGATTATATCTTATTTAGAATAATTTGTAGTAAATTGTTCAATTAACAATAAGTAAAAGTTAATTATTAGAAAAGCTGGCAAAGTGACTATCATATGTGAATATTTATTGAAAGAGCTCAAATATGTAAGTTGTACCAAAGACTTCAAAAATATGCAAAATTGTTTACTCTTAAAATTTGATAAATATATTTTAATTGCATTCATTTTGTCAACTTTTGAATTTAGTAGATAAAAGGATCTAAGAAATGATAAATTTCTACCTTTACTTTTTAAAAAAATTCTTTGGTTTGTGTTACTAGGATCACTAGGGTTAATCTGAAGTTAACAGTTCAAAAATTATCTTTTTAAATAAATTACAGTTATATTAAGGCTTTAAAGTTCTGAAAATCTTAAACATAAAAAAAATGTCAACTTTAGAAATAATTAAATTACTTAAAACATACTTTAATTCATTATTATATTGGAAAAACTTACTAAGTTTAATTTTATTGCACAATATCACTTTATAATAGAAATATTTCATTAGAGAATCTTAATCTACTTTTCTGCATTAAATCTTTCATTATTAAATAACCCAACTTATATTTTGTTAATTTTTACTTATTGTTTGATAGGAAATTGAAATATTTTTTATATATAAGATACCCTTTAATATATAATTGATGTGTCCAAAGTTCACCTTTAAAGATCTGTAGCTATTACTCTATACACAATATATATATATAAAGAGTTTTATATAATTATATACATGCATACAAAATATTAATACTTAACACAATTTGTTAAAATGACTTGAATTTAATAACACTATAAGAATAACAAGTTTTCAGAAAAGAAAAAAGTAAATTCTCCATTATTTAAATATTTGGTTGAACCTGGCAGAATGACATTTTATATTAAAAGAATTAGATTAACTATGTCTGACAAATAGAATTAATGCAATAATTTTTTTCTTTTTAACAAATGAAATCTTATTGCCCTAAATATTTCTATCAAACTATAAATTAATATGAGTAATAATTATTCTTAATGAATAGTTTACATCATATTAATTTTAAAAGAATTTTTTTGTTAGTTATTAAGATTAACATAAATTTAATAATAGAAAAAAAAATGTTGCAATACTATATTAAAGAGTTCATAATTTGGTTTGTCACTATAAATCTATACGAGTTTTTACATACAAGGCCTAATTTGACTAAGGTTTATAATTTAAAAGGGATTCTATACAAACATTCAGGTCAGAAATAAGATTAATTTAAACCCATCCTGCACTATGAAACTGTATTGTGCAAGATAGATTTGCAAAATGAAATTTATATTATGATAAATGCCTATTTTTATTATAATTTAAAGGTTTATGATATAAACTATATACTAGGCTTCTAATGCTTTAACAAAACTTAAACCAAGACTTTCAATCAACATTTTTAAATTATACATGTAAAACTAATTCTTGCATTATACTATTATATATATTTGCACACATACAAGAATTAGTTTATTGTAAGTCTTTCTCAGGACTACCCAGAAGGCAGGTAACAATGGTAAATGCATTAAACTCTTAAAGATATCTCAAACTGAAAATATAAGATCCAGGGTTGTTCTTTATTTTGCCAGAACACTATCCTCTGAAACTACTCAACCTTTTGTCTAATCAGAAAAAATGTTGCATAAATACATGTTCTTTAAGCAAATTTTTCACAAAATGCATAAAGTTGTGAATAAACAAAACACACATTTAATTAAAATTCAAATTTTTAATTACAAATTATTAATTAAGATTTTGTTTTTAAGCATATAAAATATTTATTAACAATTTACAGAGCAATTATTTCATGATAAAGTCTTCAAATATCACATTGATATAGTAGTATTTTTAAATGATAGTTTTAAACAAATTGTATAAAAATTGTTTCACTTTCATAATTAAAAATCAACTTATAAAATCAAAATATTCTTTATTTGCACATTCAATTATAGAAAGCAACAATAATTTACACAAAAAATTTTGAACATATTTTATCCAATAAATAATAAATCTTCCAAATTACTCATTGCTAATCTTCAGTATTAAGTAAAGTTTAAAGTCATATTTAAAAGGAAACATTTTGTGTTTGACATACCTATTTTTTGTGTAAAAAAAATTCAAAAATAAAAGCAAATTATAATTATTTAAAAAAAGATTGCTTTTGTAAAAGATAAAGCAACAAATTAATTTCATTTAGTAGAAGCATGGAAGAATTTTTTTACTTAATATAAATATTAGTTAAATGTTAAGTATACATTTTAAATTATAATACAAACATCTTTAAAGCTTGATTCATAGATTTCCCATTTATTAAAATACTAATATATTTCATTTAAATTTATCCAAAGTATTAATTATAAGAAACTAAATTTAAAAAAAAATCATAACAAACTGAAAACTTTAAAAATAAAATTTCATGTTAAAATTTTGGTTTGCAATATTATAAAATAATTTTAATAAAATAAAAATATATGTACTATGACTAAATGAAGATTATACTTTTAAGACACTGTAGAAATTATTCAATATACTTAGTCATAATATGAACAAGATTTAGTATTTTGAGTAAATGTGCATTATATACAATTTACAAGATAAAAAAATCTTTTAAATTTTTATATAGTACAATTTTTATTAATTTAAACAAATAAAAAATTTTTTTATATAAACTTTAAAAAATATTTTAAATTTATAATCATCAATGGAATTAGTGTTAGCAATTAAAACCATAACTAAAATTATTAAAATCAAAGCAATTTAATGATTTCAAAGGATAAAAAAGCTGCTTTAATAAGAAAGTATTTTTTTTATATATAACTAGAATTTATAATGCAAATTAACCAAATCACTACAGTTCAAGAGAAAATATAAATTTCTTGTTACGAATTTTATTACATATTCTTACATAAAATTTCGATTGATTAATTAGTGTTATTTAAAATAAATCAAAATTTAGATAAAAGCCATAGTGATAACAATATTGTGTGAACTAAATTTCAAAGGAATTTTGAGCGCGCAAATCTTGATACGTCGTCCGGTCGTGGATACATACCGGTGCTGCATCTAATATGGCGGGAATACTTGCCGCGCAAACTGATATTGAATTCAGATAAAAATGCACACGATTTTGAAAATTAAACAAATATATCATTTAGTTGGTAGTACAAAATGAATCATATTGTTAAATGGGTTAAAATTTAAATAATTAATACAAAAAAATATGGGAAATATATAATTTATAGTAAGTATACATGGTTCTACAAGAGACAGGATGTTAAAATATAGTTTGGAAAATTTAAATATTAATCTTTTATAAAATTCTTACCACTAATTCTTTCTCAGCTTTTCTTTTACGGGATAAAATAGCAGGTTGCCTATTCTGTCGGTCTGGGATAGAGCTGATATATAAGTATGAAAACATGTATTAAAAGCTTGCGACGGTTAAAAAAATTATTTAAAATATAACTTATGACAATATCAATATATTTACCTCCGTAATGACATATTTGAAGATGAAGCAAAAATATTCTACGATATTTAGTTGTCAAGATTACAAGAAATATTTCTAAAAAAAACATATAATATAAACACGTTAGTCTTATGAATAGAATGTGAGATTACTGAGCAAAACAAAATAATATAATATAAATATTTTGATAAGTAAATATTTTTCTAAGAAAATTTAAACATCACTCAACATATATCGCAAGTTTTCTTTGTAAAACTTTTAATAATATATAAATTAAAAATTAATTTTAGATTATGCTGAGACAGCATGGCGGAAATTTTCCGTTGCATTTACAAAATAAATAGATATTTTTAAACATTAAAAATACATTTTCTGCTTTTTTAGTTAATATAAATGTTCTAAAACTGAATAGATGAAAGCATATACATAAGAAATACAACAATTTATTTTAAAATAGCATTAAGAAGCATCGAGGTAGCAACTAGCCCTTACAGAACAATCCAGTAGTTCGTTGCTGATATTCGAACCTGCGTCGACGTCCGTTTTCCAGCTGAGAAGACAAACGCGCCAAAATAAGTTTTGAGCGCATAAAACTTTCTGAGAGGGTTGCAGTAGAAGTTCACTTGTTACTTCTACGCCAAGGCGTTTCAAATCGCGCCAAGCTCTTATATATTAATTCCAAAAAAAATCAAAACATTGGCGACTTTAAGGACGATAACGTGCTAAATATAGGCGCTTAGATCGGAATATTCTGGCTTTCCTTATGATGCCAGACAAAATAAAGATCATTAACTCGCGGTAAAATATATTTTATGTGTATAAAATATTGCAAAAATTATTCCTGTCATTGTCAGAAGTAAACATATTTAAATTTTAAAATACAATATTAAATATTAAATGAAACTATAAATACAAAATCTGAAAATTTTTTGACAGGTTTTAAAAAAAAAAAATTTTAATAATTTATTTTAAAATCACAAATTATACCAATAATATTATACATAATTCAAAAGTAAAAAATTTTGAAAAGTTTATTTTAAAAAGTACTTTGTAATAAAAATCGATTTTTTTAAGAAATAGGCTTGACGAAATATTTATGAAAGAAACAACTATGCACTATGTTTATAAGAAAAAATTAAATTTTCTAACTATAGCATTTAATTATAAAAATGATAAAAAAATATTATAAAAAAAGCACATATATATAAAATTATAAGAATAATTATAAAAAATACATAAATGTTATAAATTAAGTTAAAAAAATTGTTCTACAGATTTCTTAATAAATGTATCACAAATCATATTTAACTAAAAATAAATTATTTTTTTATATAAAGCTAAAAAAATGTAACTATACATTCTCAGTATTTGAATACCTTATCAATTTAAAATAAATAAATATAGTCTCAAGCTTAAAAGGAAATTCATTTGAAATTTATTTGAAGTATTTTATCTTATAAACATATAAAAATTAGATTTTAAATGCATTTATGCTTTTATTGCATACATACAGTAAAAAAAAAAAAAAAAAAAAAAATTTTGTTATTTTTTTTATTTAATAGTATTCTCTTGAAATTATAATAATTTTTTTATCATATTTTCTTTATTTTCACATTTTTTATATTAAATATTGCTTTTGCAAAATATGTTACATGTTTTGACCTACATATTGTTTGTCTGAAAATATTATCTTCCATTTAAGAAAATAAAGTTATTTCTTATGAATTCCTATAGTGTTGTTAGGAATTTACTAGAAAAATATTTTGATAAAGTTTTTTAAATTTTAAAGAAATTACACTTCAAGTAAAAATTAGTTTTTAAAACAGCTAACTTTTTTAAAAAAGTTATTCACTCTGAGATTAGTTGGGAATTGAATGAAAATATATTTTTTTATTTATATTAACTTTTATAGATGTTATGTATTTTTATATTCCATTACTTGACCCTATTTTAAAGCAAAAAATCACAGAGAATTAAAATATTTAATTTTCATAAGCATAAAATTAATTATTACAGTAAAAAGTTTCTGATTATCTTTAAAATTCTTTTAAAATCATTTCGAATAAATTTATTTATACACTAAATTTCTCTGAAAACTAAATAATTTCCTTTTATTTATAACAATTTACTTTAGTTAAAAATAAGCAATTTTATGATTAGGCCTTTATTAATATTCCATTATTAACTAAATAAACAATATGAAAAATTTATAAAATAAGAAAAGGTCAACATTTCTGATTCAAAGGCTGAACTGATTATGGAAGCCGGTTAAACTTTGATTAATGTTTATCAAATCAATTTGAAATTAATCAAACTTGCTGGCAAGAAAAAAGTTTTAAATGATTATCACCACAAAAGAAAATGTTGTTGATGATGCTAACCTCCTTGTCCAACCTCTGCAAGACGAGGTCTACGAGTTTATTCACCCTCAAAAAGTCATAGAATAGCATAGATAATTCCAATAGGTCGTTATGGGTCAATGCTAGATATCTAAGAATATGTGTAGAGGAAGCCTGGTATTGGTTATATTTCGGGCAAATAGAATAGGATTTGTGGCTACTCTGGAAGGCAAGACTTTTTATATGGCCATTAAGAAAGCGGGAGAGAGTTGTCTAAATGCATCTGCCGTAGTTCATAACGAAGGATCCACCTGGCGATTCGAACTTTACCAAGAATTTTTTGGATATACAAGTCAATTCATTTTATCAATATATTTTTTAGCAGAACACAGCTCAAAGTAAGTCAGACAATTAGAAATAGCCAAATAGCCATAGCTTCCTCGGACCTCGTCTTCCCCAAGACATCCGCCTTCTCATGTGAGGAGATCCACTCAATATGCACATCACAAAAGCACGAGATTTGTTTTAATTTAGTGAGAATTGAAGTTCCAGTTTTGTCACCAACATTACTTCAGTTAGACCTAATGTTGGGTAGCAATACGGCTATAAGTCAGAATACAGATGGTTTTAGGGTCCAAAGAAGACATTGCATAGCTCATCGATGGCAACAAGTTCATTTTTTAAAACTGAACTAAAATTAGGATTTCTTTTATTTTGATATTTCCATTGAGATTTCTGATAAGTACACTACTACCAGCGTGAGATTCCTCATTTTCACTACAATATACATTAGCATAGTTCCGTCTGGCATGTTATTTATAATTTGAAGGACAAATTGCCGATTGCAAATCGGAGCGTCATTTTTCTTTGAGATCCTACAGACTCATTGGTTGAAGGTGCCCACCTCAAACAATACAATATCATTTGGATAGCTGTTACATAAGCCAGTTATAACACGAGAATTGCTAAGCTGTACCTTCTCCAATTTTTGGAGGTTATTAATAGATGCACATCTGTATATAAGAAAACCGTATTCCAATACGGGACAGATAATAGCCAAATATGTAGCTCTTACAATTAATGCATCAGCATCCCAGTCTCGTCCCGAGATATATTTCAGTTTACTAAGTCGTTTCCTACTCTTTAACACTAATGCCTCCACATGCCTGTTGCTAATGAACTCGGTAAGAAATAATTCATTAGAAAAAATAAGTATTCTAAATAATTTAACGAGATTGTCAACGATATAAAAGTAAAGTTGTACTGTTCGAATTATGTGTCTACATATATAACTCCAGGAAAACATTCCTGTTGCAATAATTCTATTCCCAACAGTCTGTAAAGTTAGTTTTCAGTAGAAAGAAAATATAAATTCATGTTTTTGCATTATTCTGTTAGTGACATCAACATGATGGAATAGGAATTCAATATTCTCCAGACCATTTTGTATTTCAATCTTCAACCAACCAACTTTCTTGGTTTCTGGACCCTTAACAGACATTTTTTCTTTTGGGTTTTATTGTACTAAAAATCACTATTAATCATCTACAATTAAAGTTCGCCCTGTTATGTGTTTACTTTTTTAGCATTTGCACTGAATTCATTTGTTATCCAGAAATAGATATAAATCAGATTTTGAATTACAACCGAATCGCTTATTGAATAATTGAACAAATGAATTGTTTCAGAAATACTGGAACAGGTTCTTTACCCATTAACTGTAAGTTTTATATGAAAATTACTTAAAAATCTTTCGTCTGTTTTAATGTAACATTAGTTTTAAAAATATCTATAATGCCCAAAGCTGTATTTTCATTTACATAAACAAATCTGTATAATTATACCTCTTTATATTATTTCAGATAATTTATTTTCAAATAAGGAATGAGATTCTGAGTTTATAACAACCCAAGATAGTTTCGATTGTTTCATCGTTCTACGGTTATTTTTTACAAACTACTTGAGCCTGAAGTTAAAAGGGATTTTTGAACTGCTAAATCATCCAACTTCGAAGTGGGAATCCAATCTACAAATGGCTTTAAATTCAGAACTATAACCATTTAAGTGGCCATTTATCATTATATTTTAGGATTTATTTTGATTACCTGATAATTATGCAGCAAAAATAACTTGAAATCTTATGCCCGATTTTTATGTAATTGGCAAAAATAATAAGATTTATTGTTTTACACTTTTATTTACTTCATTTTAAAATTTGTTAAGATTGTTTAGTTAGTATACGTTGCATATAAAAATAATAATAATATACGATGATATATTTTCATAAATAATACACATAAGATAGCGATATTACTATTAGAAAGTATTTCAATCAATGTTTTTTTTAATTTTTATAAATGTATTATTTTTATAACCTTTATAATAATCAAAAACAAATTGCATAATTCTGTGCCAATTAAACGTGGTTATAATAATAGAAAGTTCATGCTACCTCAGTTCTTTGATCAAAATCTACAGAACCCGAAATTTTCTGATTAATTATTTCGCATTTTCTGATAACATGAATATTTCTTCTTTGCTTCTTAAGAAAGAGCGGCATCAAGAATCAAAATTTACAATTTGAATGAGTGTGAATTAAATCTTTTCAATAAGTGCTTCCTACTCAATAAAAAATTGCTGTCTTTGTGCATAAATATATGTAAATAAAACTGAAAATTTCCCTTGACTTTTCTTATTGGATAGTGTTTTTATTGATTTTGTACAGTCATATTACTTATATAAATAAATATTTTTTTTGCAATAAAATTATTTTTATATATAAAAAAAACGTTAATTATATAAAATTTCAGAGTTTGAAATGCAAAAATAAAAATGAGCATTGTAGGATTGTTACAGGTCTTGTGAATAAATATATGTAACTACATATTATGCATCGAAATATACACATTTATATCGAAATTATCATTATTAGAGCAAAAATGAAACAATAAAAATATACAATAGAAACACAATGTCATATCTTACAGTATTTAAATAATTTTTCAAAAAAATAAAGAAAGCTTTTCAGTTTTATTCGTTACGTTATCAGATTTTCTCTATAGTTCAATTGTTGACATTTTACTTAAAGAGAAACAATCAGATAAAGATGAGTGAACTTAAGGTTATATGTATGTTTGTTACTACATTTAATTCAATGTAATCGGATTTTCATGACATTTTTTTTTCAACCTGAAATCCACTTCATTTTTTTTATTTGGATTTCGTTATAATTACGTATTTGCTTGTAAGTATTTTCAATTGTTTCTTCTACCCATTTCTTTTTCCTTTTGGATTTCTTTCTTTTTACGTTAAGTTCCTTCTTTCGTTTGCATATTTGAATTCGTCTTCGTTCATATCTATGTAGAGTTCTGTATTACTATTCATTTAAGAACTAATATTTCTTATTTATTTATTTCGATTTTTTATTCAATTTTTAGTGGAAAATTTTGAATGAACTCCAATTATTAATCTTGATTTGATAAATGCAACGATAAATGTTTAAAAATTTTTATGTACAAAAAAGTGCTTAAATTTTTATAAAAGATTTTAAAGACATAACTGACGAAATTTTCTTTTTAAATCTCTTTTCTTCTCTTAATTAATTTTATTTACAAGTTGAATTCAAACTTATATTATAATATAAATACATTTTTATTCGCAAAAGAAAATTTCTGCTGAACCTTTTGAGGTCAATTTTATATTTTTTATTTTTGAATAATAATATCCATTATTGTAATATGCATATAATGATCTCTTTTATCATCTGTATTTTTTCATTAGATTTCTATTTAGTGAAAAAATATAAATAATAAGATTTATTTTTTAAAATACGAGCCTGCCCACTGCTTGTAAAATAGAAATTTAAATAATTAAACAATTAGGAATTGTAAAATATTCGAACCTTCAGAAGCATAATCGAAATGATTTTTATGTATGTAATTATTTTCTTGTGTAGTTATTTTTGCTGTTTTCTTCGAAGTTACTTAATAAAGTTTTTACCAGCAGAGCAAATAGAAAATTCTTAGTTTTTCCTTTTTCCCCTCCATAATGAGGAGGAAAATATGTTAAATTAGAAATGTTTATTAAATTAGAAATGTTTATACATTTTCCTACTTCAATACATAGTTTTTTTTAACAATAAATAATAATTAATTAATAAAATAATTTTTCTGTTTTATTTTATGTTTAAAAGAACACTAAAAATTAGACACTATCACTCCATTAACCATTAAACCAATGGAAATGAAGAAATAAAAGTTAAATGATCCGATCAAAATGAGAGAGTGAACTGATAGCTGAATAGTTAATGTTTTCATTTTCATTTCAGCTCTTCCTGGATTTAATTCCTACGACGAAGATTGTTTTTATTTGTAGTGATTTGAAATCCAATCTAAACTACATGTCTTAGAGAAATTAGACTTCGTGTGAGAAAAGTGACCGCATAGCTACAAAACCTTACAAAATGTAGCTTTTAAATTTTGAGTATTGTTGATTTGTACAAAATATGCTTATAATTCTAATCATATCATCTATGAGAAAAACAATAAAGACCTTATTTTGCAGAAACTTCTTTCACGTCATAGACTACAAAAAAAACAAAAGTAATATTTTCATAATTTACGGACTATAATGAAATGGTAAAACAATCCATCGTAGGAAGCAATTCTTTTGAAACATATTGCTTAAAAATTTGTTGTGCCAATAGAACAGATACAAATTTTTTTAAATTGAAAACTTAAATTAAGCCTAAAAACACTTCCAGCAGTATTCATCAAATGCAATTTTAAGGGTTGGAATGTTAATAGGAGTGATATAATTGCAATGTATATCTTTTTAATTGAATCACCTACAATTTAGTGGATAGAATATTAAGGAAAGCAAACATTGATTTTTCTTCTCATTTGAACTTACCAGCAAATACTTTGCATAAAAACATTTCTTATATTTTTGTTTTTACAGCTAACTTCAGAGTCCTGTTATCCTTTTTTAGCTTATCTTTTATAGAATTAATTTTGTCTCTCACTTAAGATCAAGTTTTTTCAAATAAAAGAAAATTGTTAATTATATTAATTATTAACAATCTTTGACCATTACGAAAAATTTATTCCTTTAGCTTTTAGAAATTTATCAGAAAGATTTCGATTGAAAAAAATGCAGTATGCAATCAACCTTAAAAACCAGAAAGCATACCGAATAAATTATAATTTTATTAAGAAATTTTCTTATATACTTTTAATATCAAAGAAACGTTGTACACTATATGTTTACAAACATGACTTAAAAATTATTTCATTAAATTCTTAATCTTTCTAAAACGGATAATTCAACAAGATTGGTAGAAGAAATGTTCTTTTTCCATACTTTTCGCTCTACTTCCTCCTTCCTGAGGAAATGTGTTTCAGCAAGTTTTTTTTTTTTTTTTTTTTTTTTTTTTTAAAAAAAAAGCAAGCAATAATTTAATAAAAAATATTCTTAAAATAAAAAAAATGAAGGGAATAAAGGTGGTGGCATCCTGTGCCTTGCCACGTGTGATCGGCATTGACAGTGTGATCTTCAAGTTGGAACGAAGGATATTGCTTTTTCTACGAGGGGCGCACGACTGACGAGGGGTAAAGGGGCTGGCTTGCTTGAAAAGGAAATCTTCAGCTGTGCATTTTCATGCAAAGGTGCGTTCTCTTAAATCATTTTGGCGCGTGTCCTGAACCAGCATCTCTCTCTCCCCTATTCTGCGCACACATGTTGCATGAGGTCACACAGTCAAATAAAAAGCATTCTGGGATAATAAAATTATGCCTATGCATAGCTATGTATATAGATATTAATGTTTTAAAATTTGGTGTAAAATGAATGACTTTTAAGGATACAGTTTCAATTCAAATGAATTTAACGTCATAAAACAATTGAAAAAAATTTTTTTTTATTATTCCCTTAGTAATTCGAAGTAATTATCAATATTATTTCTTATTAAAAATTTACTTCTTAATATATTTAGGAATAATTTAATCTTTTCATTCTATTATTTAAAATTTTTTCAGAATCTTTTAAAATTATTTGTAAATTATAATTGACATTATTAAGAATAACTCGATAATCATGTGTGTGATATGTTAATTAAAAAAGTTAATATGTTCAAAGCTTATTGTAAGAAAACACTTTTTTCACAGAATTTGTCAAGATGTTAGGAATATTAAGTATACATATTTATTTTAATAAAGTTGGATGAAATTAATGCAGTTCTGAATGAAAAAATCTAATAAAAATTTATCGTTTTTTAAAGATGAAACTGTAATTGTTCATTATCTGCAAATATGGGAAAATAAAATACATACCAAATAATAAATTAAATAATTATGAAACTCTCAAATATCAACAACATTTTTAAAATTTTCTTTAGAGTCGTAAGATTGAAAAGAAAGGAATAAACTGTAATAAACTATGTTTTATTTCACTTCATTCTTTAATATTCACCTGAAAATTCCAATTAAAAATCGTTTGTAACATAATTTATTGAATAATAAATTACTTATAAAAAGACTGAACAATATAGCATATAAAATAGGTACTTTACTTTTATGTGCATAGAAAATAAATAAAGTAAAAAGCTGTAGAACAATTATGAGGAAATTTTTTTTGTTTCACATTATATTTTAACAATAATCGAATAATTAATATGGAATAACGTAATTAGCAAAAATATCGTTTTCAAAATAACACTTTCGTTGTTTTGTTTTGACCGAATTCGAAGTAAATATAAAGTTTCTATTTTCTCATTTTACATAAAATGTTAAATATTTAAAAAATAATATTTAACTACTTTTTAACATGTTATAATAATAGCGTTGCATAAAAACAATAATTTTAAAAATAAAATATCAAATATTTTTTTTTTCTTTTCCTTTGAAGGATTATAGAATTTTAGAGAGAAATAAGATTTATTTTTTTATTATTGTAAAATA
Organism: Latrodectus elegans; assembly: GCA_030067965.1. Lineage (NCBI taxonomy): Eukaryota > Metazoa > Arthropoda > Arachnida > Araneae > Theridiidae > Latrodectus > Latrodectus elegans. Next base: position 76,910,938 of record CM057814.1, read on the forward strand.
TATTGTGCAGAATTAGATTCACACACGAGACAGACACAGTTAGGGAATTATACCGCACATTTTTTTTTTTACCCAAAAATGAATTCTTTCTTAGGAAGACTATGTAAGCAGAGGAAAGCAATGTGAAATCCGCTAAGCATGATGAATTCCCGCTCGATCATTTCCCGCGCAGATGATGAAGCGGGAGAAGTGGAATAGAACTGGTTCCACACATTGAATCTCTTTCTGAATAAGAGGAACTTGTTTTGTTCCACATTCCATTTAGATATCATCAAAATATCGATGTATTTTACCAGAGCTACCTAGAGACGGAGTAACTTGTGCTATATGCGATTTCAAAGGTTAACACATAATTCAATGTGAATAATAATTAAAAATAAAAATTGATCTTCGATGGTTTCCCCCCCCCCCAAAAAAAAAGCTTCTTTGAGATATGTGATATATTACCTTTGTTTTATTAATTTATTGATAAATAAATTTAATAACATAATACACTGAAATGTCAAAAAATGTTACAAGAGTAGCATTCATTCAAAAGTTCATTTTTGAAATACATATTGCCAATAATATAAATTTAATAATGAAAAAACTAAAACAAAATTATTAGACAACGAAAATGTGCCCATGGACGGTCATTTATAGATTAAATATTGGAGTCTGAAAATAACCGAATTGCGCAAGAATTTTGCTAAAAATGGATTTCAAAATTATTGCATTTTTGTAAAAATTATTCTCTTTTTATCTATTTTATTCTAATGAATTTCATTCTATTGAAAATTCATCATATTATATGAAAAGCATATTCTACTGATAATATATAATTCCTGACAGCAACAACATGTTTAACAAAATTCAGACGAATTAATGGCAACATTGCTTTCTCTCTCTCTCTCTCTATATATATATATATATGATAAAACATGAAAAATATGAAATTGGAAAAACACTAAAATATACGAAACAAATAAAAAGAAGAAGGCACAGGGACCACGTCTTCATCAGGAGGGAGATGTTCAGTTATGCAAAAAGAAATTCCTATTTCATATTTTTCATGTTTTATTTTATTTATATTGGCAAATCTGTTTTTAGCTGCTTTTGCGCTGGCTAGATTTCCTATTATATTGTATTGTATTTTCTGTATTCCATTTATTTATTACTTTATATATATTTATATTTTTTGCTTTATATTAATATATATATATATATATATATATATATATATATATATATTGAAAATGATAAAAGTATAGAAATTGTTTTAAAACGTATTTTGGAAATTTAAAACTTAGGCTTAAACCAACAACTTTTAATGCTTATTAAAGCGGATGTGAAATGAAAGTAATAATTAAGTTTTGTATGTTAAACCGCGAAGTTTTTCATGATTATTGCAAAAAATTGTTAAATTACTTTTCATCCATTATTTCAATTGATATTTATACATTTACACAGAATTAGAATACACACTTGAATAAAGACCGTAATATACAATTTTCGAAATTATTTTTTAATAAAAAATGTTCATCATTTCAATTCATATGTAATTAAAATTTCGTCGGTTAAAACAATTTGCCTTCTGTAGTTACATTTGCCACAGTGGTGCTTGGGATTTGTTTTCTTCTTATATGTGAACACGACCTACCAGTTATGCAAAGACCTCAAGAAACGCTATTTACGAGGTATTTTTTAAAATGCCTTCCAACAGTCTCGGCTTATTGGTTGCTCACTAAATAGTGTCAAATTTAAACCATTTAATTTTACGTAAACGTTGTAGATAGGTAATGAAATCAGATTTTGCATTACTTATTACAATGTCGATTTAAAATGTTATAACGAATTTTTTAATTCCAGATTTGAAAAAATAATACTAAGAAAAGTGCAGTGGTTTCATTGTTGTATGATTTTCACTTATTTTCATGATTCGTAAGATTTTAAGATTCGGGGGCTCGAATTAAATCAATCTATCTTTTTAAGTTTGGCTTAAATTCATTCAGAATATAACAAGTGAATTTTCTCATAATAAGTAACTTTTGATCTTAATGTTTTGGGTAACGATACAGTTCACAAAGCTCCAATATTTTTTAGCAGAAGAAATATAAGGTGTTCACACTTAAACAGATAGGCTAGGTCCCAATGGAAATATTGTGAAATCTGTATTATTCTATTTTGTAATTTTACGGGTATTATAATAAAATAAGAATTTATATATATATATATATATATATATATATATATATATATATATATATATATATATATATATATATATATATATATATATATATATAGATATATATATATATATATATATATAATTACTCGTGAATAATATTAGTTTAATTTATTATTCATGAGAATATATTCAATTTTATAAAGCTAGCATTATTCTTTTATTAATGATTAAATGTTAAAAGAATAGTGCTATCTTTATAAAACAGCCTGATCTGCATCTACTTACTCGAATTCCAGCTTACCTTACTTTGGAAATCCAGAAACAGAAATTTGATTCATAATCGAGCAAACTGCTTTTTTTCTTTCTTGTAGTTTTTTTTCCGTGACGTATGAACAGCAAGAACAGGCCCACTTCAACGAACAGATATTGTGGAATACTAACAGAAAAGCTACAGTTCCTTTAGTGTTCTAAAGAATGTTATTATTTTTTTAATAGTTTTTTAAATTTCATTAAATACCAATTTTTATCTTCCTGTACAATTTTGTTACATTCTACACAATTTTGTACTCATAATTCTGTACACTTTCTAGTATAATTTCGATATATTTTATAATTAATTGTTTAAATTATTAAATTTTCTTAAAAGAGAAATTTGCTTATGCGTAAATTGGAAGGAGTGAAAACTTTAGAGCTATTTTAGTGAAACTGGCATGAAACTGTAGATGAAACAGTCTTAAAAATATTCTCCCCAAAATTTCACTTCATACCTATCAATCATCAGAAAATATTATCCCTTTTAAAAAAAAGTATATGATTTTCGAAAATACAGAAATTTATCCTTTATGCAGTCTGATTGCAAATCTGGAGACAAAATGAAATCCTTGAAGATAGGCGATTGTAACAATATGAATTAAACTAGTCAAAACTACATTCAGAACAACAGGTCATGTGACACGAAAAGTATTAAACACGGGAAACAGCGAGAAGAATATTAGAAAATTTTAAAATAGGCGCTATAGAATTTTAAGTGGTTAATTTTATGCGATCATATTGCTTTTGAGTCATATTATTCTATAAGCGTAGTCAAATCTTCTGCTACGGTGCTGAAGAAAGGAAAAAATTAGACAAGAGAGAAAAGTAAATTAAAAAAATAAAAAGCGAATGCAGCACTAATAACCGAGAAAGTTATATTTGGGACTACTTTCTGGAAGTCAAGGTTAGCGATACGAGTTATTCAGAAAAGTCACGTGACTCATACACTGTCCCATGAGTATTTTTTAATATTTTTTTTCATCGATTTAATTGTTTGTCTTTTTTGTAAGGGATGAATTTTCAGTTCTCACACACACACATAAGAAGATTAAAAGTACGTTAACAGATTGTAGGTGCAACTGCTTTATATATAATTGAATACACTTAATTTTTTTTTAAAAATCTCTGAATAATAATAATAAATATAATATATATATATATATATATATATAACAAAGTATGAACATATGTCTCGTGAGACAATGAGAGTGATATTTTGCGTAATTGTGTGTGTGATTAATAGTTTTTGTAAGTCTTTTGTATTATAGAGTTTTGAGTGTACTAGGGCTTTATATATTAGAGATACTATGGTTAATTAGAGCAAAATCTAGAGCTTAAGGAAGACAGGAAACTTTACAAACATCCGCAACTGAGGAAGGAATCGAACCCACGACCTGAAGATTTGATGTCGTTTATGAGCGGTCATATTTCACATACGAGGGCTAATTAAACTAGGTCCTAAGGCTTAAAGTGATTCCGAATCATTAGAAGCATCCATGCCCAAAGTGGGATTCAAACCCACGAACTGTTGAACCGAAAGTAAGAGCGCTAACCCTTCGGCTGCCAGCTCCACCTGTAAAGCTGAAGATTGGAGCTCTAACTTGTTTTTATGTTTTATGAAACAATCTTGACAAGATTTAACTTAAAGTAATATAAAATCAGTTTTTAATTTGAAGCATTATTTATTTTTTTCGAGTAATTATATTTTATTTTGTTCTCTTTGATTCCAAATGCAAATTAGTATTTTAATGTAAGAGAAAAAGTTTGAAAATGAGAAAAAATTGCATCGAATTTAAAGGAAGTCAGGAAAGGAAAACTTTTTTTCAAAATGAGCTGCGACCTCGAGCACATGGGGAATCGTTTGCAGCAAAAATGGAACAAAAAAAAAAAATGCGTTCAAGAAAAGTACACAATCAACGTCTCGTATACCGCCAGTTTTCGAAGAACTCCCTTGTGTATACCGAATGTTCTGGATCCCCCAATAATTCGTCATAGGTACCATCTATTATGTTCCCTTGAATACTGAAGAGAATTCAGACAACACGACCCCTAACTTAATGATAGATATCTTTATTGTAGTTTCATTTCTGTGAATGGGAAAGGCCGGAAAGTTAGGGACAAGTTTTAAATTTGGAATTTCTTAAAATGACATGAATAAAAATAATAAAAAATGATTACAAAAGCATTTCTATCTTCACAGCATAATGCGAAAAATTTGATCACTAAAATCGAAGCGGGAACGAATCCTGGATTTTTCCCTTTCCTTTCATCAAGAATTTCTAAAACTTAAAATCCTATGAATATATTTCAAATAAAAAAGGAAATAATAAGGAGATGCAATTATTTTTTTCAATTCAAAATTGGTTAACTTAAAAACTGAATTTTTATAAAGAAGAACTTAAAAAATCTATTAAAAATACGCAAGCAAACAAACGCAGCGCAGAGCTAAGAACTATATTTGATTGCATGAATTTTATTTTTAATCTGAGAAATGTTTTTGAAGATTTTGCAAGTAATTAATTTTGTTTTATCGATTTCTTATAATAATTGAAACAGTAAAATGGTGGCTTTCCCATTTCTATTATCTTGGAATCAAGGGTACTAAATATTTTTGATTCCTAGATAATTCTGGTAAAATTCATTGAATGTGTTTAATTTATAAGTAAAATATATAGTTTTCATCCAATATGAGATGATATCCATGAGTCAAAAAAAAATCAATTGTTTTTATAGTTTTCAAAGAATATTAATCTTTTTTATTATTAATTTACGAATAAAAATCATTTATCGTATTATTAATTTACGAATAAAAATCAGAATTATTAGTATTAATTTTAAAATGTAATTCATCGTTACACTTAATCAAAATCGTTCTTTAAGGAAAAATGAATAAAAAAGTTGTGATAAATAGCTCAAAACAATTAGTGTAACAATTTAAAAATTATTCTCTACCTTACCTTACAACCGTATATCATTGAAATTTATGTTAAATTATAAATTTTTACACAGATAATGGAAAAAGCAAAAAAAAAAAAAAAAAAAAAAAAAAAAATTTTTTAAATATGAAGATTGTTTTCTGCTTTAGAGACATAACTTTTTTAAATTAAAATTTTAAGGTATAACTGATTTAAAATAAATTAAATAATAAAAAAATGCTCATATTTTTCTAAAATGTATATTAAAAAATGCAAATACATTTAATACTATCTTATTTTAAATTGCGTTCTTTTTTTTTTTTTTTTTTAAAGTTTTTTATGGATTTATACGATCTTTTTTAAAATACCAATATGTATTCCTCGCTTCTAATCATTTTCTTTGTTTGAATTAACGCAGAAACAATTGAAATAACTGAAATTATATTTCCGGATAGAAAGGAAGCACTCTATGCTTGAAAAAAAAACTCTTTTATAGCCAATATTTACATTTTACTGACATTCTCACTACTAAAAAATATCCCATTCCAATGATAAGTAAAAATAAATGGTAAGAAAATCCATATCTTTTCCTGTATTCTGGTTGCTTTGAAAAGTCATCTTTCTTAAAAAGTAGATTTTCAAACTATCAACAAGTTAATATTATATATTGAGCTGCTAACTTCAAACTGGAAGGTACCAAATCAAAAGGAAAAATTATAGATTTTAATAAAATTATTCTCAATCACTCTGAGTTGTTCTGCTATAGTTAGTGAAATATTATATATTAAGTTATTCTAAATAATGGGTATGGGGAAAAAAAGGGAGATAAATGTAGGGCTTAATTTTCAACATCTGTTATGTTGTGTGTACTTTGTCTCCAGGGGAGAAGTGTTATCGATAAGCACGCATATTGTAAGGAGAACTTATCTTGTCCAGACCCCAAACCATCTTCCCGGAAATACTGGTTGATGACTAATTCCTCCCAATACAGAATCATTTATCATCTTTTATTTACTCTATGAAATCTCCAGAACATTCCACTGCTAATCGCAAGATATGGTCAAGCTTGTTCGGATGATATGTACAGACTTGTTAGGGGATTTTAAGACCCCCTTTAGGAGAGGGGATAGCTTGGCATTTCTTCCCAGGACTCTTCAGAGGTACTGAAAAGAATAGACTTTGTAATCGAAGCATTCAATGAATGAAATTCGCAATGTTATGAAATCATGACTTAAGTAACTTAAACTGAATCCTCTTTTAAAGAGAATTAAAATAGATTGGAACACATTTTATAAAGAAAAAATAAAGGGATCAAATAAATTTTAATTTGAAAATTATTAGTCTAACATACCACATAGCAGTATATAACAGATTTTTGTTTAATTTTCTATTTCTTGTATTAATTTCAATCATGTGTAATTTTTATTTTATGGATGCAAAAACATATGAAACATATTAGAATTTAAAATTTCTTGGTGAAAGAGGTATATATGTTAGAAGGATGTGATTTAACGTAATTTATTTTAGAATTTACTCTATGTTCATTTCAAATTATAAATGTGATATCATTGAAGAGGTTTTTATAAATACTTTTTAAAATTTCAGAAATTATTTAATTACTATAAAATCAATCGTGCTTATAATTCGGATTGCAGGAATGCATTCTTGTTTGAACATTCAATGGAGTATATTCTCCATCGATTTGTGGAGAGTAAAAATCTGTGTTAAGAGAAAAATGAATGATTTGAAACTCTTCAGAATTTTTGTTCTCTGGCGGAAAAAGATAAATTATAGATAGTTAAATCAAAGGAATTTGTTTTCTTCCCTTACAACTAAATGAGTGTAAATTTTCCAGTAAAAAGAAACAGAAAGGAACTGGAAAAGAAATTATTCATATTTTTGATTTTCTTTCAAAACGCGAAAATAAGATAATTATTTTAATTGTTGTTAATGAATAAAATTGTATAATTGACTATCATTTTAATAAGATGGAAAATTTTTCTTTACTAAGAATAATAAAAATTTAAACTTACGCGTAATCTTTTTATTGTTTTCTATAGAATGTTAAGAATTATTAAGTAGCTTACAGATTAATTTGACATCGTAATTTATGTTTGTTAATGGCATAGTAAGGCAAATTTCTATATTCTAAACTATTTTAACTATACATGGAGTAAAATATATTATTTTCGTATAAAACTCATTGAAAAACAAAATATATGAAATTTTATGATAAAATATTTTTATATTAAATATCACATATTAATAGATTTTGAGAATTTGATTAATATGTAAAATTTAATATAAAAATATATTAGTCAAAATATTCTATATTAAAATAAATACGAAGGTATATTTTATTAGTCCTTTAAAAGCGCCATAGGGTGCTGAAATGAATAAGGAATCAAATATTAAGATAATAACAAACTAATTAAGTAAAATATTTTCTTAATCTATTAAAAAGAGTTTATAATATAAATATGATTATATAATTACTTAATTCAAATGTTTCCAATTTAGTACCTGTTGAATAATTTTGGGAATTTAAGTGGATTTGATAAATATATACAGTAAAAAATCATTGTATAAAATGAAACATGAATAGAAAAATTTGTTAAATTTTTAAAATTTTAATGATATTTCTTGTTCAAATATTAATAGATTAATTCACTGTAGTGTGTGGTCAAAAAAATATTAACTCAAATTTATACACATTATTTTCAAATAAATACTAATGCTCATTTCTGAAATTTTGAAGTTGACATTCAGTATGACTTTCTTAAAATTTGCTGTATTGATAATGTTCTCAGGATAATTAGCTTTTGTAGAAAGCTTATAATCCTGACACACAACTAATACTAAACTAATATCAAAAGTGTATTGGTGTTCATTATTATAAAATGTTTTCAAATTGAATATTTTCTATCCTATAAAATATTTCCTTTCATCATTTTCTTTGAATAATATTAAGAAACGTATTTTTTGATTGATTTCGAGATTAGAAAAGTTTTCTCTTTTTTATAGATTAATAAAATCATAAGGAATGAAATTATATAAATATATATGTGCTACAAATATATTTTAAAAGGCTTTTTATATACAAAAAATTTTATTTTGCTGATAACCCGAGTAAAATAATTTTCAAGAAATTGAGTAAAATGAATTTGAAACAAATAATAACAAATGCGAAATTTTTTAAATATAACATCTACTTAAATTTAATGTATATTCTTTATAAAAGTCTCTAATTTATTTAAGCAAAATATAAAATTTTATTTGTTATTTTTTATAATTTCACTATTAAACAGTTACTTATGTATTAGTTGAATAAAATGCAATTTTATTAATTTCAATAACTTTTTATTGTTTTCTTGTAATTAGTTTGTAGATATTTTGAACAAAATAATTGTAAAAAAATTCCTTTGTTGATAAAATAAAATATTTTTAATTCTAAAAAAATATTAATATGATCATGAATACCATTTTTCTCTATTTTAATTCTGCAAATGCAAAAAAATTGAGCTATATTAGAAACGTTAAGAAAAATTAAATGCATAAAATAGTTTCCTATTTCAATTTACAGATGGCAGCACTAAAACTTACAAAGTTTTTATTTAAAATTATCTATTAAATGCTTTATAATAAAAAAATAGGATATTCTTGTACACATTATTAAAAACTAAGCTATAATTTACTTTCATATTTCTATAGAAATTTTAAAATGATGAGAATTAAGGTGTTTGTCAACAAGATATTCATACGCATAATTTTGGGTCTAATTATAATTTGTTATTTTCTTACATAGATGGCAGCACAATAATTTATGAATTCTAAATATTTTTATTCTTTTTACAAGTACTAAAATTACGCATAGATGAATTTGACACTTAAATGTAAAACTTGAGTTTCTAGAAAATGTTTTTTATAAACACATTCTATAAACTCAAGTTTTATACAATCAGACTTTCAAATTGGCTATTATCTAAAAGAATTAGCTTTTTTATTTTCATAAACAAAATCGGCACTTATACCTGGCTAGGTTATTATATGTTAATTGTTCATATCCTTTAATTTAACAAATATTTTAAGCGGGAAAGTTAATTGATAATTTTAATTTCATATGATTTTTTTCAAACTTTCTATTCATTTGGCTAGAAAAATTTCAATGTATTTTCAAAAAATATGTTTTATTTCTTATTTTTTTTATGTAATTCTCAAATATATGACAAATATAGAAATAAATTACCAATATTTGTTAAAAAAATGAAGTTGGAAATAGCTGAATATTATTATCATTTAAAAAATATTTTCTAAAAACTATACAATATTTTAATTTATGGCTTGATTTAGTATAGATAACATTGAATCTAATAAAACATAATAACTTAAAGCGGAAGCTGTTCATATAGAAAAAATTACCATTTCAAAATTATTAAGTAAACTATAAAAAGAAAGAAAGAGATAGATTAAGACCGTTCTTCTACGGAATACAACGAAAAACAGTAATTATGCATTCTGTTAATATCACATTGAAATTAAACCGGCTACGTTACTTAGTTTAAAAAACAGTTTTTTCTCGACACACGACGAGTTATTTCAAGCCTAACAATTTGAACTAAGTTTCAGCATTATGATTTATAAAAAGTGCAACCCTCTAGCGTATATTCTTTTAACATCAAGATTCGGGAAATCTGAAGGTTTGGTTGGTTTGTCGCTCAACGGTCATTTTTTGCACACGAGGGCTAATTAGACCGGGACCTATGGTTTAAAGTGGATTCCGAAACATTACAAATATCCATGCCCAAGGTGGGAATCGAACCCACGAGCTGTTGAACCGAAGGAAAGAGCGGTAACCATTCGGCTGCCAGCTCAGCGAAATCTGAAGAAAGTGGGCTGTTTTACACCAACATTGCATGCAAAAATGATTGGACTCAAGTACTGTGTACTGACAATTTGAGAAACATTTTTTGATATGTTTGTTTCCGAAATTTATCATTTTGTTACTTTCCGAAATTTATCGTTCAAGAATGAAGTAGTGTTCCCAAAAGTCTTGTAGATAATTTGTTTGGAACATATTATTATATTTTTTCGACCATTCCAGTGACTTAAAATTCTCGTAATATTTATTTGGGTCTTTTTTTTTTTTTTTTGAACGCCGTATACTGCTTTTTGATACCAGTGAGTTCTAAATTTTAAACTCATAAATATCGAAAAACTTTTTACTTATTATTTTTGCCGCTTCTAAGCTTTTAATTTTTTGAAATGCCACACGCACGTACACGTGCACGTGAGTAAATAACACGTAAATATGGATAGTATATAATTGCCAATAATATGATACTACAGCCACACATTTTATGAGAGATGGTTAAAGTTAATTTTTTGAGATTTTCGTTTCGATAATTTAGAAATTAAGTAAAAATTGTGTGTCAATTTTTTTCTTTATATTGCTGGCTTTAGTTTCGTTGAAAATTGTTTTACGCACAATCTTTCAAATGAACTATGGAATGCCTCACATCATCTCCTTTTACACACTGGATCTTAGTAAGGATCTTTCACAAGATAATATATGTATATATATATATATATTTCAATTGATAAATTCTTACTGATTCATGTTTTTATGAAATATATTTGAGTCAAGTTGCGGAACAAAATTGTTAAATCGAATATAATTTTAATTGTAATTTGGTTTATTAAAGTTTGAAAAAGTTATATAATAACATTATAGTTAGCAGGATAATTTCTTAGACTGTTAGTTTGATTAAACTGAGATTCACACACTGAATGAAACTGTTTTATTTTAGAAGGAATATATTTTATTCTTTTTATAAATTGAGCATAATAAGACTTTTTAAACAAATGGACTAAAAAAAAAATAAATTTTAAAAATGAACATAAATCAGAGTTTAGAGAGGACAAAGATAATGCTGCTCTGATTCAAAGAATAAAGGCCTTTACTGTTATTTTTCATGCAGTTTAAGATAAATTAAGTATTCCTCTACAAAATCTTTTTTTTAATTTTTTTGATGATTTTAAAAATAGAACGTTATTTAATTTATTCTTATTCTGATTATTTGCATATATTTTAAAAATATTTCAATGAAATTGTGTAATTTCTAAATTTTAAATTTAGAAATAGTATAGTTTCAAACTGTAAAACATAGATGGCAGCACGATTACGTTTTCAGATATGTTTGAATAATAATAATCTAAGACTGAGTGATTTGAAGAATTATTATTCATAATCTTAATTGATTTAGATAATATTTTAAGCATATTTCAAATGAATATAATGAAATAAGTATAGTTATAAATCTCAAAATTTATTTGTCATATACTAAATATTTGTTACAAGTTTGTCGGAAAAGTGTCATAGTAATTACTTCTAAAAATAGCGTACAGATGGCAGCATGAACGTCAATAATAAATATTTTGCTTGTGATTTCTCCAGCTTGGCTAAAATATTCCACTTTTTTTGATGTAATCATTACTTAAAATTCAATTTACAAAAAATAAATAAATAAATAAAAAATAAATAAATTAATAAAATAAAAATTTCTATTTATTATTTTGTTTTTGATTTAAAATTGTAATTAAATTAATCTTAAAGTTGCTCATCATGTTTTAAACTATGCGATAAAATTGTTTATAATATAAAAATGCTGCAATTCGCAATAAAGTTCTTCATTTTATTCCTTTATATTTGTCGTTTTTTATTTATTTTTTTTAAAAAACTAAATTAAAACAATTTTTTGCATAATTTAGTCTAAAATAATGAAAAAATCATCAAATTTACGGTTTCCTAAAACGATAATTTTGTAACAATATTTTACTAATAAAAAGAAATTTTTTTACAAAATTTGAATTTTTGATTATTCGAAAGATTGTATTTCCTATTAAATTATTTAAAAGAAAAATTATTCCTTAAAATGCTGTTACACATAGGCTTCTTTACATTCTAGGTCTCAAATATTTTTTTCCTAATTTTACGATTTCTTGAAATTTAATGTTAAAAAAAATAATTAATTGATTTATCCTATATTGGACAAAACTAAAGCTTCAATTATAATTTTTTCAAAATTTTTCTGCCTTTTAATTATTTCTTAATATATATTTTGGCTATTTTTATCGATGAATTTGAGCTACTCTTAAGTTACAGGAAAAAAAAAAAAAAAAAAAAAAAAAAAATGCGAAATATATTTTACGATTCTAATTCTAAACTTATTAGATTCGTGTTCCTACTGAAAAGAATAGACGCTGAATGAATGGCATTGCATTCCTTTGGAAAATTCTTTCTTTAGAAAATGTCATAGGAAATATTCCTAAAATTGGATTCCAGCGTTTCATAATGGCACGGCTTTCGTGCCATATATAGACGCAAAAAAATAAAAATTTAAAGACATTTGAGTCCGAGTTACAGTTTAAAGGTTATTGTAATTCTCTTTCTAATCGATTGAAAAACAGTTTCTGTTAATTTTCGAAATCGCAATTAAATGACGATATCTCACTTTAGCTAACATCTTCCTTTTCCTGTCACGTCATACCAATGGGGCGATATCGAATCTTAAGAACTTTTTAAGATTCATTGATACACTCAGCATGAAGGATTTCGACTGATTAAAGCATCAAATTCATTACCTCTTTGTCAAGTAGTGGGTGGCCTTCTGCTTGGTCCTTGTTTCCAAATTACGAAGTCTCTCCACCAGCTACTTCCACCTAAGTGGAAGAGCCCAACTCTGGACTAGGTAAAGAGAAGTAGGGTAGTGCAACTACATACATTACTGATTAATGTTCATTGCTAAAAATATTTCAATCAGATACCATTGATAAAAAGAGGCCCAACTCTCAGTAGGAAAATTCTGAATAGTCATTGCTAAAACGTTATTTTTAAACAATATTAAGAACTTGGGACTTTAATTAATTTTTTATTGTTTATACATTTCTACACACAGAGAGAAACATTTGGGATTAAATTGAAATATAAAGAAACAAGAGAAAATATTACCATAATAATTGCCAAATGTGAACAAATTCATTGATCATGCCTAATGAAATTTTATATACAATGGGAAAAATATTGCCCATAAATAAAGAAAATATTATAACAAAGACCTAAAGACTTAAGCACTCTAAAGATATTATAAAAATTTGTATATAGAAAGATTTGGTTAAAATTTTTCCCATTATGTCTGATGATGTATGTGTCTTTCCATCCACTTATTCTAAAGTCCAATCCCAGGAGATAAGAAACAATAGTTGACCGTAGAGAGATTGTGGATTGATTTTGATCTTCGTTTCCAGACTAAATCCCAGATCATAATTATAAATGTTTATGCATCTCGAGCCAGAGACGGAATACAGATCAATATATTATTAAATGATTGCATTAAATAAAACTAGACCCTATCAATATTGCAATTGTTTTAATATTTATGTAATTTTTCATCTTAGCAGTAAATAGTGTCAATGGTTTTGAACGTAATTTTCTTAGAACGCAATTTCTGTACCAAAAATACTCTCTGGAAAGGCGGTATTTTGGGTGTAAAAACTATTGATCTTGTAATAAGATTACTAAGACAACTAGAAGATAACAATTTTGATCGATAATGATCGTGAAGACAGAAGAATTCATTTGGTTTTTAATGTATTGATTAATCACACCTTACTATTTAACTGTTGAAGAGAGAAGGTTTTTTGTTCGGACATTTTGCATGCGTCACTTTTGCATTGCTCAGAAGTTAAAGAGTTTCTATTATATCTCGTAAAATATTTGCCATTATTAATAAGCTGCTATCTGACTTTAAAGTGGGGTTGCTGAAGATTGATGGATTAAAGCGTCGTACTCATAGCAGAAGGTAGCAGGTTTTTGGTCTCAATCAAATAATAAATAAAAGCGACATTTAAACAGGAAAGCCTTTTTATTACTCTCAACGTTTTAGAAATAATAGAAAGTTTAGCGTTGTTAAATATTGACACTATATTTCGATCGCCTTACTTTTGTGGTCTACAATATCCTGCTGAAAATATAATAATGTGGTAACCATGGCATAATGTTCAAGCTCTTCTGGGCAAAAGGTCCCGGGCTTGATATCAGCCACTCTTGAACACTGGGAGAACGTTTCTGTGCTGCAGTATATTGCATGAACGCCTGTCTGGGTGAATGCTTGGGAGATATACGAGATTTTTACCTAGCGACAGATGAATGCATTCTATTATCTATGAAAAGTCCTCTCTGAATGCAATTTACGTGATGGACATTGAAGCACCTTACAAAAGCTGAGGTCATCCGCCTCTCCACCGCTTAGTGTCTAAGAAATGAGCACATTTATGAAATTAATTTATATTTTTATCACATGAGAAATATACTGGACTTCGGCTGGTCAGGAATATGATCAATAATGCATTCTTAGGCAAATCAAATTAACTTAACATTATCTAGTTAATTAATTAAACAATACATCCCTAATTAATTCCAAATAAATTTAGTATAAAAATGATTGAGCTCTCACGGTGGTTAAGACAGCGCTCTTCAGAGCATAAAGCTCCGGGTTTGATACCAGCCACTGTTGAACAATGGAACAAGGATAATGCACTTCTGCTTTTTGCATGCACGTTTGTCGGGGTTGGTGCTTGAAAGTCTTCCTTACTCCCTTTGCGACATGGTGAATATGGCCCTTTCCTAGAAGGTAATTTAGGCGGTGGATGCTAAAATGCTTTACAATAGCCTTCAGCCGTTAGGCTGTGTACTACGGGGTGTCAAATATTGAAATTATTGAAAAATAGATAAAATATAAAAAAGTATATTATTACATACATCATAAAGAAATGTCAAGTTTTATAAGCTAGAGAACTAAAACTAAAAACTAGGTCATGACAGCCCATATGTGGGCCAAACCTACAGTGCCTATATATGTTTTCCTGACCAAAGGGCCTAGGGTACAAATCATATGTCACGGTTAGGTGATCAGTCGAACGTGAAACACCCAGTGCTTAGTTCTCAAGCATGTTTAGTACTAAGTTTATTGACTCACAAAAGGGATGAAAGTTTGATTCGAGCTTGACTAGCCAGAGGATCGAACTTCGGACCTTTTACCTCTAGACCACCGGGATTAATAGAGGTATATAAATTAATTAAATATTAACATAATTAATTCTATAAAAATTGTTAATATTCTTAATAAGAGTATTTTAACAAATATTTTCACATTTAATATTTAGTACTAAAGCAATCGCGAAGATGTTTAATTCTGATCATAGCTTTATTTGTCAGATTCAGATATGTATATTAAACTGTTGGAAAAATTGAATGCTGAACACTGTTTTCAGAGATACTTGACTTTTTTTTTGAAAATGCAAAACATTTTTAATTTATTTTTTTTTAAATTTTATTACTAATTTTTTTAGAAATATTTAGTAAATATATATTTTTAATATGTGACCAGTAAATGAAGGCTTCGTTGGCCAAATTAATTAATTCCATTAAAAACAAGTTGGGAAAAATGATAAAAAAATGCAAAGTTTGTTAATACCAACAGTTTTTATATTATTTACGCATGGACTTTATGTTGTTAATTCTTATATATGTGAAATTTGTTCTGAATATATACGATTACACATTTACATACAACTTTGAAATTAAAAGTCAATAAAATTTTAACAAAGAAGTTAATCGATTTGGCAAGCGAAACATCCAAATAAATAACTGAAAAAAAAAAAAAAAAAAAAAAAAAAAAAGATTTGCTCATTTTTTTCCCCAGATAATATCTCTAAAAAACATATTATTTCATAACATTATTTAAAAGTTATTTTTTAATTTAAAATTATTAATAATTATAAGTTATATTCTTGTATACATATATACACACATTAATATTAATAATACTTCATAATGCTCAGGATGCTACTGTGTGTGTGTGTGTGATTACAGTTAAATTAATCTTCATTAGTTCAAACTCTCTCTTTAAAAGTTGTTTTGGCGAACTTTACGTTTTGTCGCCAATATGATGATATGCCATTTTACTTGATAATCTTTCTACTTAAGCACTTCCTTACTCAGATAGTTTTAAATAAAGAAAAGTGCTTTTTAAATCGAAATGTGTTAGTCTACTAATGCAGAAAGTGGATATAAAATCCAAAAACCTTTTGGAGTTAACGTTTTCAGTATTAAAATGCAGTCAATATTTAAAATTGTGATTTTATTAATATTTTGTACTTTGACTTCAGGGAGTCAAAGAATTGCAATGAGGCTCATTGGTAAATACTTGAAACTTTCTTATTTAAATTTGATTCATATTTTTAATGTAGAAAAAATTATGAACTTATCACAGCTATTAAAAATAATTATGTTTATGAATTAAATCATGAAAAACAAAAACTTAATAAAATGTATTGAAATAAAGAAATGAATGAATTTATGATGAAATTTATTTTTTTTTAGTTTTAGAAGTTATATTTATTTCAATAATATTTTATTTTAATGTGCACTAATATTTTTGAAATAAGATACAACTGCTCTATTTGATTTTGTTTGCTTAAATTTTAGTTTTATATCTAAATGAAAAAAGACCATTTTTGCTGAATCACATTGTTCTGATTTCTAATTTACTAAAAATCTATTTAATATGCATTATAAGTTATTTAAATTTGTGAAAATCTATAAATTGTATCTGATAACTTTAATAATCACATGAAAAATTGTAAATAAATATTTCCTTTAGAACATTAAATTTTAAATATTTTATCTATTATTATAATAATTACCTGCGTAACAAATTGGAAATTCAAAACACTATATATATTGAATATTATAAACATAAGAAGCATAATATTTTCTATTTGAAAATAAGATTAAAAATAGAATGTGTCAAACATGTAATGCTTTCTATTTTAGCAATTTGTTGTGTAAACAAAAATTCGGATTTTTTTTTCAAATTCACAAGTTTTTATATGATCTTTCTGTTATAAAAAGGTTGTTGATAACTTGATAAAATAATGCATACATATACTATATATTCTGGAAAAACTATAATAATTTTGAAATATTTTTAGAAAGGAATCACGTAAAAAATATGTATTCAAATTATTAATAATCTGTTAATTTTATTTGAATCAATTTTACTATTTATATACATATAATTAAATATAATGATTCATAATAATTTATTTGAATAATGAAAGTACAGAAAAAAAATTGCAAATTGAATTTGTGTTTTATATAGCTGATTATTTTTAGCAGAAATTTCTGGAAGTCAGTCTAAGCAAATTAGATTTAGGTAAGCTAAAATTTAACTTTCTAACGACTTACTTATTATAGTAAAAATTGTATTTTGATAGTTAAATTATCAATGACAGTTAATTGCAATTATAATTGGCTGATTGAGATTGTTTTATTATAAAATAATCATTTAAGAAAAATATTTTTACGAAAAAATTTAGAAAGAAAAATGCAGATCCTTTTGTTTTACTGGAAACAAAAGA
The DNA here is from genome assembly GCA_030067965.1 of Latrodectus elegans. Classification (NCBI taxonomy): domain Eukaryota; kingdom Metazoa; phylum Arthropoda; class Arachnida; order Araneae; family Theridiidae; genus Latrodectus; species Latrodectus elegans. The sequence goes on from CM057814.1 coordinate 76,928,815, forward strand.
ATAAAACGTTCCAATAATTCTGGACACAAGTTTAGCGACTTTAGAATCTCGTAGAATCTTGATAGAATTTGAAAAACTCAATCATACGTTTGGTTACAAATGTAAAATTAGTAATTATATCAAATTATTACATTGAAATCCTTTAATATTAATGTCTAATTTAAGGCAAATGTTAAACGATAAACGTAATATTTTGAATAATATGTAAAATAATTATAGTTGAAAGATAATCGCATTTTGGTTTTGTTAAATTACATACTTAACATTAAAGTTGCTATACTGAAAAGGCAACTCACGCTACATAAGCGAAAATAATGACAGATAAGAAAAACCATAATAGGTAAATTACTAGCCGAGATGTTAGCCGAACGGTTAGCTCTCTTGCCTTCAATTCAACAGATTGTGAGCTCGAATCCCACCTTTGGCTTGGATGTTTGTAGTGGTTCGAAATCCACTTTAACCGTAAATACTAGTATAATTAGCTTCGTATGCAAAAACTGACCGTTGAGAGGCAGAACTAAACCATTGAAAATTATTACTTTTTCGATGCTTTCGTGTAAAATATGGACGTATTTCGTGTAAAATAGTAATATTAACAATATTTAAATAGCTTATACATAGCAGGTTTCGCATATGAAAATTGTATTTGAATGTCATCAGAGTAAAATTTACTTTGATGTCACAAAACGCCCTCATGAGAAAGACTGTCATCATATAATAATGATAAATGCTTATCAGTACATTTCTAACTGTAAGCGAGTCTACTGGGAATCGGGTTTATCGCATTTGACAGCATACAATAGACAGCCTGACTTAAGAAATCCTACTATCCACCGCGTGAATTGCATCCTGGGAAGACTTTTCATAGATGGCAGAACATTCATGCGTCAAGAGGGGGGAAACTATAAGTCCCTGATTGAGAAAGGTATGCAGAAATGCAACATCAATCTCCTGTTATTTAAGAGGGGGTGAGATGGAATCCTTGGTAGCTTTCGCCTTGACGATCATTGTTCTATGCATAGTATTACCGATTGCTTCAGTCGAGATTCCATTATTGTCTACAAAATATTGAAATGTATTCAGGGTGGTCAGGGAAGGTGTCTCTCTGAATCACAGTGGCTTTCTATAATGTATTAATGGAATGTACAGCCATGTCTTCAGCTCTAAGTCAAAAAATGGGGTTGTTTTGAAGACAACAGGCGTCTACGAACAGTTTAATGACGTTTATTGTACCATGGACTGTTAATTCGGCAACCAGGACTTCATCTACTCTTGATGCTGAATCATAGGAGCGTTTCCAATGATGGGATGGATGAACTCAAGACGCAGTCTTTGTACGACGTCATGTTTCCAGATGAATCTCAGTTCTTTAAAATGATAGTCACATCCCTGTTTAGTGATGCCGAACTAGTAGACGAATGGTTCGGATTTTTTTGTTTGAATCCCACTTTGGGCTGTGATGTTTGTAATGGTTTGAAACCCACTTTAATCCTGGTTTAATTACCTCTCGTGTGCAAAAAAATAACCGTTGAGAGACAAACCAAACCAAATCAAATCGAACTTCAAAGTATAACAGTTTCAATGGCCACTAAATTGCATTACAAATTTGAGAAATTGGACTAGTCTTTGTTTAAAGGTCTAGTACTAGATACTACTGAATTATAAGTGTTTGGTTTAAATTTAAAATTAAAAAAATTACTTTCTAAATTTAAAAACAGTGCATTTCAAAATAACTCAATTTGAAAGGATAAGATATAATAATTATAAAATGATAATATGCGTCATCATAATTAATGTTTGGTTGATAATTTTGCTTTTATTTTCCTTTGAATTATTTTATTTTACTATCACAGTACAATGTACAAAAATCTGCACAAATTACAAATGTATATACTAATTGAGTGCAATATTTACAACAATTTTTTAAACTTAGGCTTCATTAAAATTATTTTTGTTTTTCAAAAAATATCCAAAATTTGGCTCACAAACAAGAATGTTCTCTTTCTTTAGTCACGAAATTTATAAGCGATTAGACTGATCTTTTTTGAATTCAGATGCACAAATTTTTCTGTTAATAAATTCAAATCCGCATGTAAAAAAGAGCGCCACCTGACCTAAAAAAGATCTTGAACCCACAAAATCCAACCTACTAAATCAATTAGATAAAATTAATAGAGATATTTTTTGAAGATGGGGTGACGTGATGGAGATATGGTTAGGTGTTATGGCTTTCAGTTCAACAACTCGTGAGTTCGATTCTCATCTCCATTATTGATTGAAAATAATCGGATGAACTTTAAGCAGCAGATGCCGGTCGCGAGCAAAAGTGCCCATAGTGACAAAGCAAATTGAAATTGAACAGGAGCGATAAATTTTTTAATCATATCATTTAAAAGAAAGTTTTCAGTGAATATTTGAAAGCAGAGCTGTCAGTCGAAGTTTGGCTTCGATTCAACGATTCATTGGTTATATTCCCATCTCGGGTGTAGACGATTATAGTGGTCGTGTGTATGTAGAAAGAAATACTGCTGAGTGAAATAAATCAAACTTATAAGGTTTTATATACTTCAAATTTATCAGATAATAAAATACTAAAATATATGACCTAATTCATATTATTAAATAAAAATTAATAGAATTTCAAAAAAAATTTAAGCATAAAAATTAAGTGAACCTTGCTTATTTTTAACGAAAATCGCCTTTCCATTTCTTTGGAAGAAAACTTTGGTAACGTATTACATTTTGCCGAGCAAAAGTATCAGTCGAGCTTGCAATTGGACGACGATGCTATCAAGGGTTAACTTAAATTTCGGTTATGAATATTGTTATGGTTCAGTATTCCTTAAATTTTCGACTCCGGTCCAATTAGTCCTGTGAATAAAATGACAAAGATGTAAATCAAATCATCAAATCAAATTTACTACAGTATAGAAATTTTTGATTTTCTAGTTTTTTATGTGATGAGTTATTAATTAGCTTAACATACAACAAACTGAATAAAAAACAGAAAAATAACAAATGTTAATTTTGGAATTCTAAAGTTATATTGAAATTATAGTGCAGAATATATATATATATATATATATATATATATATATATATATATATATATATATATATATATATATATATATATATATATATATATATATATATATATATATATATATTATATATTTGATTAAAATAATTTTTATTGGTACAATTGATTGGGTGGATAATATTACTGTATGATTCAACTCTTTATTTCCTTTACTTGAGGTCAAACTATTAGCTACTGTGAGCATGGATATTCTTTTTGATTCAAAATCCAATTAAAGGTATAGGTTTCGGCCTCAGTAGTCATTTGCTGAGTCGCTTCAATAGTCTTATCCTCATTCTAAGTGGGAATAGAATCTATCTGTAGGTTCGAAATTCGATTTTATTTCGTAAATGTCTCATTCAAATTATTTTTCTACAGAAAGTGATAGCAGAGAAAAAAGTAAACCGGTTTCAATTTTTTCCCTGACATATATATATCTTTTCTCTCAATTTACTAAAACTTAAATTATCAAGTTTATATGAATTTAATAAAACTTAAATTATCAGTTTTATACGAATTACTTCTTAATAAAATTTCAGGTTTTTAGGATTATAGAAAATTAACATATTTTTTCGTATCACGATGGCATCAGTAGCGCTGTTTAGTCATTATAATTCTACAACACACGCGGAAGAAAATTATGTTTAGAAAAGTTACTGAACGAAATAACTGATAAAGTGTCAATAGCTTTCCCCCCACAAATTCACTCATGTTTGAATTGGTTGCTATTTTTGTAAATCAAAAACAAGCAAGTGCTTTAATGAATTGGGCGAAAAATAATCATAATACAAAGTTCTGATTACTAGAAAGGATGCGAAGGAAAAAAAAGAAGGGAAATCAACGTGACAGGCGGCAGGTGTCAGAAAAAAGTGCAGAGGTCAGAGGATGAGGGGTGATGAGCACAAATAATATGGAACTGGGTCGTGAAATCTGGGAAGGGTCTGAAAAAAAGGGAAAAGTTCTGATGAGCAATAAAGCCCGTATAGCAAAGTCGCGATAATGCGCTTGCTAGTGAAAGCGATTTTTATTGTTATCGTTTGGAATTCGATTTGTATTGATAAATGTTCGTCTAAAAAACTGAAAAAAATATTCGGTAAGTAGAAAGTGAACTTTTTTTAAAATAAAATTTATTTCCTGTCTGAATTCGAATGTTTTCATACTTTTCCCTTCAGTTCTATAACTAAAAATATTTGAATAAAATTTCGTTTAATGCAAGAGAATGGATAAAAATGCTTAGACAGAATGTCAATGATGAATTTAGAATGTGTAAAAAAGAATTGTTTTTTAAATTGTGGAATATTAATTAATATTATTAATTTCAGCAGTTTTGTTTGATAAATAATATTTTAAAACTTTTTATATAATTTTATAAATATTCATTTTCAAGAATAATTAATGAAATAATCTTTTATATAGAAACAATTTTGAAGCTTGTTCAATTTTTTTAAAATCGTATACCATTTAATCAAATCCTCGAATAAAAAAAGTTAATGTTTTCAAAATCACATATAATTTAGAAAGAGAAAAATCAATGTTTTATAAGATTAAACTACGGCATTTTATTTTTAACTTGTAGTATCTTATGTGCAAACTAAATAAATTAAAAAGATAGGTGCCTCCATGTTTCTAATGGTGCAAATTTCGTTACAGTATACTACTAAATTCAAAATAAATTCTAAAAGTTTATACTGCTAAATTTTTACCTACATATTTTTCGTAAAACTTTTAAATTAATAAAGAAATAGCAATATCAAAGAAAATTTTTGAAATATTAGATAATATTCTTATAAGCTAATTTTTTCGGTTCATTTACTATTGATCAGTAATTATTGATTACTAGGAATTTTTAATTTATATGAGGAAACAAATAGTAACCTTAGCTTTTTTATCAATAAAATATCGCTAATGAAAAATTTTGAAAATGCTTATATTAAGGGAAATAAAATTTTTGAAGAGTACATCCTATATTTAAAATACACAATAAGAAAAGAATAAATTATTGAAAATCTTATCTTGTGTTTCTAAAGTGATGCAATGAAGTTCAAAATTATTTCTTTGAAAATGTTCTATTCAGTTCTCAATTTAAAGATTTTTGCATGCTTTTACTGTTTTAATCTTACATATGATGTACTGCATAATAGAAAAACTAAATTGGTATTTAAAATAACAGCAGCTCTCTCATGGTGTATAGTGGACGCTGCGAAATTTTATCTGGGTGTACTCGAAAGCTTGAATTTTTTGTTGTGTTAATATTTCTTATTATTTAATATCCTATAGTTATGTAAATACATATTTTTTTAATGAATTTACTTTCAACATTTACCAGGATCAAGTTAAAGTATCATTTGATGGGGTTCTCAATCTTGCCCCACACTGAAAAGTTTGATATAAATAGCTTTATAAATATTGGGAATTACGGTATTGTAATCCTTGTAAGTCCCACGCGAAACAATTTTAAATTGGCTGTTTATTATCTAGAGTTGGAAAATTGGACTATCTGGGATTAGCAACAACACAATTTTAAATACACGTAATCCATTTGCTGAGCTGGTAGCCTAATGGTTAGCGTTCTTGCTTTCGATTCAACAGTTAATGTGTTCGAGTCCCACCTTGGGTATGATTGTTTGTAGTAGTTCGGAATTATTTTTAAACAGTAAATCACTGTCAAATTATACCGCGTGTGCACAAGAAATGACCGTTGCGCAGCAAACAAATGGCTTGAAAAATTAAAGACTGTTTGAGAGTGGCCTTGCTGAAAACCACAGTATATTAACTGCCCTCTTATATTTGGCAGATGAGTGATAAAAATTTCTTAAAATGAAAACATGACAAAAACATAGATGGAAAACGTATTTATTTTCAGAGTGTTCTTAAGTGTAGTCTATATGCATGATATTCATGTGAAATGAATATTACTGGAATATTTTATTCGATGAAAATTATTGCAACAAACAGAACTTCATGTGAAATTTACAAAATCAAATTCTTTATTTTTCAAATTTATGATTATCTTAAATTCATTTAAAATTTAAATTTTGTTAGTCCCAACCCTGCAAGCCTGGTACGAATATTTTATGGTACAATTTCTTAATTTCAAGATATAATTTTGGAATATTTGTATTTTAATATTAGTAATATTTTCAATTCCCTTGCGCTTATACATTTTTCAAATTACATAGGAATATTTGTTTTGAATACTTTCTAAACACTGAAATTAGAGTAGATAAGACACTTAGTTAAAATTTAACTTGTAAACACATGTTAACGTGACGGTGTCTTTTCGCTCATGATTTCGATTCGACTGTTTGTAGATTCGAATCCAGCATTAGGCTTGGATATTTAAAGTCTAATTAAGTCTCGTATGCAAAAAACGATCGTTAAACGACGAACAAGCTAAACCAAACAACGTGTTTTTTTCGGAAATTGTGTAGGTAATCTTTTATTTTCATCCATTTTATATAAAAAATATAGTAATTGCTACAATCATTAGAGATAGAAGTCTTTACTTTGAATGGTAAATTTTTTTTATTGGAATCTGCCGACTAATCAGATTCATTTGTGAGGAAGATTCTTTACTTAAGAATTTGTTAAAATTAACTATGTAAAATAAAAAGTGAAATACTTTTTGAAGGAAAACTGTAGTATATTAAAATAATACAGTAAGAAAAGTGCGAAAAAATTAAAATATATTGCTATGTTATCTAATTATATATTTCTAATAACAAAATTAGAAAAACTATTAAAATATACTGAATTAATTTTATTCAGTTTTAAACTTTTAATATTAATTCAAAATTTTAAAACAAATATTAATTCAAAATTTTTCTAAGACACTTAAAATTAACATGTATTATATTTCAGCTACATAAAAGTATATTATTCAAATACTTTGTTTTTTGTTTTCGAGGACCCAATCGCAGTTTTATCCTACAAAAACAATATTTAAAGCGTGATTTAACAATACTGTAGCTTAACTTGCGTGTTAAGGATAAAAATTACCGTTTTGTGGTTATGCTGTACAAAATTGTTTCCACATCAGAACAAAAGAAATATGTACAAGCATAATTCTCTAGAAAAAAAAGTATCAGGAGAAACACATAATAATTCATAATGTTTTAAAGGATTGTTCTAGGATATTTTCTCTAGCGTTTGTAATATTTCAAAATACAAACAATAACTTTTTTTGAGATGTTATTAGCAGAAAAAGAAAAAAAGGTATTAAAAGAAGGGTAAAAACACACTTATATCCTTCGTATCGCCCTTGACTGATTGAAAGCATTTAGGGTTGCAATACATATTTTTGGCGAAATTTTATTGACCAAAATAATTCGCCAATTAGAAGAAATCGTTTGGTGTTGGTAAATTATAGCCTTTGCTTTTATAAAGCAATTTAATTTTCTTTAACTAACCATGTGAAATGTTAAAGTATACCTCGTAATAAAACGAAAGGTATTGATTCATGTTTTCTAATCGCATAATAATTAAATTTTTTCAGCATAAATCTATTAAAATTTTGATAAGTACTGAAACTGTTGTATATTACAACAACCATTCGAAATATTCTATTCGAATTTTTCATTAAAATTTTTAAAAATTCTGTATACTGCAGAGGAGTTAACAGAATCTTAAGGCATACGATTTTTAAGTAAAACGTATTATTTACGATATTATGCACTGAAGTACAATTGTTTGTATATAAAATTTTTGTGACTCTTTTTCCTTAAACTTACGATTTCATGTTTCTGCTCAGCCGAGCTATCATCTGAATGGCTAGAAATTAGCCTTCAGTCTGACAACTTAAAGATTCGATTTCCATATTGGACATATCTAGATTTGAAATCTATTTTGAACCTTAAGACCTGGTTGAAGTTCTAGAGAATAAAAAGAAACAGTATGTTAAATAACCGATTTTTATTTGATCCTTTGATCATAGTTAGATTCGAATTTTGAATATTATTGTATATTCAATTTAATTTCCATTTTAAACCTTATTTCACAAAACTTATTTGAAGAATGAATGTTATGTGTGTGACTTTACGATGCATTTTTTATAAATTCTTAAGCAAAGAAGAAAGTGAGATTTTTTAAAAGTTAAAATTTCAAGACCCAAAGTGACGTTGTAAAATGGCTGTAGTGGTTGTAATTTACCAGCTCTGAATATTTTTAATAAGAGAAATTTTTTAAATTCTTCTCACATTTAAGTGAAGCTAATATTAATGTTCTATTGAAGTCCAGTACGGGAAAGTTCCTGGTGTCTACACAATTAATAGTCTGACAATGCGGAATGAATTCGGGCTAGACATCGCTAGCAGAAGTGTGCTTTGAATTTTTGGCAGAGAATGGAGCTTTTGCGGTCTTCGAAATCGAATCTGTTCGTGGCAGTCAATGATATGATTGTAATTAATGAACTAGGTCCATTTTTCATGACAAGTCAGCAGATAAATCAAGTATAATTTTTCTAAAGTAATGGCAACAGTTGAAGTTTTTTGCAATTAGTAAATTTTTTTAGCACATTTTGTACAATTTTGTTTTTAGTTCCTCACACACTTTAACAATGTATGGTAATGAACATAAATAGTTTACTTAAAATACATGAAACTAATTTGGAAGATCTTGACATATCTGAGAAGGATCTTTAGATAATAAATTGCCAACTTTATTTTTCAAATTGCAATTGAGAACTTATGGCGATTCTTACAATTCTTAAACATTTGTCACCGAAACGGGAATTAGTTCGATAGCAAAGAGGGACCACAGAGAGTCAACCAAACGGAATCACCACGGTAATGGAATTTTAACTCTCTAGTCTGAGGTACAACAGCTAATAGATTCGTTTCTCACCACGATTTGGGTGTTTATAAGGGTTTGGAAACAATTTAAAGCTGCAGAGGTTTTGGTCTAATTAGTCCCATCTGTTAAAAACTGATCGTTGATCGACTAGCAAACCAACCCAACCTAACTCGAATTTACACACAGTTTGTACTTATATATGTTCTACTAAAATCAACATCCGGATCAAAAATTTTTTAAGTAACTAAACAGAAATTCATAAAATTTCCTGAGTACCAAATCATTTTAATTTTCGCAAATTAATATGTGAGCAAAGTATAGGCAGCAAGTTACTTATATGAAGGTAGAGACGATGTAACAGGCCTCAGATCAGATCCCGATTGTCCCGAGTGATTGAGGCGTTTTCTCCTGAGAAAACGATCAGCAAAGGCTTGTAGTCTCGGTCACTTGAACTATCCAGTTGTGATTTTTATTTTTGGGGATTGTCAAAGGAAAGATTATACGAAATAAATCCACACACAATTGAAGAACTCAAGGTCAGGATACTATCGATAGTATCACAACACAAGAACTAACAAGAGTTTATATAAATATTCTCAAGCATGCTCGGCTATGTGGTGAAGTGGGTGAAGGGGCATTTTAGCATCTTCAGTGATGGGAGTTAATCACATTTAATGTATTTTATTTAACTCATTGACTTTACTGGCCGGTTTTACGGTTTGCATTCTGTATTATATAGGAAATTAATATTTTATTAGATCTTTTATTACGTATATCTATTTTACATATTTTAACTAATGTGAAATAATTATCCTTTTGGGTATGCATTAACTAGAAAAAAGTGGGCATTTATCCTTTGCAATTCGTGCTGCAAAATCTTTTAATTTTCATATTGGAAGAAAAATAATCCAATCTCGAGAGAGAATTAGCTGTTATTATTACCACCCTTATCTGCCATTGCCCCAAATTACTTAAGCCCGCAGTTTCAGGAAGCTTTTCTTTGAATCTGTTATTACATCATCTAAAATTATGTGTAAAACAATTCTTGAGTCATGATAAACTAAGAAATTGGGTTCCACCTATTAATATCAATGCATTTGTTGGAGTAAGAATAACGATATAAGAGAACTGATATCGTTTTCTTTCTAAAAATAACATGTTATCCATTTCCCTTTTGGATACAGTTAAATAAAAATTTAGATGTATCTGTGCGTTCATAAAATTAGGAACTTAAAAATTTTCGATTGATTCTTTTTTTTTACTTCTGTATTTTTTGTAAGGATGAAACTAGGAATTTTAAATACTGAATAGTTTTAAACTTCATATTAACCACTACATTATGAAAAAGGAAGTTAACTTTTACCGATCACTTTGCAACTAGAAATGAAGCTGAACCAAAATTGACTGAATGTAAGAGTTTGCATTATTTTAAATTCTATTAATAAGAATACAAAAAAGATTAAAAAGAAAGCCAATGGTTGTTATTATAAGCTACTAATCTCGTGATATAAAATATCTAAAACTTTCTCAAATTAAAATGAGAATTACATTTGAAGAAATTTTGTGATAATTTATTAGGAACATGAATGCTAATTTATTTGAAATTTAATTTTAAAATTAAAGAATGGCTCTACAATATTTATCTTATAATAAATTTGTTTTAATCAGAGAATATTATCATTGATTTTTTAAAAATTTTATATCCAAATAATTTTTAATTGTTATTAGTAACACTTAGAAATCCCACTCCGAAAATTTGAGAAAAAATATACTACATATAACATGTGCTTACGTTAATTTAAAAGGTAGTTACGTTAATTTAAAAGGTATAAATGTCTTTAGAGTAAAAAGTGGAAGTTACATTAGTGTGACCATTAACTAAAATATACAAAGCTTGATTTTAATTAGCAATTTTATTAGAAATATAAAAATAAAAATTCTAAATTTTGCTTTACATTAAAAATATAATTCCTTAAAATATAATTCAAAGTTTTATTTAAGGCAAAAAGTCTTAATTTTAAATTGATGTAACTCTTGTGACCAATATTTAGCATTGCAATTAATTGAGGTGAATTCTAAAACACTCAATTTAATTTCATGTACATATGCACGTGAAATTGCCAAAAATTAATAAAGCGTTTTATTACTACTGAACGCAAATACAAACTGCAAAATGCGTGGTATATAATATACGAAAAAAAATACTTTTAGAATAATACTTAAATTTACTGAAAATAATAAAAACGAAAAACATAATTGCGTATGCCTATTTCATGGAATAAATATTCTATGTGATTAAAAATATTGCTATTCTTATACCAAAATGATTTCATTCTAATACTGGAACAATACAGACAGAAAGTTTTGAAAATTATTAAAAAAAATGTAGTAGAGATTTCAATAATTTTCTAAAACACTACAGAAAATTTACAAATTCTTTAAAGTAATGTTTATTAAAAAAAAAAAAAAAAAAAAAAACTAATATTCCATAATTTGTACATAAAAATAAAAATCACATTTGTAGTTATGCTAATTGTATTCATGAAATTATATTGTAAATAAATTAAGATTTTTGGAAGGACTAAACAAGTTTTGCTAAAAATTACGATTATATAAGAACGATTATATTACGATTATACACAAGAAGTGAAAGATTTATGCTAAGTAAAAAGCCTAAAAATTAATTTCAGGATTTGAAATTTTCAGTACAAGGATATTTAAGTATCATATCGCGAAATCAAAAGCAATTGGAAGAATGCGAAAAAAGATGAGTTATACTACGGTATTTTTGCTTTTAAATAGAAAGTTACCAATTTTATAGTATCAATAGAACTCTGAATTTCTATAATAATCCATGATTTGCATATCAGTGGTTGATTGTGCAAAAAATTGATGAGAAGCCAGTAAAAGCAATTTTAAGAAATCTTTGAAAAAACATCTTGGAAATAAAATAAGCACGAAAAGAAGATTAGAACTTGAAATATGCTTGCGTTTTTTGTTTATATTTTATTAGTCTTATAAAAAATAGTTTCCTTTTAATTTCAATTTTAGAATCGAAACTGTTTATTCCTTACACATAACGTGACACTAATTAACACATTTAACTTTGCAATTATCTACAATTCTTATTCAGATTTCCCAATAATGTCAATATAAGTTTTTCAACCATAAAAAAGGAATGGAACATCAGATGATAAATAATAAAAGCAAACGAAAAATTGCATAAAAATGAGCTCGTAAAAAAAGAATTAGTTCATGAATGGGAATTAAATTTATCATTGCGTCTATGGGATCTTGTTAGGGACTAGCCAATGGTTCGTAAATTAAAGGTTCGTAAAAAAAAAGCAGCACTTATTGTACTTGAAATACTTGTTAGGGATATTGTTTCTTAAATCGTTTACTAAAGTGACTTACAGATATTACAAATAATTTCAGCTGTGTTTTTCTTTTTTAGCCTCTGCTTTCATGGGCGATGTGCTTTCTAGTATTCCTGCTAGATTGCAATGCGTGGGTACTGGTAGGAACTTCACCAGTTTCATGTACTACTCTAGGATCCACCCTGACAAGCACAAGGCCCTGGTGCCAGGGGACAAGAAACTGTTACGAGAGTCCGATTTTGACCCAAGTCTCCCCACCAAAATAATCGTTCATGGATTTGTGGACAGCATCCACATGAGCGACTGGATGCAGGTACAAATAGAATTTTTTTTCAGCAAATTATACATATTCTACTTCAAGGAATTTGCGAAAAATGATAGCAAGTTTTTTTTTAAAGCGTATTAGCTTAGATTGTGAATAAGGTTAGTCATGTTTGAGACACATCACAAAACTGAAGTTGTGGTTGCAACGTTGCTGCTTATTTTAGTGTATTATAAAATTAGTATGAATATTTAGGATTAACATTCGCAATATAATGAATGTAACTGTGAAAAGCTAGTGGTGATTTTTCTATTATACCACTTAACTTTGAAATGGTTTGGTACAATTGAATAAAAATCATCTTTGAAATTACTTTTTAAAAGAAATATTTTGGTATTAAGTTTTCATTAATCGTGAAAAGATTAACATAATTTTGTGTAGGTAATAGTAGTTAGGCGACTTATGATGGGTCATTAGATGGCACAGTGTCTACTTTGTCTCATTTCATAATGCGTATAAGTTGAAAAATCATAGAACTATATAATTCACACATTTAGATCAATATTACACAACGTAGTCGCTATTGTCAATTAAGCAATTCAATCTTTAGTGATCTGGAAAACGTTTTTGTGCCTAATAAACCGTATATTACAGTATAATGCAATTATTTTGAAATAAAAATCGCTTCTAGTGGATGCAAAAATATGGTGCGAGTAACAACCAAATCGGAAAAAAAGGTTTTATGTAAAAATTATTATTTAAATAGAAAGGCAAAGAATTTTACAAGTTTTTCTTTAAATATATCTGCAATTTTAGCAGTATCCTACTTATATGGATTCGCACAATTATTAAATATTTGATTCCTTGCAATTATTAAATGTGAAATATCGGAACTGATATCATCATGAATGAATAATATTACTTAAACTATTTTGTTCTTAATCTGTAGTAAACAGGTATTGATCTCTTGACTCTTTACTTGAATTCTTGATCGGTCTTGACTTCTTTGCACTTCGTTAGAATTATAATTAAATCTTTTATTCCCAAATTAAAATGCAATTTGACTAGAATTAATCCAATTTGAGATTTTTTTTCTGTACAAAATTTCTATTTTATTGGCTAAAATTTATTTAAGAAAATTTAAAATAGAGATGATTTGAAGATTTTTTAAAAATTTTTTTTGATAAAGTTTATTTACAAAACTTTATTTTATTCTCTTGATTTTACAAATGATCTCAAAAAAGTTAAGATGCAAATAAAAATAATAATGATAATAAAAAAAACCCCTTAAAATTTAAACAAATATCATACCATGAAATTTCATTTTTATTTATTAAATTCTTTATATATTAGCTTTTAATAAAAATATATTACATCGTTTTTAGGAATAAACTTAAATCTAACAACAAAATAACTATTTTTATTATTAAATTTACTATTCTTTAAAACAATTAGTATTTATTTTTAAAATTTACTTTTTTTCGCGTACAAAGAAAGGAATACAAAGAAACAGATAGCTGCATATTGAGCTTAAATTAATGCATTACATGCAAAAAAAATTTCGAATAAACTATTAGATTTTTTAAAATAATTAATTTTTCTTTTTTCTGGAAAAATATAATCTTAAACTTGTGAAATGAAAGCAAATCACTTCTGGGAACTGGAAACATTGTTAGTGCAACGCATCATTCGAAGTAAAGTCGTTTAAGACGTTCATTTAAATTAGTTGCTGATTAAAACTTTTCGTGAAGACTTCATAAAATTTCAAAAAATGCTCATCTTGTTAATGTGACTTAAAAATTAAAAAAACAAATATTTCTTGCAATCGAGAGTTTAGATTTTGTAAATGAATATGTTCATAAGCTTTCAGATTTCTAAAAATATATCTCTTCTCTGATGAAAGAAGGCTCTGGATTACAGTTCGTTCTGATGAAAGAAGGCTCTGGATTACAGTTCGTTCTGATGAAAGAAGGCTCTGGATTACAGTTCGTAAATTAATAGCTTTGTGTAAGCGAGTTACATCTTTTCACGAGATTTTTGTGGCAATAAACAATACACAGTGGGAGTGGTGTAATAATTTATACGACAATCAAAAAGGCAGATTGCTTAAATTTAATTGACTCGATAAAGTGGTAAAGGATATGATACTTCACAGATATGCAATATCAAAAACCAGTTAGTTTACCTTATATGACATGTTTTTTAATCTTATTGAATATTTTATTGCTATTGAAGATTTGTCAATAGGACACTCAAAAGACTTATTGAAAAGAAGAATGGTAATATATTTTAAAAAGTTAAGATAAAGCCAATAAAGGGCCAAATAACTTGCAGAAATACTTTCTATATGTTTGTATATAGAATTATGACACATTTTTAACTGAAATTTATTTTAATAAAATACGTGAATGACAACTGTCATTTAGTTGTAACTTATTATATTGTTATGTAGTTTTATATACTTAATATACTCTTATGCAGAGAATTTTTAAAATTAAGTTCTGTGATTGCTATTTTAACTATTTTTTATAATATAATATTTTTTATAATATAATAATAATGGGGATAAACTATTTTTTTCTCCTATTTTTCGCAGAAAATGAAAACGAAGTTTCTCACATCAGGAGAGTACAACGTCATACTGGTAGATTGGGGTTGTGGTAATGATTTCCCGTACACTCAGGCGATTGTGAATTCTAAAATAACTGCTAATGAATTAGCTAATCTAGTTAAATTTCTTATTGTAAGTATTGTTGACGTTTCTTATTTATGTGGGAATAGTTTTTGAATTTGCAAAATTGATGGTAGCATAGAATCTTTTTGAATTTTTGAAAATATTAAAAAAAAATCTTGTACACTTTTTCAAAGTTTAAACTTTTTTATATGTAAATATTTTTCTATCATACCAGATCTTTTCAAACAATTCGGGAAAACTATGTGATGAAAATATTCAATTTTCAATTCTGCCTTTATAAAAATCTTTTTTTTTTCATTGTCTTTATATTAGTGCCAAAAATATTGAATTAATATGAATGTGTGATACATTAAGAGTTTTCAGCAGTTAAAACGTTTTGAATTTATTGTTTATTAAAATATATAGATTGGACTTATTATTTAAACATTTTAGTTAACTAGCAAAATATCATGGGGATAAAAATAAAATACTTTTTAATTTATTTAAAAAATCTAATAAAAATTATGTATTTTGTTAGATTTAATTTGATGGTAGGTTTAGATTTAATTTGATGGTAGGTTTAGATTTAATTTGATGGTAGATGGTAGGTTAGGTTTCGAGAGCCAATTAAAACAATAGGCCCCAATAAGTGTAGGTCTAGTATAGAAAAATAATTGAATTAAAACATTTCAGTTTCTTGAACTGATACCATCAGTTCAAGAAACTGAAATGCATTTGCATCTATTATTCTTATGTAGCTTTTGTTGCAATCACTTAAGACTTGCGTTACTATTTGTACTTAAATGCTTTTCTTTAAAAATGTTATCAGTCTAATTATACCTCGTAAGAAAAAAGTTTCCACTGAGAGACAAACTTTTATTACATGCTACATGGTAATATTTTAAAACTATAATAAACAATGTATACCAATTATTTCAAAAGTGCATTTCATAAAATTCAAATTTTAAATAGTGGTAAACTCGAATTAATTTAAAATAAATTTTAAATTAAAAAAATTGTCGAATTTATTAAACAATAAAATTAATGAAGATAAATCAATGCAATTTTCATACCAAAATTATTGAATCTTATTTTTAATTCTTAATTTAATTGTAACTTAGTTCAGTTAGAAGAATGATAATATTTAAACAGCCAATTATTATATCTTTTATGTATAGAATCATTATAATGCTATGTGTGAAAGAATTAGACATACATGAAAGCAGCAAAATTTTATGCCGAGTTGGTTGTTGGAAATCAGAATTCTGGCCTTTCAGATAAATATGTTATTTCACAGGTTTGACTCTTGACAGTTCCGCAAAATCCAACTCATTTCATTCGAGGATGTTTGTAATAATTTTTGAAAATTACTTTAAAACTGTAACACCAGCCTATTTAGTGCTCATATGGAGAAATTTATTGTAGAATGATAAATCAAATTAGCATATGAATCAACAACGTGAAATTCATTTACCACTGTTTCAAAACTTAATATATTTAAACTATTTCTGATGATATTCAAAATCGCACCAATTTTTGATTATATTTTATGAACAAAAAATGAGGTATAATATTTCTGTATCCAAAACTCCAATAAAATATTATAGCATACATTACAATTTTGTTACAAATATTTTATGGAACATTAAATTTGTTGGAGAATTGCATAAACATAATATAATTTTAAATTTGACTTAAAATACTTTATTACTAATCAAAGCAACAAAATCAATTATGATTATATAGCTGTAAGCCATTTATTTTAGAAATACAGATGTTACATAAGTGATTTATTATTACTGATAATTTTCCATTAAAAAATCATGTTCATAATCTCATCTATTCTAATGTAATAATATAAAAATGTGTAAACATACTCTATATGCATCAAAAAGATAAATTTTTGGTTCTAAATTTCATAGTTATAATAAATCTAGCAGTTTGGTAATCTTGAAAAATAATTTGGTAAAAATACTTTAACATTTTCTTTTTAGTGTTCTAACCGTTAAAATAGCATTGGTTTTATAAGTAAAGAATAGTTATATCGGTCTTTAATTTAGTTGACAATTGTTGTTTTGATGGTAATATATACTTAAAGTAGTCTGATTAGAATAAGAATCACTGCTTGTCTGGTATAGATCTGGTTCAGAAACATCACCAAGAAAAGACCAACTCGTTCAAACCTACGTCATGTGACGGAACGATTAGACGGAGTTAATTGAAATATTGATGGTGTTGACTTGTAGCATCGATTTCGTAATGTAATTCAAAATTAAGTCATAATTTATTAATTTGACTCGAAATATATTGAGAATTAATCTACTGTGCAACTTTAAATGTAATTTATAATCGCATAGGAAATATCAAGTTTAGAATATACCACTAAAAGTATGAAAAATGTAATTTAAATGTGACGTAAATTTGCAATAAAATTGCAAGATATGCTTCTAAGCGGAGGAAAAAAAAAAAGAGATGCTTTGATTTCTGAAAATATAGATGTATAATTTATGGCAAGCACAATAGTTTCTTGTGTTTTTTTTTAATCCATTATTTTTACAAGCAGTTTGAAATATTCTTAATTTGAATGCTTTACACAAATAAGATTTGTAATCGATGTAATTGCGGTTCCCTTTCCGTCTGAAGAAATTTTGACAGGTGCTTTTGAAAACTTCTATTTTTATTTGTGTACTAATGTGTGCAAAAACAATTTTTGTTCCTTATTGTTTTATGAGCAATCTTTTTAAAATATTTTCCTTAAGAAGAAACTGATCTTATAAGTAACAACATATATAATACATGTAGTTTCAGTTATACTTATAAATAAGTTTTTCCCCAGGGGAAAAAATCTAAGCTAATAGATAAAAACGTTAGAGTTTCTGACTTTCAATTCAATAGTTGTGGTTTCTATTCCCACATCGAGTTTGAATATTTGTAGTGGTTTAAATAAGCATAAAATGTAAATGAGAAGGCAAACGAATATTGACATCCTTTATAATTTTATAAAAAATTAACGAATTTATTAACATAATAAATCCAGTGGAGTAATGGGAATGCTTCGCTCTCCAAAGACACCAGTCCCATGTTAGATCTTCAGGCTCGGCAAGATGGACTCAACCTTACATCTTTTCAGTAGATTAATAAAACTGAACATCACAGGCTTGGGAACTAAACACTAAGAGTTTCGCATTAGGCTGATCACCTAACGGGGCAAGTACTTAGCACCCTGGTGCACTCATAAAGAAAACAGATATGGGCAATGTAAGGCTTGGCCTTACGGGGCTATAGTGTCATTTAGTTTCAATTTATTAACATAATAACATTGCAAAAAATGAATTTTTGAATCGCAAATTTATTTGAATTCTCAACTGACCTGAAATAGACAAGAACTGGAGGTATAAAATTTTCTTTTTTTTTATTCATTTTTTACGTTGATAATAGTCAGTGTCTAGCATTGAAAATCTAAAAGTTCTAAGGAATTTTTTTTTTATAAGAAAGATGCTAATGTTTTGAAAGTCGATGCAAGAGTTCATTGCCTATAATTACAAATTTACATCTCTAATATGTATTTTGCCAGGACAGAGGTTTTTAAATTACACATGAATAAACCCAATGATTGAACTTTTTAAAAGATGCTTTGTATTTCTATGCACTAAAAAATGAGTTACAAAAGTAACAAAAAATAATTTTATTATTAGAACACCAAAAATTTAGCTTTTGTAAATATAAATACCTTCTAATTAATAAGTGATAAAAATACTTTTGTTACTTATACAAAAAAAAAAAAAATGTTTTGAATTCTTTTTAAAATAACTATGCATTTAGCCATCTAATTTAGTATTTTTCATCTTTAATTTTAGAAATCTAGTTTTTTTTTTTTTAAATAGTTGGTATAGTAAATCAGTACGCAACTTGAAACTGCATCAATAGATACGTATTTAAATGGTAGTATAAAAATAGTTTTTATTTGCGATAATTAAATGAAAGTTTTATATTTTGGCAAAAGCACGAGACAGGTGCTGAGCCCTCCCACTTTCACCTGATCGGGCACAGCTTAGGCTGCCATATAGCAGGCCGGGTCGGCCACGCAGTTCCCCATCTGGGCCGGATATCCGGTAAGTCTCCACCCGTTTTTTCATTCATTCACTATCCATTATTTGTGTCTGCTTCTTTTTTTATCCTCGTTTAAGCATGCTTCTTTTTATAGAATTTTCATCATTATGAAAGGACGTAAAATAAGGCGGGAATTTTTTTTATGTTAAAATTTTTTTTCACGCTGTTAAATGAATAAAAAAATAAGTACTCTCTTTTCGAAAACGTTTAACGATATTGCAACTAAAAATTTATTTTCCTCCCACTTCTACAAATAAAACCACAAATTTTGATAAAAATAGAATTTTTTTAGTTGTTGAAATTATTATGAAGTACTTTTTAAACATAAAGTTTGTCTTAATTTAAATTTTTAATTTGAACCTTATCTTTAAATTTGAATTGAAAATAAGAAATTATTGGATTTCTATTAATGATCAAAATAGAAACTGAATGATTAAAACTAATCTAATACATAACACGTATAATTCTCTTAAGCAAATAAATTTCTGTTGCACATGTAAAAACTATAACAACAATACTCAGAAAATAATATTAATATAAGATGATAGTCGTAAATCTAATTTATTAAATACTAAAACTCATTTGATGAGTTTTAGTATTTAATAATAATATTTAATAAAATTTGAAAAGAATACAGGAAGACTTACTTTTAATTAGGCCAGCCTAGATTTACAATTGAAAGTCCCTTTCTATTTTATTATAATTTTGAATATTTGAAATTAATACTATCAACGAGTTGGCGTAATTCTGCTGTAAAATGGACTCCAGACGCAGGCCGTTTTAAAACCATCTTCGAGAATTTTCTCGGCGAAGTGATATTTTTTGCACTCTAGACTTCAAGTTAAATTCATGGGTTCAATTTCCCCCTCAGTTGATGCCAAGATGAAAACCGAAATTTAGAAATCTGACCATCGTTGGTTCGAATCGCATCTTAGAGGCAGATGTTAATAATGTTTAGGCTTCTACTTTAATCAAAATTAATTTGTATTTGTATGCCAAAAATGGTCGCATTTAGTGACAAGAACCAAGCAAACTAAGCTCATAAGACTGCTTGTTGTAGTTGGGAATTATTTTTTAAAATTCAGAGGTTTCGTTAAAATTAATGCTCATGGGCAAAACGATCATTGAATGAAAAAAATTAATGAACCGAAAATTTTTATTAAACATTTCTTAGAGCAAAAATCGCATTTAAAGAGTCAAAAAATGCATTTCAATTTTGATGTTGATTGATTTTATCTCAAAGGATGACCAAATTTTATTATCTCGAGTATCACAATTCATAACTTCATAGTTATTGAAATTTAAAAGTTTGAAATATTAATTGTAATATATATTCAACTTAAAATATTTTGAAAAGTTTTATGAATATAAGTTGAGTTATAATAATTATAATCGTGAAAATTGAGATATATCCGTTATTTTGAAAACAATTTTTAAAATTGGGTATAGTCTTTTTGTATTTTTTAAAGGTATTTATTTTTAAACTTTAAAATTCTTTAGTTATAAATTTTCGACTTTAGATAATTAATGTCGTTATTTCTGAAATTTAACTGTATTTGTAAAGGACTGGACCCTCCTGGACCAAGATTTTATCAAACTGCGTTGGAAGATAGGTTGGATGCCGGTGACGCAAAGTTTGTTGACGTAATACACACGGACGCTGGCCAAAATTTCCTAGAAGGTAACAGAGCTACATTTATTATAAATAATTCAATATTTATGAACTACAAGATAAATTCATTTACAATGTGAAGGAAAAAAATTCTTTCAATAATGAAAGTATATTGGCGCAGCATGTCCAGTTTTGGACCTTTATTTGGATTTTTAATTTTGATTAACTTGAAAAATTTTGGATTTTTAATTTTGATTATTCTCAGCAAGTGACCTCCCTATGCATAGCTCAAGTTAAAGCTTTAATAGCTAATGCGAAGGGTGTTAAATAAATTAACTTGTAACTTTTTTAAATGCTTGCGGCATAGTTCTCTAGTTCAGAATTGACTGACCTATTCAATGTGTCCCAATTGTCTCGTGAGCACAATGGTTCTTCGGTTAAATAGAGATTCTATTGAAGATTTATAGCATAGTTAAATAGAGATTTGAGTTTACTACTTTCCGTAATGAGAACGGTGCTCTAACCAACCAGACCATAGCGGGTTCTAATTTCAGCCATTTTCCCATAAAAAAATAAGAGATGATGAGAGCGATACATTTATAAGGTTATATTTTAGTCAGCATAATATAGTTAATGCATTAAATTAAATCGCATGTTTCTTACTATATAAATAGAAAAGAATTTCATGAATGAATGATTAACTTTCAAGGATTACGCAAACGAGCTTTAATTCGAAAATGTATTTGATTTTAAGTTCCTGGTTAAAAAAGCTAATGAAGGAAAGAAAACTATCACTTATCAACAGTATAAATTCTATTAAATGACTCTGCACTCATCAATAGAAATTTGTTAACTTCTCTTAAATCAAATAAATTACAGGAAATTTCTCAAATAACATCTGCAATCAATAAATTTATGAACCAAAGTGTCAGATAGAATTCAAAACGAAAACATTTTGGGAATTAGAAAATTATTGGTTGTTGAGATTATATATAGACAAATAAAAAGTACTCTTTTTTCACCAGGGATATTTGATTTCAATAACTTTGAATTGTTTCTTAGATTATTGGTTGTTTTTGTAGCTAAAATTTGCTTTTTCTCAGGAATGGGAATTGTGTCGAATGTGGGCCATATCGATTTCTTTCCTAATGGAGGTAAAGACCAACCAGGATGCCACTATTCTCCTTTGTCCATATTGCCAAAAATAGGAATTCATCGAGGTTGGTATTTCTTAATACGTTTCAATTTTAGCCGCAATGATATGCATTAATATTTTTTACGCATACGTTTTTCAGGGCGTTCCTAATGCTTACGTATTATTTATATCATTGAAATTTTTAACATTTTCAAAATACTCCCTCCAGTTAAATGTTAAATTTAGGCAAGAATTTTTCAGAAAAACTTTATAAAATTTCTTTGTGTATTTCGCTAATTAAAATTAGATTTCTTTCATTAATGTTGATATGGTACGTTTTTCTACAATTTTTAAATTTTAACAAATTTACTAATTATGAAGTCTTGACAAATTTACTAATTATGAATTAAAGAACTAATTATGAAGTCAGTTTCGGAACAAAGCTATCTTTTGCATGAAATACGTAAGCGTATATGGATGTGTAGACAAAACTATTGAAAGAATAAACTTCACAAGCATGTTTGTCAAAATATACAGTTTTGAACTATTGTACTTTTTTGATATCTTTTTACAATTAAATTTTAACATATGAGTAACCATAATAATGTTTTGGTGATGGAATGATGTGACATATCGCATGGAGGGGCTAGAAGCAGGCCAGTCTCAAACCCACATTTAAAATTCAATCCAGTACTCTGTCAAAATTAAGAAAACAATTAAAGACTGAGATTCCTCATAAGAAAACCTGAGCAAAGTTGTTTTAGAGCAATTTCAGTTAAATATCGCTATTTGGCAATTGCAACAATGTATGATTGGGTTGTTACAGTTCCTTAACTCTTGAAGCTTGTGAAGCAATGAAAAAAAGTTTCAAAAATAAACTAGAAATTTCCAAAATGTTTCTGAAGAAAATATTCTATTTTGGAAATTTTATGTTACTGTCTCTTTTACGGTGAAAAATGAATTAATCTAAAATGATGCACAGATTAATGGAAAACTATTCTCTTCTCCGAGATCCACATTTTAAAATAAACAATACTAATCTTCGTAGATACATATCGAGTGCTCGAAACTTGATTTTTGCCACCAAATTTACAAGCAATTGATCGGCACCGGCATATTGGATGGTCACACACCTCTGTAACTTGAAAGATTCTATATGATTTATGGGAGACTTCAAAGTGAGATTTTATAGCTCTTTGTTTTTTCAGAAGTGCAGTAGGTCCTAATTTTATTTGAATGAACTTTAAAGTACAGCCACATAATACCTAATTAATGATTTTCCTTGTAAAGTGAAAATATTTGCCGAAAAGATTGGCTAGTCATATCACTTGATTCAAATTATATATAATATTATTGTGGAGAGGCTGAATCACATCCTGCTGCTCCGAGAATACTCTAAAGTCTAGAAATTGTGTCGTTGAAAGAATGGGAGCAATTCTGCAGAAACTCAAATTATGTGCCTTATTTCTAGTAGTTAACTGCATAAAGCTGATATACATATGAACTTCTATGTTCAGTTTTGTAACTATTGTTTAGCAAACTAATGCATGTTGATTTCAATTGTGTTTGTTATAATTGTAACACCATAATATTTTTTTAATTTTATCAACCAATATCTTACAAATTTCTTCAAAACTTGGCCTGTTCAGTGAATAAAACTTCAGAATTTTTAAATTTTGAAAAAAAAAAATTATTGCGTTTATTTGACATTTATAACAATGAATATGTAATTGCATATTTTAAGACTGATAGTCTTTTTAAAATACTTTTAGTGTAAACACATACCAAATTTAAAAAAGAACTTCATTAAAATGAGAAATTACTCCCATTATATGAGAGTCCTTTTGAAATTTTTGCAATATGCACAGACGAGAAGTCGTAGAAACATTAAGGGTTAAATTTATTTCCTAGTTGACAATTTTTTTATTTAAAAATATAGTTTATTTAAAATATATTTTATTTAAAAATATAATAGGAAAAAATTTTGGCAGTAAAACATGGATTTGACGCAAGAACATATGCTGTAGTTTTTTTAAGATTTTTAATTAAGATTAAATCGACAAGAATGCGTTATATATCTGCAATTAGCATTTGAGTATCAAGATTCATATCATGTAAATAATTTCAAATTATTTCAAATTTAACAGAGATGGCAATTCTTCTCAGTCTGAAGAATGAGTCAATACCTGAATGGTTATAGTTCGGCTTTTAATATAGCGATTCTCGTGGGTTCGAGTCATTACTTAAGTGTAAATATTTTCAGCGATTCAAATTCTTCCTCAAACTAAAAATCTCATTTGAATTAGATTTCGTGTACAAAAAGCGACTTTAAAATGACAAACAATACAAGCTACTGAAGAATCCAACGAAAAAGTATTCATGATGTCACCAAACCAAAGAAAATTTTAACCTCTATCTAAGAAATTATATTAAACCTATTTATAAAATCTAATTGTTTTTGTTCCAAAATTTCTTGGAGACAAGGATAGAAATCAAATATATATATATAAAGTGTAAATATAAATTTTGAATTAAACATTTTATTGTTTTTTAAAAACTCTTATCTACGTAATTAAATATTGTGACTGTTTCTGTTTTAAAAGTGTATGCTAAAATAAAGTAAGTAATAAATTTTTATATGCTGCGTGGATTGTTTTTAACGTTTCGGTATAAGAGTAATTTAAATATCTTACCTTTAAAATTACATTGAAAAATTTAAATTATATTTCAAATACGTTCCTAAGGAAGTAGCAAATTAATATTTAAAAAACTTTAGACTATAAGCAAATTCTTTATAGCCGTAATATGATATGCATTTTTATAGCTTTTATATAAATTTATCTGAAAAACTTTTTGATTGTATCGAAATTTTATTGTATGATTTTCTTCTGATGTAAGCCAACTGTAAATTAAGTTTTCTATGCTAACGTAAATTCTAACACGTGGTGTAATAGTTAGGAATAATTTATGATATTATTCCAAGCAAATATACTATATAATATATTAGGCTTAATATAATAAATTGCCTATATATATTTCAAATGCAAAGTCCCTATTCAAAAGATCAAAAGTGAAAGCAAATGGTTGTTAGTCTTAAAGACGCAAAAATGAATAGCTTTAAACTCATATCTTACATATTTACAAATTGTTCATAATTACATACTCTTACTACTTCACGAAATTCTATGCCTAATTCTAGCTGTTAGGTACTACGTAACGTGTGACCACTTCAAGGCAATCGACTACTTCATCGATAGCATCCAATCTCCCATCCAACCCAGACTATCAGGGGGTTCGGACTGCCAACCAGTTGGAGTGGCCTGTAGTGACTGGGAAACTTACGCCCAAGGAAGATGCGCAGATTGCTCACATGACGGGAGCTGCGCTCAGATGGGTTACTTTAGTGATCAGTTTTGGAATCCTGAGGTTTCTAAGCATCGATATTTCATGAAAACCGCTGATGAGGAACCTTACTGCTGTAAGTATTCGTTTCATTACATATGAAATTTTCATTCACCCTTTGTACTTAGATACGTAAAAGGACAGCTTTTATTATTAAAATAATTGTAATTTACAAACTCCCGTGTGGTATGGATTGCGGTATATATATATCATATTGAAGAATAAGTTTCTATATTTTTCTTTCTTTAAACCAAAGACCTATGCTTAGTTTTAATTGGCGTCAATCACAATTTTTCTCTATCCCGTAAAAAGTCCATGCCTCCAAGACTTTAAAATAAAAATTATTAAATTAAATCCTTTATTATAGAATACTTTTGTATATTCGAGTCCAAAAACCGGCAATATTGTCACTGGCATGTTAAAACTAAACCACCAATGTGATTTATGATAACATACAGTAGGCACTATTTCAAACAATTCGATTTTTGCGGCAATATAATGCAAAAGTCAGAAATACAAATTTTGATATTTATTATACATTCATTATGTGCATTATTTAAAAAAATATTAAAGTGAAAACTTAAAACATGAGATATTCCTCATATATATTTAAATAAAAATTAAGAATTGAATCTGAAATTTGTCTTTGTGTCTCTACTTAATTTTACGGTATTAAATAGAATTGTGCATGGAGTTAAGCAGAATGCCCGCTTGCTCAATCCTACAAGCTTACTATGGTTTACCGAATTCTATTCTAGCCCACAAATTCAAAATATTTCCTCACGTGTTATGTTAGTTGATCTGGAAACTGAATGGTTAGCGTTCTGTTTTCTGATTCTCGTGGTTCGCTTCCCACACCAACTTAGATATTCGCTATGCTTCAGAGTTTATTTTGAAATAAACATCCCTTTCGAACAAACTCTCACATACAGAAATTATTGTAAAAAGACAAACGAATGAAATCGAATTAAAAATAGATGTAAATGCTGTACCAAATGTGTCACAGTATATAATTTATTAAAACTCTATATTTTATTAAAAAAATAAAACTTCTACACAACTTGAAGAAAAAGTATTGAAAGAGTTGTGTTAGAAATGTAACACTCGTTCCATTGGATACAATTTTAAACTGATTATTTAAGCTGTCTGCTGGTCTATTTGAATCATCAATTAAGCTAGATGGAAATGCAAATGAATTTCTATCTATGATTCATTGTCAATTTTAAAACGTCTAAGTGTCTTTTAAAAGAAATATCTAGTAAAGAATTGCAAATAACGTAAGGTAGTAGTAATCTGAATCTGTAGTTAGAATCGTAAGTTCCAAAAACTCTTCTTAATTTTCTGATAAGTAATAAAACGATCAAATACAAGATTTTTAAGGCCTTTTGAAGCATTTTTGTTAGATAAATTATACCAATGTTATTTGAATATCTGTTAGATAGACTATTAGTGCCTTAGACAAGTACTTGATAGACTGAACTTTTTAATAAAATTTTTTGAAGCCTTATGTGAAATCTGAGCGATTTAAGAAGGAATTAACTAAAATTTGTTTAGTACTTAAAAGAAATGCTACTTTATGGGTACGAAAATTTTTGTTATACTTAGACACCAAAGTATCAGCTTTATCAATCTTCTGTTAGT
Source organism: Latrodectus elegans (assembly GCA_030067965.1). Lineage (NCBI taxonomy): Eukaryota > Metazoa > Arthropoda > Arachnida > Araneae > Theridiidae > Latrodectus > Latrodectus elegans. The sequence goes on from CM057814.1 coordinate 76,955,900, forward strand.
TTTATCAGTGAAATGCTGTAGAATGATTAAGAAACGTTAGAATATATTAGAGGAATAAGAACACGAAACAAAATATAAATATTATATAAAATCTAATGTATGAAAATAATATACTTCTGGCCAATTGCTAAGGACGGATCACAAACTGCAATGTAGCATAATATTAAGTGAGATATGAGGCCTAGTAGGATAAAATATAGTTGCCACACTGTTCAGACATTAGAATACAGAATATTTATTGTTCTGAAAAGTACAAAAGCTGTGAAACATCTGAAAGAAAAAAATTTCATTTGATGCTGCATACGGAAAAGTGGAACAATGCATCTAAAAGTCAGCAGGCACCTTGAAGAAAGGTATCAGTACGGGATATGTCCTCTATGGAGTGTGATGCAACATTCCACACGTCGTATCATATTTTGCACAACATTATCCAGCAGCTGTTGGATAATGTTGTGCAAAATATGCACATATCTCATTCCTCTGTGAGTGCACGGATGAGGGTGTTCTTGTTTATCGAAGGATAGTTTCGACCAGCAACTTGCCTCCCCAAAGCATATCACATATTTTCAATGAGGTTTAGATCTGGAGAACTTGATGGCCATACAAGGCGTTGAATACCCTCGATGTCTAGACAATCCTAAACAGCGAGTGTTCGATGAAATATTGCGTTGTCGTCTATAAAAAAAAATTATCACTCACAGCACCACGGAAAGGAACATGAGGAAGTAGAACTTCATTAATGTATCGTTGGCCTGTCATAGTCCCATTCGCAACCACATGTTGCGACGTACGGCCATTGATCATGATGCCGGCTCACACCATGACACTACAAGTCGGATATCGGTCCCTTTCCTGGATATTTTCTGGACGATAGGCAGTACCACTTTCGCGGCAGATCATTTGTCGTCTACAATCCGATGACAGACTGAACCTACTCTCATCTTAGAATAGTACGCATGCCCAGTCCTGCGATGCTCACGACACCATTGCAAACGGGCAGTGATGTCGGGTCAATGGGACACACACAACAGGTCTGCGGGCGTATAGTCCTCATACCCTCAAATTCTGGCAACAGTTTTTCGGGAGATCTACTTTTCTGAGGCAGCAAGAAACTGATTTGCCACCTGCTGATTTGTGGAGCACCTGTACCTTTTTGCTGACAGGACGATATATCTGTCTTTTGCAGGCGTCGTACTTCTAACATGACCTCCCTCGTGCCGCCTACTACACATTACAGTAGTTTTAAATGACTTCCACAGCCGTGAAGCAATGCTGTGAGCGATGTCGAACTCCCTGGCAACATCTGTTATTTTTCGCCCAATAATTCGGACTTCGCTTTCCAATAATTCGGCCACGCATAAAAACATCTAAGTGATGTCGGGAAGACGTGCCAAAATTTCAAGTTCGTCTATTAAATCTTTCCTGTAAAACTTTGACTTGAAACAACAACTGTTCACACGCGTCAAAACCTTTAAAGCTCTCATGAACGATATCATGTGATGAACAGACGCGGAAAAAAAATTTGCATACGCTTACTTCTTACTATATCCCATATTTATTCTAATTTTCCATATTTTTCTTCCTTTCATTTTGTGGCTGCTATGGATGATAGCGTTATCTGTTCTTAGCAATTGTCCAGCAGTGTATAATAGGAACACTAAGTAAAAAAACTTTAAAATTCAAAATATTTCTGAAAGTGCTGATAATTTATAATATTGATACCCACATTAATGTTTTTCGTTGATATTGCACAAATACTCATTATTTAAAACATTGTAACGTTTTGATTGAATTTGTAGCAAGGAATAAATATCAAGGGTTAATAAAGCACCTGTTATTTTAAGAATCTTTAATTGAAAAACTATTTAGTTAATTTTACCTCATGTAAAATCTTATTTTTCAGATTCATTTCCATAAAATAAATTTTTATTTCTCTTAATATATTTGTGGAATTTTAAGTTCTAAAATTAAATTTGTAAGCTTTCGATTTGCGCATGAAAATATATTCGCTGAGCTGTTGAATACTTAAAATGAGTTGTGTATCCTTATTGATTCAAACAGTAAGAAAAATTTTACCTAAATTTATACCGTCGCGTATACCTGAAAATATAATTATTCGCCTTGAATTGAAAAACTTGGTTATTTTTCACTTTATTAAGGAACTTTTAATAAATATTACACCCAAATTCTTAGTTTATAATTTTTCTTTGCCATGAACTTTATATAAAGAAAAGTTTTTCTTCACTTGAAGTACTAATTTTATTTTAACTATTCTTTTGTTTCAAATAGTGTTTCAATACCAAGTTATTGTGGAAACTGGATGTGAACATGGTTTTTGCACCGATGAGTCTTCTAAGTCGGGGATTAATCCTGGTGTTATCAGACTTGAATTAAATTCAAACACTGGTAAAATTAATAGACTGGATCTTGAAGATAAGTAAGTACGCTAGAATTATTTATTTTCGAAAATCTCAGCTACTAATAACAAAAGTGCCGGTAAATTTGCTGATTTAAGTTTTTATAAAAATACAAACTTGTTTAATCTTATTTTTTTCCTTGGTTATTTTGTGATATATAAATGCGATACCGATGTCTAATGCAATGAGCAAGAAAGAATCTTCGAATAATTGCTAAATGGTTATTCCCGACACAAGATGCGTACTTACTACTATCACTATAACTGAGGAATCTTGTAAATTATGAAATCTTAATATGTCAGTTGCCTTTATACAGAGAAAATGTCTAATAAAAATGGCCTTGAGGATATTTCGCACTCTTCAGAACGAAAGTCCTTCGTTCAAACTCAGCCATTTTTGAATAGTAGGGGTAAAGTTGTACTTTCTGCTTGCACGTCATCGATGTATTTGAAGTACACCTGCTTTCATTTCTTGTGGCACATGAATATGACATTCTATTTTTGAAGGTAACGTAAGCGGTAGGTATCTAAGTGCCTTACAAAAGCTTTAGGTTGTTATGTGGGTCTATCTTAGGCTCTTAGATTGTTTACTTAGCAATGTCAAAATAATTGAATGTGATGACGGTTAGTCATATTCCTCGTAGTAGAGCAATTTATGAATGTGTAATTATCTGTAAACGTCGAAGCTGAATGAGCGATCATTGATCTTATACGTGGTAAGAAGCTACTCCCAAATTATATGAATGCTTGTTGTTGTACGATACTCACACATTTTAAAACGAACCGAGTTAGCAAATAATTGGTTTAACACTTCGGGCTTTAGTTCAATACTTTGTGTCCGATTTCCATCGTTGTCGTGGATGCTTGCATAGTGAAATCCATCTTAAAACGTTTCTATCTATCTTAATTCGTTTTTTTTTAAAAAGATACTAGCAAGAAACAAAAAATAAACCGAATCTTGTAATGTTATTCATTGTTTGTGTTATAAAGCTTTGGTAAAAAGTTTACTCTTATTAATTCATTAAAAAATTTTCTATTATACACCTGTTCTAATGTTGTAATCAAGCAAATATATACGACTTGAATGTTACTGCGTTGATTCTAAAACCTCTTTTTTTTTTTTTTGAAACATGAATTAGAAGGTTCGCAACACCGAATCAACCTCTAACAATAAACAATGCAATCATTGATAATAAACAAATATGATTTGATTCGTGTAGAAACAAGACACCATTGGTCATACATTGGTTTATTCCGTTAATAGAAGCGTGATGGTGGTCTATAAATGAAGAACAACTCTCGAATTGAAAATGCACCAACTCCAGGATTCAATTTTTATATACTAATTCACAAATATCTAAAAAAAATGAGTTATTAAATGTACTTTAAAATCTCCTCCCTCCATCTGACTCATTTATTTCTTAAACCCTGGGGGCGATTGTCTTTTAATTAAAAGCAGTAACATTTAATCACACTTCTGAGAGAACGGGGAAAGAGACCAAAGGTATCCGAAACAAACGTCCATAGAAGCCATTTGTGTATTTTTTATGATTTGTGCAATACTATGAGAGTTGTATGACTAAAGCATAGTTTAGCATTTCTAAAATGATTGAATAAACAACTTTTCATTCACTAGGGAGGAAAAAGAATTGAAACCTGGCAGCCAGTATGTGTATTTGGCGACCAGCCGATTCCCCTTAGGAGTCATCCAGAAGGCCAAAATATGGTGGGGCTCTAAATTAAAGCCTGATAACAGAGTTCCTTTTAATGCTCCTACTTCAGGACTAAGTCTCAAGAAAATAGAGATTATACCCATAGAATTACCACAAAAACTGTAAGTAATGTTTGACAACAATTAAAGCTTTTATAATAATTTATTACATACATTTTGTACTTGAAACATTTTATATAGAAGAATATATAATGATTAAATTATTCTTTTTTATAAAATTTAAGCAATCAAAATTACAGAAAATATTTCGTGATTTATTGTGGAACACTAATTTCTTCCTATTTGCGCGTCATTGTTATTTTTATATGTTTTAATAATATTTAAAAAAGTCTCATCACATTTATTTTCCCTGTACATTTAATATTAAAAAATGGCGCAAGCATTCGAGGGCTAAAAATATAATAGATAACGAAACTGGAATTCAAAAATACATATATATTTGAGAAAAATATATTGAGTGTAATCTGAGGACCAGAAAGTTCATTTATGCCAGAGAAGTGTAAAGATTATTTTTTGTTCTCAAATTATCTGAAATATATAAGTAATTATATTTCAGATAATTTGAGAAACAAATTCCAATATATTTACTCTTAGAAATAATATATCTAATCTTTTAGTGCAGACAGCTATTTCATAAATGTTTTTGTATATTCTAGGTTAACTAAATATTTTTGTTAAGAGTCATAATATAAAAATAAAAATATTCGACACATTGGAAGAAAATAATAACTGATAAGTTAGTTTATTAGTAAAACTAATAAAAAAAAATTCTATTGATAAATTCTTTTATATAAATATGGATGATTGAAAACGTATACCGTGTATAGTATAATATGTAAAGAAAATATGCAACTACAAATTATAATGCAAATTTTATAAGCCTGTAATTTTTAAAGTATTTATTACAATGTTAATCGAAAAATGGTTTTGATTATTCTGGTTTTTTTTTTTTGTGTGTGCTGTTAGTCTATTAGCTTAAATATGAGCTTGCAATCAAATGGTTATTCTGTAGGCGGGTTCGAAACTCATCTCGGACTCGAAATTTGTAGTAATTTCCAATTCACTTTATATTATGAGTATCTGTCTAATTAGTATTCATGTAAAAGAACCTAGAGAGCCAAATTCAAACTAAACATCTTAAAATTATTATAAGGATTATTTGAATGTCCACTCTCTACTGCAATTTATCGAAACTCTCTTTTCATGGACTACAATTCATTTGTTACAAAAAGAGTGCTTGGAAAAATTTCAAGCCTAGACCATAATGGACATGTTCAGAGATTATTAATCTTTCCTTTGTAATTAAATAATATCTATGGTCGTATTTAAATGCTTATTATTGTTGACTGCACGTGGAAGATAGACTGACAATTGAAAGAAGTTGTAAAAGTTCCTTAATATCACTGCCTTTAGCATGGACTGTTTTAAAGAGTATTTTTCTTTATTCTCATATACTGCAAGTTAAACATTGAAAACTGATAATTATCAACAGCTAGAAATGTAACAACCACCTCCTGTTATAGAACAGTTGGGTGAGAATCCAGATCTTTCAATCCAAAGACTCTTTTCCTGCCACATTCTCGATAAGAAATGACGCTTATATATTTCTGTAAAATTTTTAAATTTACATTTATCTCTCTTTCTGGTTCATAGCGCAATAACAAATTCATTCGACTGTTTTAAAAATAATTTTTTAGAATGTTGAATGAATCATTGTTTTCAATTACATGAGCCTTGAATTAATTGTCTTTTATTTTATGCAAAACAACATTTCAATTAGTTTATATGATGTTTTATTCTATAGGAAAAATCTTTCTGCTCCTCAACTGACGGTGTTGTGTGGATCACCAGAAAAAGTTATTGGAAGAAATCAGTATCTGGAACTTACTGTAAATGACTGCTGAAAGAGTTATTTTGAATTGACTGTATAGTTTGCTTATAAATATGTTGATTTGAATATATTTGTCATCTTAGGCATTTTAGAACTTAAATTGTTGATTATACAACAATTAAAAAAGATTCTTTTTAGATATATATACATTTTATAGTGTACACTAAAAATTGTGTGGATTTTTACATTATTTAATTTAATGATCTTTATCTTTGATGTAAAATTATTATTTTTTAAATAAAAGTTTTAAAGTAATGTCTTCTCCTCTTTGACTTAAATTATCTAATAATTTAGAAATATCACTTTAATTCAAATCACTAGGTTACTTAAAAAATAATAAATGTATTTTTAAAAATTTATACTTGGAACTTCTATTAGACGACTTCGTTTCATTTACTTTTGAGTATCCAATGTTCGCTGTAATTACATCAGCAAAATCCATTATCACCAAGGTTAAATACATTTTTAAGGTTGCCACACTAAATGCCTTATCGCTTGGCGAGTTTTGCTTTTGTCGTCTTTATCGAAGGAAATAATCTCATATTACTTAATATTACTTAATGGAAAAGTTTTAAATTATCCCATATTAATTTTGTACCATATTTGTGTTTTAATTATCCCATATTAATTATTCCACATTAAAATTTGCTATGATTTAAACTTTTTTTTAATTAATTGTAATCTATTAAACTAAAACTTTTCTTAATATGTTTGAAGTGTTAGGTGGCTTGAAATTAAAGATGGAAAATGTATTACGTTATACGACAAGTAATATTAAATTAATTTTAATATTCAAGAGTGTTCCCTGGGATCGTCGTCAGTACTTCTCTTAGTCGCCCCTTATGAATGACATGGCATACTGGAAAATGGAAATATAGGCTCGGATAGTTAGCAAGCATGGCCACCATTTTTATTTAGTTAAATTTTTGGCAACACTTTAAAAATTCTATTAATCTCTGCCAAATTGAAAGTTTGATCTTCTATTCTGCTATTAAAATATCGATGATTGATGTTTTGGTATCTGTTAAGGATGTGTGACGTCGAATGTTTTCCGATGCAACTTATGAATATACACCAATATGAGAATTTCTCCTTAAAAAATATAATTAAGATCAAATGTTGCAAAAATATATTTATATAGATAGAAACTATTACAAGATAATATTTCATGCACATTCATTGATAAAAGGCCACTGAGTTATCAGAATTTATGTTTTGGCATTTGTAATAACTATGAAATTGGAAGAAAATTTTAAAGATATTAAAATAAGAATTCCATAAACTGTCTTTAAAAATATTTCTACTTTCATTATTTTTATTTTAGACGTTTTTTCCATTTCAGTTTAATATTTAAAAACCCTCTCCATGACACAAATGACTCAATAGCAATCTTTAAGAATGGTCTAATTTGAATTCAAATTAATAGGAATTAAAAAAAAAAGAGAATATTCTTTTTCGTATAAAGTGTCTTCTTCCGCATTCAGTGAGTGTACTTTATTAATCAAATTTGTTCAAAATTTCTTTAGCGTCTATAAACATCATCTAGTAAAATTTAATAAAGAAATGCATTTTGACATGTTAACCAGAAAGATATTTTAGCAATCTAGTATTATTCCAATTTTTCAATGGAGAAGAAAGAGCTTAAAAGTGAAAATCAACTCTAATAGGAGCATTATTCACTTATATTGAAAATCTTTATAATGACATTGTTCACAGATTTGTCGATTTTGTTCATTAATAACGCATGTTCATTAATAACATTTGCTCCTATTTCAGCCTATATAAATAAGCACCGAGCGAAAGTGACATTGCTTTCAATTCCTGTCAGATTCGAGCGCGTAAAAAGTTTCTATTTCCATTTTCTTACACCCAATTAATAATTTCATTCTATAAATAAAATTATTTTTCAAGGTAGTCACAATGAATGAAATACTTTTATAAACTAAATTTTAAATAAATATATTTATAACTTAATAATTAAAAACTAATGTGTAAATTTTGAAAAAAAAAAGGTTGAAAGTTGAAAAATACAAATCGAAATATTTTTTTGTTCATAATTAAGACTATTTGCCTAAAACCTTAAAAATCACATTTTTGTGTGTGACTTTTGTGATCGACATTCTTTTTTATTCTGTGAAACTACTTGCAATAGCAACGAGTGGAAAAATTCTGCAGTTGACTTATGCAATATAAAACCTTGTTGTTCTTGTGTGCCAGCCAGGCTGACAAACTGGGGTGCGCTGCTCTACTTTTCCGACAGAACCATATTTGGTGTGGAGTTCGACTTCCGTACACACACATGCCATAGGGACCCATTTATAGGGTAGGCCACCATTCACACCTAATTCACACACAAAGAAAGGATAGAGAAAGTACATCCATGCCTGAACCTGGATTCGAACCCAGGACCTTCCTATCCGTAGTCAGGCACGCTGACCACTAGACAAGTTGGCCGGCAATATAAAACTTTAGATGTAGTTTGTGACTATTTTTGATGTCTGTTTGAAATGCAATTTTAGAATATAGAACTGAATTCGTTATAATTTTGATAGATGTAGTAATTCTGAATCCCTTTTAAACTATATATTTTTAATTTATCCTCGGGAACAAAAACAATGCGTGATAAGCTTACCCACCAACCAATTATAGTTACTTGTTTCATCTTCTTGGTGTAATATTTCTAACAGCTTAGCATTATTGTCATGAAGAAAGTAGATAGCATTTAAACTTGTAGTTTCAGTAACATAACGAGAAATATATCGCATTTTCTTCAGACATTTATACTCGTGTAGAATTGGGTAGTATGGACTCTTGTAGAATTATTAATGCAACTTTGAAGAAGTTGCTTTTTCATGATGTGAAGTAATTTCTGAGAAAAATTAGTCCAGTGTCGTGCCAATACAGATAGCCACAAGTTATCGTTGTCTTTTAAATATACTTTAATGAAATATAACTCTAACTGTAAAACCTACCCACCCACATACACATTAATTATAGGAATCTAATACTCTCTCTTAATTTCAATGGAAGGAAAGTATGAAATTTTGCTAAACAATAAATAATAAGGGGAGGTTTCATTATCCTCTTAATAAAGATCTCTTGTTAATGATTTGTATAAGTATACTAGGGATAGATGAGGGGTGAAATTTTAAAGAAACATTTGTTTAACAAAAGAAAAAAAAACTGTAATATAATTGTTTAAGAAAAAATACAATTTTGATTTCATTTGAAACTCTGTAAGAGGAATCATATTTGTTAGGTATTCAAAGGACTAATATTGTGGAAGGTGAAACTGGTGATTTGTGTAACCAATATTTTCCTCAAATTCAAAAAATTATCAATGAATATATCTGGTCTAGAAGGATAATAATTATGTATCAGTATACATAATTAATGCAGGAAAAAATTGTCATTTAATAACAAAATCGGGTGTAATGCAAAATAATTTAAAATATATATGTAACACATTTAGTGAGCGAAGTATATAAATGTATTATATAAAATCAAATAATACACAAAAGAGTTTTGGTTCAATGATTTGTGGTTTTGATCTCTACCTATGCAATGGCTATTTGTAGTAGATGGGAATCTTGGTTCTGGTCTAATTAGCTTTCTTAATCAATGCCCATTGAATCAAGATATATATATATATATATATATATATATATATATATATATATATATATATATATATATATATATATATATATATATATATATATATATATATATATATATATATATATATATATATATATATATATATATATATATATGTATATATATATATATATATACATACATACATATATACATATATATATATATATATATATATATATATATATATATATTATATATATATATATATATATATATATATATATATATATATGTATATATATATATATACATACATATATATATATATATATATATATATATATATATATATACATACATACATACATATATACATATATATATATATATATATATATATATATATACATATATATACATATATATATATATATATATATATATATATATATATATATATATATACATACATATATATATATATATATATATATATATATATATATATATATATATATATATATATATATATATATATATATATATGCAGTAGACGTGAGTGATGTTAAATTAATGGTTTTCTTAATCTGAAAACCTTTAGTTGATCAGTTTTATATAAAGTAAAAATCACTGATGTAGTATTGGGATTAGTGTTGTCACCCCATTCAAAGTATAACTAGGTTCAAAACACATAATAATTGTAACAAACCACTAGAAAGTTTAGAAAAATGCTATGATAAAATCAATATTTGCGCATTTCTCGTGGAATTCGAAAATATATTTTTTGAGAAGTAGTATGAAATGTTTAGGTGCGCCTGGTTTGAGATCTTTATATTTTACACTTTATTATCTCTTATCAGATTAAAAATGATTAAAAACTCTCTAAGTGGGTTTTCTTAGGGTTTCTGTACAGCCTGTTTTTATTTAACCATTGTATAACCTTAATATACGAATCATATCTGTACTATAAATTTTCCAACAATAATGGCGACCCAGTTGAGAAAGTTTTGGACACTCTTGTGGCCAAAACTAAGTAATAAGTTATAAGTTTAAACAAGTAATAAGTTTGATTTATTTCTGCAAAAATGCCGTTTTGTTGAAAAAACATATCTGGTAAATTAGTCATGATCAGATAAACCTTCGTTAGAATAGGAATTTAGGAAAAATGGTACAAACTTAAGCATTCTCTCCATAACTTCAAGTTTCTAGAATTTTAATTTTAATATATATATATATATATATATATATATATATATATATATATATATATATATAATAATAATAATAATAATAATAACCCCCTAAATATTCAATAACCCTTCGTGTATGTAGGAAAGTAAAAATTATCAGTCTTGAAGTTTTATAATTATGTGTTTGTAACTCATATTAATGAAAGAAATTTTTATGAATTGATTGAATCAAGGGAAACATTTGAAGGCAATCGAGTCTTCATAATATCGAAGCAAGAATCAAAAAGAAAACCCCCTCAAAGACCTTACCAGTCACCTAAGAAGTATAATTTCACTTGGAATTAATTAAGACCATGACATATTTAATGTGTTCCAGATGATTTTAGTTAGTACGACGGATTAAGTCGAGAATAGAACTATGTTTACCTTTTGATAATGAAAGCGACGACTTGCCCAACCAGGCCACCGCAACCTTTGTATTATTTTGAATGGCAACAGGTGAGTGGTGGTAAGCTGGCTTCGATGCATCAGGAGAATTCGCTGTTCAGTTAGCAAAGAATGGTTTGAAATCAGCTTAGTATGCGTGTCCACATGGCTTCCGTGGCAATTCTTTGCTTACTCCTCATGGAGAGGTTCTTAACCTCCGACATGGACAGCATCACAGAGCCTGTTCTCAATGGACTGAGGTCTCTTGAAGAATCCACTCTGCGTTACACTCGAAGTATGCCTTCAAAAACGGTGATATTTAAAATTTTGATTTTGTAGTGTACATATAAATCTTGACAATTTAATGAAAACGTAAGGTTGCATAGGTTTTCATACTTTTTTAAATGATTTTTCACAAATTGTCTTTTCATTTGTTAAAAATAAATCATGTTCATCCAAACGCGCATTAAAATAACTAGTGAAATTTCAAACTATATATACTATTGCAATTTAAGTAGATTACTTTTTCACTTAAGTTTCTCGAGATTTTAATTTTTGGTAATCATACGCTATTTTAGTTTCAAGTACTTTTTTCATTTATTAAAGCTTAAATTACTGCGCTTTTAAATCATTAAGTATTATTATACTCTAAACTTCTTTATTGGGAGTAAAATCACAAAAATGGTTAATGGGGAAACTATTACCGTAAAAATTTAAGTGTTTTTCTGATAAATGAGTAGCTGTGGCTTTCAGTTCAATAATGATTCACACCTCGATCATGGATTACAGCGATTCAAACTCTACTTTAAATTTTGGGTCCAGCTCAAATTAATCCTCTTGAGTAAAAGATGGCCACAGAGTGGCAAAAGACGCAAATGATCAAACATTTCTATTTATTTCACTCTACAAGTGTCTATTAAAAGTATCGAGAGTTAACAACTTCAGTTTACTATTTAAGTTAAAACTTTCATTAATCAAATGATTCTAGATGTTGTAAAATCTAGATATCACGTATAATTTGCAGTAAACTTAGACATAAAATTATGAGATGTTTTTAAAATAACATGCACATCTCACTTAAAATTAATTTCGCAATTTAAATTTAATGTATAGCCAATTTTACCTGATTAGGGAAAACAATCCTTGTAAAAATTAAAACATCATAAGATTGAATAAGCTTTATCTTTAAGAAATTTGCTTTAGAATTGAAAGAATCCAAAAACAACTCAATTTTATAAAGGAATTGAGCTTAAGTTAGAATTTTTTATTGGCAAAATGTCACTTGAACACTGATCAAGTCATTTATAAACATACCGAAATCGTGAGATGCTAGATGCCTAGGCATATTAAATATTCATATACAAGAGTCCTTCCTCTTACAGGATGTTTGCGTTTTTAGTTTACAAAGTTATTGATTCGTTAATGATTTTAAGTTTCAAGGTAGTTGTCTGTATTTAATAAATTAAAGTTGGCATGGTGTTACAATAATGTTTGTTAAAAAATAGTGTTTGATTTTAACATTATATTTAATCTTTTAGAATAATTTTATCTGGAATAATTAACTACATTGTTTTTTAAATTTCTAGAGTGATATTTTTGAGATCACTTTTCTAATGTTTCAACAACGAACTTTGGAAATAGTAATTAATATAAATTGTGAAGTCTTGAAGTGAAGTTCAAAAATTAGTGAGAAAAGTTTTGAAGTGATATATTTATTTCCGACAGGTAGAAAAACACTTGTTAAAGCATTTGCAATTTGTATTGAATGCATTTAACTTAATTTTACAATAAAAATATTTTTAACAAGGATAGCATTTTTAATCCTTAAACAGGATAATTAGCAAGCTATATAATGTCAATTTATAAATGACAAATAACACTAAATGATCACCACTATAGCCTTTAATTCAGCAACTCATTCGTTAATATTAATAAATTCGCATTTTAAGCACCTCATACATATATTTAAAAATATTTTAAACAAAAGATGTTATACAATTGAAGCTAAACAAACAAGATAAATAAAGGCTTCAAAAAATGTGAAATTTTGATTTTTGTCTACAAAATGAGAGTTGAAAGAATGAAGTAATATTTCAGATTTCCAAAACATATACAGATTTTAAAGGTTTTGTGGAATCTTGGTTGAATCTTGATTTTTAAAGCATTAATTCTATAATAATGGACATTGAAATTATATGCACATACAGATTTCGGTATGCGCTTTTAATTTTAATGTTTATTATTGCAGAATTAGCATATTCTAAAATAATGAGCAGTTAAATACGTAATTCGTGTTAATATAAAATACTTATTTGAATACACGCAATATTAAATTTGAAATAAATTTATGCAGATAAGAATGATCTATTGGCTTGATTAACAATTACAAGACCCAAGAAAGTTAAACAGCTTGTGTCGTACTATGACATAAAATTGTGAGAGTGTTATAATTTTTCTGTGGCTAATCTACAACGGTAGTGTAATGGTAGCTGAAACTGATTGCTGAATGGTTAGTCCTTTGATTCAACAGTTCGTGTTTTTGATTCTCATCTAGGAGTAGTGGTCTGAATTTCACTTTAAACTGCACTTTCCGAATCAACAAGTGTGCAAAACTTAATATTGTCAACCAAATCAAACCACTATGATGCAGAAAATGCTTTATATAGATTTCTCCGGTTAATCTGTGGTTTGGGTACCTCTTTCTCGCCAAATGGGCGATAGACGAGCAAAGCATGGTAACCCTGACTATTTCATCCTAAATGCACTCCTTGTGGCAATTTTGTCTTTTTTTGTTATATTTTGTTATACAGTTATATGTGTATTTTTTGTTATACAATTCGTAAAAAAAACCATTGTTATTGTTTTCGTTGCTATACCAATGGTGAAATTCGTTATGAGCACGGATTTCGGTTTCGTCGCCATAGAAACCTCGTTTTTGCGTATTGTCTCTTGGAACATTCAACCCCGCGAGACAACACACAAAAAACGCGCCAGTTGGCGACTTTTTGAAAATGCGCCAAGCAAAGGACCCAAAGCACATTTTCACGGATTTCTCCTTTTGATCTTGATTGAAAGTTGAGGTATTTGGTACTGATTAAACTTAATAAATTAAATCAGGGTCGTGAAATAAGTACGTGCACTTGGATAAAACAATCGTAGATTTATTAAAAACATATCGAATAAGTTGCGTTGTAACCAAAAATCTAGGAATCAAAATTTTGAAAAAAAAATAATTAAATAAATAAATAAAAAATAAAAAAAATAAACTTGTGTAACGGAGATAGAAATATGCAAAAATGTGTTGTTCCTTACGATGAGTAAAAATTAAAATTTAATATAAATATGCTAATAAAATTTTACAGGAGATTGAAAGTTCCTTTTACTTACTGATTTCTAGCTTCCAAATTTCTGTGACGTCAAAAGCGATATAATTTAAAATTTATTTGCATACCACTTAAGCTCTTTAATTGCAATGATTAAAATTATAAATTAACAGCTCATTCTACTGATCTAGAAAAAATACTCATTAGCCTTATGAAAATTTTCTGAAATGATCGCAGATCTCTTGTTTTTGGAAGATGTATGATTTGCGAAGATATTTATGTAAGTAATGTTGCACAAAAGAACTGTTTCATTTATATTTAAAAAACTAATTCCTTATCGTGTATTACTTTTAATTTTCAGATATTATACCATCCGTTATGTTACCTTCGAGTCGGAAAATAACTAAATTTTACCTCTTCTCACCGGAATTGAGAACGGAGAGTAGGAGACTGGATCTGGTCGACCAGCGGTCGTTTCACTACTTCAATCCCCGTCTCGAGACCAAGATTATCATTCATGGCTTTCTCGATAAAATGATGATAGCCGAGTGGATGCACGTGAGTGGTTATATTTTGCATATAAGAGTGTTCCTCCAAGGTAAAAGAATTTGAAAATTTTGTTAATAATCTTGTACTAGCTTTAATCACAACGCAGGGATAACAGTTTTCTAGTAAATGATAATGTAAAAGACATCCTCGTTCAGAAATGCATATCTGTTTGTATGTATATGAACACAAAATGCAGAGTGATTGGAGACAATTTAATTCCTGGGTTCACTTCCTTTTCGTGCTTGGATGTACATAGTGATTTGGAATCCACTTTAAACCTCTTGTAGAAAATGTAAGCTTTGAACAACAAACCATTTAGACGATGACTCATATTTCAAATTATGTCTAAACATTAATGTTTTAAAACTTAAGGTACATCTACTTAACGACGAAACTTAACTGGATACAATTATCTAAAAAAAGATATTCGCTGAGTAAATTGAAATTATATGAACAAAGGAGTGTCTTACTAGTTAATATTAAAATATTAATATATATAAAATCCATTAATTTATCAAACTTGCAATTATCTAAACCTTTTAAATTAGATCATATCCAATGATTTATTTGAACGCTTAATTTTTATCAAAGATTATTTGGTTTTCGGCACAGATTATTTCATCTGAAGATCTTGCGCTAGTAAAAGTCAAATCAAACCCACATTGGACACTAACGAAATGTATAAATTATGCGAGGGTAATATTTTCAGTTTATAAATAAAGTGTAAGCTATTAATGTATTAGCAATGAAGTTCTGTTTTTTATAATGCTGTTAGTCGAACTTGACTATTGTAATATCAATCAATCCTATTTTGATAAAAGGTTCGCTTCTCAATATATTCGCAATGGCGAGTTTAGATTTAACTTCATTATAAAAACATTAGATTTATCATACATTAATGGTAGTTCTTTGGCTTCCTAGTGAAAAAACAAGTTTTTTCAATGCAACAAAACTGGATATCTTTGAGTGAATTTTAAATTGTAGACATTTAGTAGCTCTGTAATTTACATAAGCAAATTTATAAATAAATATACAACAATTTCAAAATGTTTGCTGAGCTAGTATCTGAGTGGTTAGCTCTCTTACCATTAAACAATTTGTAGGTTCGTGTAGTACCATGGGCTTGGATGTTTGTAGCAGTTCCGAACCCACTTTAAGCCGTAAGTTTAGGTCTAATTAGACCTCATGTGTAGAGGAAAGGACTGTTAAGTGACAGATTTTTCAAAATGTTATTTTTGTCAATTTACATATATTACTTTAACACTTAAGGTTAGTCTCTTAATTTAGTCTCGCCATATATCAAACATAATGAATCGTGACTCAAAATAAATTGGTTTTTACTCAATTTCAAATATTAAGAACAAAGCAATAAAGCGACAAATACTGCTTTGATTGACTCGAAATATGAAATAAAATGATTATTTCGCAATAGCAAATGTTTATATATGAAGATATTATCCCAGCATTGTGTTTTCTCATGTACTCAATTACGTCATTCTAAAGTCATTACAAGTTTGAAGTTCAAACAAAAATAGAGAGAGAGAATTTTAGTGATATTGAGAGCACTCATCCGCCCATAAAGTTTATAATGTTTGACCATGCTTTATATATATGAAAGTTAATAAACTACAGTGGAATCGCCATTTCTCGAGCAGAGCGCTTTCCTAGTCAGTCTGATCCCGAGCTAATTAGCTCTTGCGTCTAAAAAAATAAATAAAAAAATAAAATGTTGAGCTATAAACAAAATCTAATTTGGTAAAGGCTAGTAATGGAAAGCATGCCCATACAAAGACAACCAGGATTTAAGGAAAGGAAAATTCCAGGGGAATTCTTCAGAGGATTCAAATGTGGAAAGCACACAAGCCACTAGTGCAGTTACCTCTCTTTGTTGCCAAAGTAAGAGCTAGTAAAATTTAATTTCGTCCGAAAGAAGTGATAGAAAAGAGATTAATACAAAAAACCCGATAGTCTTCACAAATGTGGAAAATTACGTTATAGTCGATTAAGACTTAGGTCTAGGAAATGAATCTGACGACGTACTTCCAATCTGTGTAAATTAACATGTCGGTGAGATATCAACGAAATCCACTTCTATATGAACACTTGTATCGATGCTGAATTCACATTAAAATGTAGATAGTCGAAATACAACATAAAATTTACAGTATAGAATATCCATTAAATAGAAGGATTAAATTTTAATAAACCTAATTTATATCAGAGGGAATTTATTATAACAATGAAATTATCAGTTAAGGTATTGATTATAAGGATTTTTATGTTTAGCTTTTCATTCTGTTTTCCAGTTTTACACAAGCGTACAGTAATTTACTTTAATATTTTTGTAAATAGTTAAGAAGAGTGGTTAATGAATCTTCCATTTTAATGTAGATTGAATGCAACTAATGTTACATTAACCATACCTTGACAGTTTATTCAGAAGTATATTAATTATAATATATATTTATCAGAAGTATATTAATTACGGTATATTAATTATAATAGCACCATTTGAAACCATTTCGAATGGTGCTACAACAACTTCGAGAAACGTATTCGTGGCTTCGATTCTCACTTTCAGCATGCATGTTTGAAGTGGTTCAGAATCTACTTTAAACAATGAGTCCCAGTCTAATTAGTGCTTATGTGCAAAAAATGACCATTGGTCGACAAATAAACCAAGCCGAGAATGGAAACTTGATTAGATTCTACACGAATAGCATCTACTTTTCTTATTTCTCACATTTATTTCTTTTAAAATGTAAGGATCGGTATTTGAAAGGATTTTGGGAAGTATTCTTAGTGCTGTAGAAGAGAATAATAATTGGAGAATAATATTCAACTCCGTTATATAGGATATATAACTTGATATCGTTATATATAAGTTGATTTTGTTATATATATATAAAGAGAATCAATTGGATGACTCATGTGCATTAAATGTATAATGGCAACATTGTAAAAAAGGTTTTGCATTTTAGATCTACTGAAAGTAGAAAGCGAGGAAGATCGCGGCTAAGATGGTCTGACTAGGTGGAGTCAGATTTTCTTAGATTTAATAAGAGGAATTGGAGGTCAAAGATTTTCCACACAGAAATCGTCCTTGAGAAATCTTCAATGAAAGGCAGTGGCTAACACTCGGCTGACTGGCCAGTTATAACGATGAGGGAAATGCTTTTTCGATATTATAACGGTTATATATTTTCTGCAGCCAACATGTTTTCGCCTTTTCTAATACGCTCTCCATAAGGAATTCATTGCAGTGCAGATGAAAAGTACTGACTTCACTATTTAGCTAAATAAAATGTTCAAATATCACTCTATTTGCCTTTAGATGACTTTATACAAGGATCTCATTTCATGGTACAAAACAATTTAAGCAAAGTAACTTTGAAATATTCTTAAACCTTCAAGTATCTTAATGTTTTCCGAATCGAAATCTAATTTCGCGAAAACTAATTACAAGTTTTTAGCCAGAAGTCAGGGATCGCGAAAACTGCTGAACATATACTTTAAAATAAAGGACATTAAAAATATTGATAACTTAAATTGACTGAAATATTAACTTTCAAAATCGACATTTAATCAATTTAGAACTGTTCTACAAATTCTAGAAAAAATATAAGCTCTTTCCTTTTATTTATCTTTTAAAATGAAGTTTCTCAACAAGGCGAGGAAAGATTTGTAAAAGAGATATGAATGTTGTATCATATTTTAGATAATAATCGAACAAAATTATCGCCAAGCCTTGTTTCGCGAAACACTCATAATGAAAAGTGTCTGCATAACTTAATTCATTTAAAACATTACTTTTTAACTGACTTTTGTTGTGAAACAGCTCCTTGATAAGCTCATTAGCTCATTGTCGTTTCGGCGTCGAAGTTTTGATCAGTAAGTTAAGAATGGTATTTATTACTTCGGTGTTTGTGAAATAATAGCTGCATAGAAACGCGAAAAGAGTTTTCATTTAAAGGAATTATCTATACATTTCGAAGAATGTGCTGTGGTAGATCAAAAATTCATAATTTAATATCAATTATAATAATTTGCTCTTTATTAAAATGGATAAAATAATGCTTTTGGTAAAAAAATTAAATACGAGGAGAATTTATTTTGAAAAAATTATACCGTAATAATTTAAAAAGAGAAAATGAATCAATATAATTTTAAGTATTTTTTATAATAAACTCTCTTATTTTATAAATTTATTTGAATATTTATAATTCAATTTAAATATTTCAGTTGAATGAGATAATCATGCATGGCTATTTTAAAATAACATATCAAATTTTCTTATTTAATTCAATCTATATCTTATTTAATTTTTCAGCTTTAAAAATGCAAATTATTGAAATTTAGGCTTTGCATGTAACATATACCCAAAAATTTCAAATATAAAATTAAGTAATTTTACATTAGTGCAAGAAATTAATAAAAAAAGGCCAGTAGAAGATTTTGAGGGAAAATTTATTTTGTCCTGATTTTACATAACCTAATATGCTAGATCAATAATTTGAACAGTTATATATGAAAATCAATACGCATCCAAACTATGCCATTTCTTCATGAATTTAAAGAATGTTTTATATTCACTAATTTTAATTTTGCACCAGAAGCAGTCTTCATTCAGTTCTCTACTTTCACAAAGTATAAGTTTCTTAGCATTTAAATTGAGTACAGAAATATTTTATTGTAGAAGCTGTATAAAATATTTTATTCATTGCGAATTGTTTCTATTTACCAATATTTACACAGCTTTCCTTGTAAAATATTTATTACTTTATTTAAATAGTTACTATTTTTAAGAAACGAATGAAAGAATCTATATTTTAATTTTTAAATCAACTTAACTCTTATATCGTATTTGAAATTAGGACTCTTTAATTAAATATTAGTGTCAATTTCCCCATTCTGATTTGCCTTTTTTCATATAGTAAATACTATTAGTTTGGTAAAAATTAGAAATGTATTTTTCGCATTCATTAGTAGTATCTGAACAACATGTATTATCTGTTTACCAATATTTTTTTAAGGAGTATTAGCGATGATGCTACCATCTATCTTTGAATTAAGACATTATCTCCGCTAAAATATGTACTCAAATTGTAATAAAATAAAAAGTTGCATTTTAAAAATACTTCAAGAGCTCTTGACTGAAAAGCAATGACGTAGGATAATTTTTTAGCGATTTTTAGCGATTATGATTTTAGATAATTTTTTAGCGAGTTCTTAAACAGATGTACATCTGTTTAAGAACTCTTATTTTTTTGTAAATGAACTAGATTATTTAAGGAATAAAAATAAGCTATTTAAATGATTAAAAAAGAGCCGGCTCCTTTTAAATTTCGTTGCAAATATTTTTTTTGGCACTAAATGATTTCTTGGTTCCAACTATTTAAATGATGTGAATATTATCAAGTAGTCCTTAGGAATAATTAATTTATATCCAAGAAATCTAATAAATCCAAAATTTGGTAGCGCAACACAATTGTAATAGTACAGATGAAACAAATTTTAGAATTAAAAAATTAAAACTAAATTCTGTGTTTCACCTGTACCACTGTCACTTTAGTTTCACCAAGTGCTATATAGGACCATCTTTGATCATAAGCGATAAATGAGATAGTAATTAGTTTGCTTAAAATGCGTTAATTAAAATTTCTATAATTTCATAGACAATTCTAATACATTTCAAAAACACAAATTGAAATTGAAGTATCTCTCTTTTTGATTTTAGTTTTAATGTCCTAAATTCTATGTTTCAGCACATGAAAGATGAATTTCTGATGCAAGATAATTACAATGTTATCATAGTTGACTGGAGCATTGGAAATTTTATTCCTTACACTCAAGCTGCTGCCAATACGGAGCAAGTTGGCGAAGAAATATCTCATTTAGTAGTTATCCTGAGGGTTTGTAATTTCATACTCTTAAACTGAAATCTTTTACACTGTCATATCTTTTATCTTAAGAAAAAAATCTTGAACTATATCAAAATGGGCATGCTTCCGAAATAAATGCTGTAATTGACTACATTTTAACTATTAGTATACTCTCTCAAAAATCTCGCTACAGAAACTTGCATTATGGGATTGAAAATTACCACATTTTCTGATTAAATTCTGCCCTTAACCAAGATTTAAAACAAGAGTTTATGGAATCGCCCAAGTTGCGTCTTGAATAAGATTTAAGGTCTCGAGAATGAATAGTAAATTATCCTTAGTAAATTATCCTTATTTTAAGTTTTGCTGAATATCAGGTATTCTAAAATTTTAAAGATGTCTGGTTTTTCCACATTAAAAAAAACTTATATTTTTTGAAGTGTAGCTGCATTTTGTTATTTTTCTTTCAAGAATGAGTTGACTAATTTTTAACTTATAAGAGCTATGAGAAGTCCTGCTTAATTTCTGTACAAATATTAATTCATACATTTTTAATGAAATGATCGCTATATTTATTTCTTGCAGTTATTAAAGCAGTGCCGTTTATTTACCTAGTTAAAGAGATCAAATATCAGATTAAAATAATTTTTCTTTCCGTTTCGAGAGGCCTTAAAGCCATTTTCAGAAATCTTGGAGCCAGCGAGTTCAAAAACACCAACTTGTAATGCGTAATTTTGAATGCATAGCACGTACGATTTTGAATTTCGTATTCTTGATTGATATTTTTTACTAATTAACATTTATTTGTTGCTTTTTCTAGTTTCCTTTTTTTTAACATAAATTTCAATACATGGGAATTGCTCTTTAAGAAGTATGCCATAGACTCATTCCAAATAAGTAATTTTTACCGATAAAATGGATAATCCGTTGGTTTAATAATTTTACCAGTGGTTTTCTGAAATTCCTTTATTGTAAATATATTAAGTTATATTTTATTTGCTTAGGATAGGTACGGAGCAAAACCAAGTAAATTTCATCTCATTGGTCACAGTCTCGGATCGCATGTTGCTGGATACGTTGGAGAAAGAATAAAAGGACTGCAAAGAATAACAGGTGAAAAATACTTATTACACAAATTGATATTAATCAGTGCTCGGTTCTTTGACTTTGTTATAAATGTTGAAGTCATCCTAAAATGTAAATTTTTACTTAATGTAATCACTAAGTTTTTTTCTTAATTGATTTAATGTATGTGCAGAATGAAATGTAAGTTAGTCCATCAAAAAAATCTCAGCTAAAATGTTTCCTATTCTACTGTTTTTAGTTTCAAAGATTTATAAACTTTGAAGTTCTTATAAATATACACTGGATTATATATTTAAATAATTCTTAATATCTTAGAGCTCTTTGAGCGAGCAACTGAATCGTAAATGCTGACCTTTCGTTCAACGATTCGAGAGTTCGATTTCTACCTCTGACATGGATATTTTGAAATCCGGAGTTCGCTTTAAGCGATACGTCTGCCTACTTAGCCTTTGTGTGCCAAAGTGACCGTTAAGTTACAAACCAACAGAAAATTGGTATCAATTCAACAACTTAACATATGAGTTGGCATTAAGATTCCTTTTGTGTAGTCGATTTCCATCTTGTGCGCAGGTATTTTTAAGTAGCATTGAGAAACAATTAATTGTAAATGCCACACGAATTAGCCTTCGTAAATAGAGACTGATGAATTACAACCTAAATCAAACCAGTTCGAAATTGAGGATTTAACCTCGATCTTAAATATTTGTATTGATTCGAATTCACATTTTTAAGTCATTACTTATACTTCCATTAGTTATATTTCCTAAGAATTTATTAGGCGATAAATAATTCTTTGATTTTGATAAAGCATTAGGACGGAAGGCGAAAACATTATCCGAACATTTATAGCTTCAAACTTAAATTGTTATGATAATGTTAAATTTTTTTTTTTGTGTGATATTTTTGTGATAAAGAAACATTAGAGATTATAATTTGAATCTTTCTGCAAAATTAAAGCAATTGAGCTTCTCTTTCAGATTTTATGAGCATAGATACTTGAGAAACATATTTTTAAAAATGTTTTTAGTGGAACATTTTAAAAGTTGCATTTTTTAAAAGTAACATTTAAATTTGAGTTGTAGGCCAGTGAGAAGAAAAAATGCGCCTATCAGAGTATGCAAGAAAATCAAGTTTGTTATATTAGGCAATGTGTTTCTAAAACAAAATTGCGAATCTGCATGTCCAGGTTAAATTAGTGAAAAGTTACCGAGTCACAAACAATAAAACTTAATAAGAGTTCAAGTATCTATTAACAGGCTAGTGTAGTTAAATTTGTTAGTTTCTTTGAGCCATCCCTACGAAATCGAGATTGTCATAGGTTCATTGAATATATATATATATATATATATATATATATTAAAACTTTCAGCCTGAAATCATTGGAAAACATAATCATTCTAAGGAAATATTTCTGAACTTGTTTGGAATTTTTATTTTAGCCATCTGATTTCAGTTATAAAACTCCTAAAACTAATTTCAGTAAATGGTAAAAATTTGCCGAGTCTTAAAATTAATATTTTCATTCTAGATTTTGATATTAAAAGATACAAGAGAACGAATTCGAATATTTAGATCATTAGATACAAACTAAAAACGATAAATTTCCCAAAAATTAGTTTCATTTTCTTTAACTGGAAAAACTCTGGTTTATCATTGTCTGTATTTTTGAGCATTTTAATACCAATTAATATATTGTTTTCATCACCAGTTAAATTTTTATATAACTCTAGCATTCTTACGCATTTTATCAGGTTTGGATCCTGCTACTTACTTATTTAGTAATGCAGCTCCACATTCCAAACTCGACCCACGCGATGCAACGTTTGTGGATGTTATTCACACAGATGGTGGAGGTAAGGCGATAATAATTAAATGAAAAATTAAGGATTACTTAATGTGTAATATAATGTATTTAATAAAAAAATTCACACATCAGGCATTGGAGTTATGGAGCCTGTTGGCCACGTGGACTTCTATCCCAACGGAGGAGAGATTCAGCCCGGATGCACAGCTTCCAACTCGCTGAAGTCCCTTTTGGAGTATGGAGTCGTAGAAGGTACCAGTGACACTGAGAAAAATTCATAATTGCATATATTATCTTTGAATAAATGTTTGTCTATTTTAGTTTAATCCAAGATTTTTAAAATAGAGGCAGCAAAACTATCTTATGAGTTTTAAATGTAAGAATTATTTCATTCATGGAAGCTAGTAGCAGAGTTGCTCTAAGATTTCTCCCAAATTAACGTTGCTCTTAAAATAACGGCAAAATATTCAGGATTCAGTATCCTGAAATTGAAAAGCTTATAATAATAAAAAAAAAGCTATAAGAAAATTTTTAATTTTGCTTTCCTGTAATAATGACGAATTTAAGCAATGGATAGCATAGCCACACTTACCCATTTTTGCTTATAATAAGTGAGACATTTGTAAACAGCTATTTAAAGGTTTTGCTACAAGTTTGTCTTCAATAGTTTTTATTCATATTTGTGATTTATGAAAATACTCTAATTTCATGTGAAATAAACATAAATTTTAAATTCTGAAAGAAAATGGTTCAATTTTCTTTTCTTTTTGAAAAGAGTAGTTAAAATACATATTATTGGCTATAATTATGTCATACTAAACTTTAATTAAAAAAAAATCAGGATAAAATAAAAAAAATAAAGGATAAACGAATCAGTAGAATTTTTTGCAAATTGGCATTCTAATAATTGGGACAAGCCGTTCAGAACCACTAAAAGTCAGATTAAATGGAATTTACTTAAAAAATTATTGCTGTAAAAGTATAAAAAAATTTAACCTGAAATTTTTTTCTCTATCATACAATCACAAAATTTAATAGTTTTAATATGCAAATTGATTTAGGAAGACTTCTTTAAATTTTAATAGCTTATGATAAATCCTGATTACAAGAACTTATTAGGAAAATTGTACTATACGACAATTAAGTAATTATTATTATTACTTAGTAAAATTATAGTTATAAAATTTCAATTTTATAAAAGTCAGGTTAAAAGTTATACTTTATTTCAGCAACTTGTGTGTGATTCTCAATATATAACAAATAATAATATTTAAATATTTTAAAACAGTACGATTAGACAAATTTTGCGTTTTTAGAGTTGAATTGATTGTTAAATTAAAATAGAGCTAAATGTTTTATCTTTGATATTGTTGATTTGTTTCCTAAGATAAAAATTTTTACAAATAGCATAATGAGTAAAGCATGAAAATTTAGTGCTGCCATCTATCGTGATAGAGTGAAGTTTCAAGCTTCTGAAAACAATTTTTGCGTCCTATTTTAGATTAATGTTCTTTAACAATAAATTTGATACTTTTTCCAGTTTAAAAGTTTATTTTTAAAATCTGTCATAGTTATTTGTATTATGTAGTAGTAATATTTTTAAGACATCACATGCAGGCCGCTATTGTATTCTTGAAAAATATAAAGTTAAGTAACATCTTGTTCTTAATTTCCTTAATACGAAATGATTTAATTCTTCAATGAAAACAAAATTTATCTGAAATATCATTCAGTAATGCTGGTTTACATTTAATGTTTTTTGATTTGTGTTGATGCATTTCAACCATAAATTCAAAATATAGTTCTGACATGAGTTTTTGCAGAACAAAGATGGAGCAGTTCTTTTTTGGATTTTATGCCACAAAACCATACTCAATAACTTACCAACCAAATTAAGGGAGAAAATGAAATTTATTTTCGTAAATGCTTGCAAAATTTCAACAGACTTCGTGTAGTATTTCAATTGTTGTAATAATTTAAGACTACTAAAGAAATACTTTATTTTGTTTAATTTATGCAGTATTTTGATGCATATGAAATATAAATCTAAGACTAATCATTAAGTGCGCGATATACGTTTCTATAATTTAACACATGAAGAATGTAATTTTTAAGAAATTGAAATATTTTTTCTTACAAGATTTATTTAAGAAACTTTATTCAATGATTGATTACAATTAAGTGCCACATCATTTTTGCATTGAAGAAATAAATTTCTGTGGAAATGTTATTAACTCTCTTACGCTCTCAAGATGACTCACAATAAGGCAGAAAGAAGCTTGTGCAATAAAATCCAATATATCTGAAAAATGTGAGTAAAAATTTCATTGTGGTAATAACTATTTTACTTTTTAGAAATTTTAAGCTGTTTTGAGAGTGTTTTTTAGCAACTTTATGTAAAGTTAAGCTTTATTTAGAAATTTTCATAAACTACCTTTAAATCATTTTAAAACTTTGAATTTTTTGTACTTACGGAAGTTACGTTTATTGCTTTATAACAGCACATTAATTACACGTGTAGGAAATATTTACAAATTTAAAGTACGTAGAAGAGATAGGCATAAGAGATTTCTTAATTGAAACATGTTTATGCATTTCACTAGTTGATTATAGTTTTTCATTTTTTCGAATGAGTTGAAAACTTTGCACACATTTAAAAGTATTACAAAAATCTCGGAAATTAGCTTATTAAAATAAGTACAGGAAATTTCAAATTCTTTAATCTGAAAATTTTGAATTTCAAAGAAGGCAAGTATTCAAGGCAAAATTTTGTGACCGGTACTTTCTTGTAAACAAATTGAATAGTTTATCATCCAATTTTTTTTTTAAAATTCTAATATGTGAGAAAAGCTTAGATTCCTCTAAATTCATCATTGAACCTTTAAACCACCAGCAATCACTAATCTATTTATCATAAATGTTTTTTATGGAATATATCTCAATGTTAAATTAGCCGAGCTGGCAACCGAATGGTTAGGGCTCTTGTCTTCGGTTCAACAGTTCGTGGGTTCGAATCCTATTTCGGGCATGGATGTTTGTAGTGGTTCGGAATCCCCTTTAAACCGTAGATCCCGGTTTAATTAGCCCTAGTGTGCAAGAAATGACCGTTGAGCTACAAACAAACCAAACCTCAATGTTAAATTATATTTCTCGATGAATTTAATTATATTTTGAACAAACACATTAATATAAATTCTACATTTATCTTTCTGTATTTTTGAAATGTTCAAAACATGTTTTAATGCTAATTGTGTAACTAAAGCTTCCTTCATTAAAAGAGAAAGTATTAAAATATCTAAATTACATTCTGATGGTTATAATTTAAATAGCTTAAAAATTTGATTCATTAGGGAATGAATGCTACGGGTAGAAATTTCCTTTATACATAAAAACTAAAAACGTGTTATAAATATACAATTTTTTAATTTTATGTGACTATTTTAAAATTGTTGCTGAAACAATTTTAAAATAAAAAAAATAGTTTTGTTCACTGAAGACTCAGACTTCTATCTATAATGTTAACCAATCTTAGATCTAATTTAATGCTTCAGTAATCACATAGTAAAATGAAACATAGGAATTAATGTGATCACAATTGCGTGACTTCCCACGTTTGTTATCACTGTCATCAAATTCTACTCATGCTTCAGTGGTTACAATTACAAAGGGTGAAATAAATTCAACTAAACTGTTTGTAACGGCATGTAACTTCAGTGTACTTTACCGGTGTACAACTTTTATCTTTGAAAATAACGGTGTGCGTTTCATACGATGATGCCGAGTCGTGTATGTCAGTATTCAGTATTTGATTCATTTCTGGAAAGCTGTATTCGGAATTTAGCGACTTTTCCTATGTCCTTGTGAAGTATCGGAATATTAATTACGTTGAGTTTGGTGAATGCCATCGGTAATCAAAGATGGGGTTTGCGGAAACTTCAAAATTTTTGTGAACGACATCTAGGTGTGTGGAATTTCTATTTTTCTTACCTTTGTTGACAAGTTAAAGCTGAAAAATGTTGGCATTGCTATAACATAACGCACAAGCTACGTGAGTGTGTATGCCAAGAACATGGAAACATGGTTACAGAGGCATTACGAGCCATCTTCAATAGAGAAAATAAGAACTTGGCGGAATTAGGAAGATCTAAAAAAGCAGCTCACTGTAAACCTAATTTACGGGATTTACTTTAACGAGACTGGTTATACCATTTAAAAGGTAAAGCATTATAAATACACATAAAGGACAATTCATATGAGGTCTATAATTTGGAAAATTTTATGGTTAATCTTCAATTAGATCTTGATTTGAGTTTTGAGCATCCAGACAAATGAGTGTTTTCAGAAAGCCTCACTTTATTTTGTATTACTTCCTATATTTAAAATGCTGTAAATTCACGTAATGAACAATAATAACGCTTTATTTTTCAAAAATGTATATAAAAAGTACACACGTCTTTAATATATCGTTACATAGTGTACTCCGGCAAATACAATATTTAAAATTATTTTAAACACATTAATCCTTTAAATTTTCAAACAAAATTTACGTATTAGATTTCTTTATTTTTGAGTTAATGATTAATAAGATATAGTGAATTTATATTTCTTGGATTTATCTTGAAAATTTCAGCTGCTGAAATTTAATGATAAAAATTCGTATACTCATTATAGTGAGTATACGAATTTTTCTCATCTGATACAATTTGCCGCTTTATAAAGTAGCAAATTGTATCAGATTGAATTAAAACCTAGTTTTCAAATTTAGTTTCTTGAATATATGGGAAGATATTAAATACTTAATTATGAATATCATAAAATTCAAAATTTATTTAGATTATAGTGCTGCCATCTATTAACTATTTATGAAATGAATGAAATACTTTCAAGTTTTTCATTAATAAAGCATTTTGCTCTTAAATTCAGAAAATTTTGTATTAAAACTTTTCAAAGTGTAAATTTATTCCATTTAACTGTGATTTCATACTATATTTGTTTTTATAAAATTATTTATATAGAAATTTTACTGCATATAAGTGTTTTACGTAATTATCTTAAATTTTTATTCTCAAGTAATATCTCAACAAATATAAGCGGTTTCTACGGTCTGGACTTAAAAAAATATTTTTCAATTTATTTAGAAAGTAGTATTTTAAATCCAATAAGAAAGCAAACTTTATAAAAAGAATATAAATTAAGATTTTACATAAGAAATTTGAATATTTAAATCGCATTCTAAATTTAACATTTTATTAAATATCTTATTTCATTATTTTATTAAATGTATTTCTAATAAATTTCCTTGGAACAGTGAATATTCTAATTTTTATTGGTTTAAATGTTGACATTACATTGATCTAAATTCTGATTTCACACTAATCATTATTTACTTGAACTATAGATGGCGCCACTAAACCCTTAGAAAAAATTTCAAGCGTGAGAAGACAAAGTTTTGAGAATTCTTATCGTAGTTTCAATGAGTGCATTTTTGTAATGGCTCAAAATCCATTTTAAACCGTAGGTCTCAGTTTAATTAGCCCTCTTGTACCAAAAATGTCTGTACAATAAAACAATCCTAAAAATTGTTTTGTTGCTATTGCGTAGTTAAAATAATTTATCACTATTTTATTTTTCTCAGTTGAATTAAAAATTTTTCATTAAATCTATTTTCTGATTTTACTCATTTTATATGAAATGATGGCCAATCTAAAGCTTACAGATGAAGTGAATATCAATGTATATTTTTAGAAATTATGTATGCATTTACTTTTTCTTAAAGATTTATCTGTCAATTAAAATCAGATATTAATTTAGGAATTTTCCTATTAAATAGTTACGTATTTTAAAATGTGCGAAGAACAATAAACTAAATGTTATGAAATATTGGGAAATAACTTAGCAACATAATTAACTTGACATCAATTTGCGTAACAATCAACACTCGAGGCCTTTTATCCATCAATTTTAAGCAGCAAACTATTTAGATAAAGTTTGTAAAGTTTCATTGGCTTTCACGAAGAATATATTTATCAATTTAGGATTATTAGTCTTGTTTCGTAATTAATATAAGTTTATCATGTAATACAATTCAAAATAGTTTCAAACCTTATAAAAGATGAATATAAATGTAGTTTTGAATTACTTTTTATAAAAATTTTACATTAATTATTCTATTTAAATAATTCAGCCTTTTTAATTACAAAATCTATTAAAAATAGTTTCTTAGAGAGCGCTTGTGAGTTTTTGCATAATCTCTCATATTATGTATTAGATCAATATGGGTCATTGTACCAAAGATGATTTTTCATAGACAAAATATTGTTAAACTTTCAAAGTAGTTGTAAAGTGATAGTGAACGTTCAACTATGCATTGTTAAAAGTTTGGACATTTACCAACATTTAAGAGAATAGCCGCAAACCATAAAGGTAAACTTTAGATTTGCGGCTATTCTCTTGCGTTGTCAATTTGCCTCATACACCATATATTTCCTTAATTTTATTATTTGGTAATTGATAATATGAAATTTGAATGTTGGATTCATCATATTTCTATTTTCTGAATCTTGATTTGACATTTCAGTTAGATAGTTGCTGAATAGTTAGTACTTCAGGCTTCAAGTCAATAGTTCCTGGTTTGAATATTGTATTGCTCATGGTGAATCAGAATCCACTTAAAATACAGATTCTAGTCCAAACAATTTACGAGTGCAAATTATATTAGTGACTGAATTCGATTCCATCCATGTTGAACCATGATATATATATATATATATAGCCTTCTTGCTCTCTGTAAGTGCGACATGTAAATACGCCAACTATGAAAAGGCCTACCAGAAGGCAACTTACAAAGTGGATATTAAAATACCTTGGTACTACCTTAGGAAGTCTGTCTACGGTATGCCAAGGCCAAATCTGGAAACCGTTATAAATTGCTGAGTTTTGAAATAATAGGAAACAATATTCAACTACCTGGGTTTCATAACCTATAAACCTTGTTCGATCATATAATACAAAACTGCTGAACATTTCATAAACTTGGTGGTTAATTTTTCTTTATAAATTGCTTATGTTATATATTCTACAACAAAGTAACATAGCTGGTTGTAAAATTTTTAAACCCATAACATTTTAGATTCAAATTTTATAAATTTTCTATTTGTTATCGATATTGTATTCCTCAGGTGTGCGCAATATGATTTGCAGTCATATGAGAGCCGCACTTCTGTTCACGGACACTATCAATACGCACAACTGTCACATGATCGGATACAGGTGCTCCAACTGGGAGGCTTTTACTTCCGGCAAGTGCGACTCCTGCGGGGATTCTGGCTCCGACTGTGCCACCTTGGGTTACCACGTCGACATGAAGCGCCATTACGACAACGGAACTAAGTTCTACCTCAGAACATCAGATTCATTTCCATTTTGTGGTGAATTTCGACTTTTCTAATTTTACTTTTCGAATGTAGTTAAAATTTATTTAAGTTTAAATTATTTATATTTAATAAAAAAGAACTTAAATACCGAATCATATGATTCCAGTTTAATGTTTCATAAATTATATATGCCTGTTTAAAAAAAAAATTGTAACTGGTAAAATTCATATAGTTTTAATTTAACTTAATCCAAATAATAAAACCACTTTAGCTAAACTAATATTTCGAAAATTTTGACTAATTTTCAAATTTACAAGTTTTATAATTTGTTTGGCAGAATAAGTTGAGCATTAGGCTTTAGATAAGTCATCGTCTATTTGCTAATGTCGAAATATTATGAATGTTAGAAAGGGATTCTTGATTTCAAAAAAGATGATCAAAGAATCAACTCTATTTTAAGGTTGATGCAAAACTTTATTATTAAGTTATATTACAATACGGAATTTGTGCCGAAATCATGTCTATTGAATGAGAAATAATCTTCCTTCAGGTTACGAATACAAAATTACTTTGTATAGACAAACAACCGGCAAAAATGCCACAGCTCGGAATTCAGGCGAATGGACAAGGATGGATATCTTACACATATCTATATATGGAAGCAATGGAAATGCTGAATTTAAAATCGAAGGAAAGTAAGTAAATTCCAATTTTAATACAGCATTGCAAATTATTTTGTAACAAGCATTCAATTGAAGTAATTTTAACACATTTGAGTATGTGGAGTGACTTTAACACGTAAAAATTAATGTATAGACTTCCTATTTAAGTAAAATTCATATAAGATCTTAAATGTTAGTAAGTAGAACTTGCATTGCTCTAAAACAGTTGGCAATTGCGATCTACAGTATGAAATTAGAGTGAAGTAAGGTAAAAAAAAAAAGCTGGACACAACCAGTCTTTATATGTGAGTGTCATTTTAAAATATTTTTCCTGTAGATAAGAATACGTCTAAGTTCTAGTCTTATCATTTTCAGTTAATAAAATCGGAGATTTGTAACGGTCTTTGGCAATATCTGGAGACTTAGATAAGCTTACTTGAATACTTGCACAAACGCACGCTTAATGACATTTGATGAAATTTATAAATCTTACATGTGTGTGTAATCGACAATGACTTTTGACAGGAAAAGTCTTCCTTGTGCTCCAGTATACACTGACCCGAAAGTAGCTCCTTTGTTAAGTATTGACACGTGCTTTGTGCCCGGAAGCGATGTTTTTATATAATCTAAGAATGTAAATAAAAACAATCGTCACTTCTTCAGCAGTTATGATCTTGTAGAAAGCTTTTTGTTAACAAGGTTTATAACTTCAACAGTGGTCATAGAAAACATAAATTTAATAATGAAAACCCGAAGATTTTGATTGAGTGTACTGAACACAATGTTTTACCTGAATAAGTTGAAGATTTTACAATTTGTTGTATATGTAACAGAATTTCGCTCTTGTTATAAATTTACATAGGCCCATTAGAGAAGTTCCATAAAAATTTTCTAGACTGTGAAACTCTTAAAAGAAAATATTTCAAGTATAATTCTTCTAAAAAAGTATCTTTTTTTTATTAGTTCACGCAAAGTAAGCGATAAACATCAGCAGAAGTCGCATCGTTTATGTTATTGAATGTCAATTAAACACAAAGTATTTCTACAGTCTCGGATGAGATAAAATTACATAGGAAGTATACATGAGCATTTTGAAGAGAAATTGTCATTCGGGTTCACAGGAGCTCCATTGTCAAAGAAGCAATATATTTAAGGAAATGAAATATTTTTAACTGCTGACAGTAATGTTTCTCGAATTTCTAAAGTGATTTACTGCTTGAAATTAAGAGATTGAACACTGTGTTATTAAAATTAAATATCTGATAAATTGATAGGGAAATATTAGTTTGTTAAACATCAACTAGAGATTTCGTTTGTTAAACATCAGCTAGAGATTTCGTTTGTAATTCAAATTAGGAAATATGGGCTCCCAGCTCAGTTGCGTTCATTTTCAGAAATATTTTGGAAAAGGATATTAGTTAGCATAAAGATCCTAACTAGTGATAAAATCATATTTTCAATTATTTTAATAAGTATATCGTAGTTGTCTGTTCATCTTAAGTCGTGATAGCAGTTTCAATTTAAAGAGATTTCATTTTCAATATTATACTTTCACCATTTGTGTATTACTTTAAATTATACATAATTTTGAGCAGCTTATATCTACGTGTTTAAATTCCTAGCATTAGTTCTATGTTTAGTTTATTATTGTTCACTCGTGTGTCCACAAAGTTTTCTAAGAAGAGCTTTGGCGGGATTTATATTATCTCGCAGTAGATGGCCACCTGCCCATTTGTTTAACCGGATTGGCAGCAGAAAGGTTAGCGCTCTTCAACTGCTTAAGAGTTAGTCTTACTTTGAGCATGGATGTAAAGGTGTGGAATCTACTTTAAACCATAGGCTTGGTAATAATTAGCCCTTGCGTGCAAAAAATGAAATGATCGTTGATCGACAAAGGCCCTTGGTTGTCTGTCTTGTGTGACAGTTGTTCAAAAATAGTAAAACTATTTTTTCCACAAGAAGAACTATTATTTTTTCCACAAGTACAAAAATAGTAAAACTATTTTTTCCTTCAGTAGAGCAGTTTTGATTTCAGTTTCTTGCTGTGCTTCCCATTAGGGGTTAGAAAATGTGTAGTTACGTCATAATTGTTTAAAAATATCAAATGCCTTGTGATCCAATTAGTGACGCGTATTAAAGGATTAAGATTTCGTACTAATTTATAGATTAGGCAGCAAACTCGTTCCTTTCTAATCAACTCGAGAATGGTAGATACCCCGTTGAATCTCCGAATTCAAGCATTATCCGATCTGTCAGTACTTGGGAGGCTGACCATTTGGGTGGGAATACCTTGTAGAATTGGCATTATTTGCGCTGAGCCTCTCATGGTCTAGTGCCGGAGAGCCCTCTCGAAAACAAAATGTCCAGAATTCGATTCCAGACATTAAAGGAAGGGAGATGTTGCGCTTTTGTCTTTTACGCGTCTGGCCGAATGGCTTGAGTTCACAATTTCCTTTCTTGCGACATTTGTACACGGTGCACTGTATAATCTCCTTCGGAAAACTAATTTACTTAGTTGACCATAAAATTCCATATGCCAAACTTAAGGCGCTGAATGGTCATATGTATGTCAATCAAAACATTTAGGCGAAAATTATTTGAAAATATTACCATTTAAAAGCAACATAAGTTGAAAAGATTTATTACAGACTTAATGACTTCAAGAAAAACATAACATTAGATATGATAAAATTGATTATATTTCAATGAACGGGATGTTGGGGATAATCGAGAACAAAAAAACTAGTTAAGACAATCAAAGATAAAATATTTGAGGTACTATTTCCTCAATCAAAGATTTACCATGCAGCACTTCGTAGAGAATATAGTATAACAGTTAAAAAATACTGAAACAGCTGGTTTCAGTTTATTGGTTTTGAAGCATTTGCTTTTTGCACAAGTGTTCAAGTTTCTGATCCACGCTAACAGTCGAATGGTTAGAGCAATGTTTTTGCCTTTGGCTAAATAGTCTGTAGATGCTAATGAAATTAGCCATCGTCTGCAAAAGAGAGGGTTGAGTAGGGAACCAACCAATTCAAAGCGTTTACGCGATTTGACGCTTTTTGATTTATTGCAGTGCAATAATATTGCTCGATTTTGTAAAGGTAAAGTAATTAAGCGTTATTAGTGAAAATAAAACTATAAAAAGTGTATGTATAAAGGACAAGACATTTACTACTGCTAAAAAATGAACACAATACGCTAGCTGTGACATTTTTCTGAAACACAAATGTGTTCACTGTAAGTTACAGGAAATAAAACATTCTTACATGATATAAATTTTTATCTTCCATGCAGCACTTTGTAGAGAACCGTTCAGAATCTGGAAATATATGAAAGACATTGAGCAAAGGAAATTAAGTTCTTTTATTTGCAATGTTTTGAATGTAAAAAAAATTGTATCGGGTCTAAAAGGCTACGCTTGCTGCCGAATGGTTATTACTCTGGCTTTCAATATACTAATTTGCAGTTTCGATTTACTACAGGTTTGGATTCTGATGGTTCCGAATCAACTTTGAACTGTATGCATACTGAAAAATCTGATCGTTGAATAATGACCCAAAAAATCAGATTTTAAGAAGGAATTTTACCTTTAAAATTTTTCTCGGGGGGGGGGGATGGATGCTTCAAAATTGCCCTGCTTTTCAAAACCATTTATCCAAATAAAGGCTTGTAGAGAAAAATTCCTTGTAAGCATTTGAAAACTATCTTCACCTAATGTATTTAAGCTCAAACATGTTTATTTTTATTCTATTCGGCTCTACAAATGCTAGTAAAACTACAATTTTCAAAAATAACTTTTTAAAAGTAATTATTAATCACGATTGATATCTGTGCCATCTTTACTTCGTATTAGAAGGCGAATGGTATGAGTTAATGAAGTTCGTGTATCAACCTAACTTTTAAGTGGTTAAACGCAACAAAAATGTATTTTCCCATTAATTTTTAGTGCAAACATACCCTACAGAACTCCAATATGTTGAGAATTTAAATAAAAAATAGGGAATATTGAGTTCTTCTATGGATCTCTCGATCGTTTTCAAAAGTATCCGGACCTCTTCTAAAATTGACTTTAGAATAAAAGTGCTTAGTACTGTTATGACAGTATTTCATATAACTGCATATTAGGTATGGCTACCGATAAACAAAATTTTATTTCTGAAGATATTACAGCAGAACTATATAAATTATTTGGATAAAACAGATTTGCGTTTCAAACATTGGAGAAAGAATTTAGTGACATGCCGAAGATTAGCAATTTTGATTTCATTGAAAATCTTTGTTTATTGATCTCCACATTTCCTCATTCTCAACATTCATTGCGATAATTTTGCAATTATTGGTTCAAAGGATATTAATCTTATCTTGTCTTCCATAAGAGTTTTCGATCCCATCTAGTTCTATATCTACTATACAAAATGTATGCAATAGTTATCGATTGTTGCAGAAGATATTCTATTTTGTGATGTAGATTTTACAGTACGTTTTGAACAAGACAGTCACGCTTATATTTAAAATATTAGTCTTCCTCAAAACACACAAGAGGTGAATGTATTCGTTTGTAACGAGAGTTCAGATAATTTCACTTGAGTTAATGAAACACGAGACTACATATTTTCATAGCTATCATTAATTTCATTCATTAAAGGTTAATTTGATATATTTTTTAAATCTAACACAAATTATACATACTTGTAATTTGAATTTTGCAATAAATTATATATATTAAAGGAGTCCATGAAAATCATTGGCGATGAGTATTTCACATTGTTTTGAAAACTAGTGATGTGAATTTAAACTATCCAATGAGTTTCAAACTTCATGGATAAGAAAAACATTGGATAGTTTTTGGCTTTAGTAACTT
The DNA here is from genome assembly GCA_030067965.1 of Latrodectus elegans. NCBI lineage: Eukaryota > Metazoa > Arthropoda > Arachnida > Araneae > Theridiidae > Latrodectus > Latrodectus elegans. The sequence continues at coordinate 76,992,701 of CM057814.1, forward strand.
GCGAACTAAGCAATGAGATTTAATTTGAAACTTTTGATCAAACTTTTTCTATTATATAGAAATTCTAAAAATAGGCACTAACATAATTGTTAATATAGTTTTCAAGGAGCAATTATTTTTGATCGGAATCTTTGAAACACGAATATATTAGTCTAGTTACAAAGATTATCATTCATGAAACAGATAAATTGAATTAAGAGAAATTAGTAAAATAACTGCAAAGAATCATAGACTAGAGCAATAAAATAAGTATAAATGTAAAATTTTGTAAGTAACAGTATAAATATAACAAATACAGTAAATATGTATAAAACAGTATGACAACAGTATATAAAATTTTGTAAGAAATGCATAGTTAATATTTTTTACATGAAAAGTCGGACAGTAAAAGCTCATTTCATGTCCGAATAGTCATGGACTTCAGAATCATTACAATCAAAATTTTAACAATTAGGTAGATTATTTGTTTTGAAAATTACCTAGGAATTATGAGACTTTGGAAATCTTGTGCCCTTTTAACCTTTCATGCTTATTTGTTTACAATTAGTGATTTTGTTAATTTCTAGTTTTCATGTAAAAGTTTGCCAGAGATGGGTTAGTTAGGATTGCAAAAATAGGATTTTGGAGACTTAGGAAATTTCAAAGATTTGAAAGAATCCATAACTTATCATTTTAGGTGTAGGAATTTTACTGTTTCCTTACTGGAATAATACTGATTATAAAATTAAATTTTGCATTTACAGTCATACTAACAGATAGTCGTGTTTCTGATATTTTGGAAGTACTTTTTTTTTTTTTTTTTGAATGATTTAATGAAAATATTACCTGTCTGGTTGACAAATTATAGAGAACCACTATCATGCAATATGACATTATGTATTAAAGCATTGATATAAAGGTAAACAGTATGCATATTTCAGTGTTAATAAGTTTGTCATACTACCCTTTTCATTGCACTGCTTTCCAAAATATCAACTTAGTTTCCCACTATCAACTTAGCAAACCGCTATCAACTTAGTTTCCCAGATTAAAATGCTTTTATATGCAAAATTCTTAAGCAAAAACAATATTTATTGATAAGAGTTGATATCTCTTTTCAGCAAACAAGGTTGGCAGGCTGATCATATAGTTTTTAGCAACTCCTTCCTGGGAGATGTATTAGGAGCCATCATACGTTGGAGTAAAAAACCACTCTCAAGGGCCAGAGGTGTGATGGAAGCAGTTTCAAAGGTGATGAAGAGAGATACTGCCAAACCCTTCATCAATAGTATGAAAGTGTTTCCTTTGAAGTCTTATACCCAGTGGTGAGTACTGTAATTCATTGATGTTTAAACAATACCTTAATCATTTAGTTATGTTAAGAAGAGTCAAAGCGTGTAGGGAAGCTGGAAGTTGATTGGTTAAAGCTCTTTTTTAGTTGAACAATTTAAAATCGAATAACCGCCTCGTTTATGTATATTTACAGTGATGTACTACAAGAAGCATAAAACACAAAAACATAGTGCACACACATACATCCTGTAACTTTATATTTGAGATTGTTTCATGGCGACATACGAAATTACAAATTATCCTTCCGCAAAATTTATCTTTTTTGCTGTCTGCATCTGACCTAACTCAAATATGCTCGAACTGTTTTAGTTCAGCAACAAATACCAAAGCTGGACTCTCAAATCACATCTAAAAACAAGTTCTTAAACTGCATTCTTCATATTTTATATACATTTGAAATTTGTACTGGTCTGAAAAGAATAATTTACGTAGTTTATTGTAATGGATAATATAATATCTCAAGACTTTAGTAGCCATTCCCTGTTTCTTTTTCGATGCTTCATTTATTTTCAAATCCTTTCAGTAAACCCGTTAATGAACGTTTAATTTAAGTTCTTAAAACATAACAAGATTCAGTTTTTCTTTTCTTTAAGAGAAACAAATCGTTCACATAATGGTAATTTTTTTACTATTTGTCAAAGTGCAATCTCATTATAAAATCATAGCCATTATGCGTGGCAAAGAGCTGTAAGCAATTTTCAGGATACTTTAAACTATAGATTATATAAAGTCAGACTATCGATTATATAATAACTATCGATTATATAATGTCTAAAAATAATATAAGAATGTTTATTAGCATAGAAGTGGTAAGAGCTGTGATACGTTGCTGCAAATGTAAATTTAAATGATCCTCGGAACGTCAGAATCACGTGAAAAATATTTAGTTTGCCTCTGTGTTTTGTGCATATTAATAAGGAATAGGTATTACAGATTAATTTAGTAATGTATATTTAAGGTTTGCTTTATTTATTGAATTCTAGCCGAACTGACTCTTTAATTTTTATTGCTTTGAACATTGATTCAACAATTCAAGGGTTTAATTCTTAGTGTTCTAGTATGTTTGTAATAATTCACACAATCCACTTTAAACTTTAGATTCTTTAATTATATATATATATATAGCTATCGTGATTGAAGGATTTGACTGTTGATAGACAAACCAAACAATCTTGAGCAAAATAAGACTATATGGATCGACAAATCAGTTTAACTTTTGTGATTTATTCCTTTGTTTGGATGTTTGCCGGAACGCTCAGTTTTATTTTAAATCCCAGATTAGTTTTGAACGAAAGTTATGAAAAAAATAGCCATGAATGCATACAAAATTAAACCAAGTGTTAACTTTTGAAGTAATTTTCTTACAACTATATAAAGTTCCAATTCAGGTTATTTTAGATAATTTATATAACAAGTGGTTTTTCATACATTAGTGAATAAACTTCTAATAGGGAAATTATAATTTGATATGATATTAATTTCTTGTAATTTGTTTTTTTCGATTCATTATAGGAAAATTTCTCCGATCGTGTACGAATTGTGCGTTTCTCCCATGCTGTCGAAGAAAGGAAACCAGCAAGGGGCCACATTTAGAAACGAAAACTGTTAAATATTCACATGAAACATGTTTACAATTTCCTATTTATTGTATGTTTATGAATTTTAGAAATATATGTATTTTATTAATTATTTTACATGAATTGGATGTTACTGGTGCGTAGGGAATTATTTATGTACTTGGTTTTAACAATAAAATTTATCACGGAACTTATTTAAATTTATTAAAGTAAATAAATTCTATAACTATTCAAGTCGATTCAAAGTCCTTAGCTAAACAAAGTCGATAATTTTTTAAAATAGACTTCAGACACTTGATTCCTTTGTGTGTTGATGAATGTATATTTTTAACTTCAAAAGAAAAGCTTTATGAAGTATAATTTAAGTTTGGAAAAACATTACAATAAGCTTCAATTAATTCATGCGTATCATGATGCTGACAGATTTTCAAAATCGAATATTATACCTCGGAAGAGTTATAATTTTCCATTCTAATTCGTGACTAGACTCTGTGCTGGAATCAGTAGAGGAATATTTGTTATACCATTCTCGCGAATTCTGTTAGTTTCTCTGATAAAGACTAGTGGACGACTGTCTTATGAGCGTTTCAGAATTACGAGGCATACTAGTAAACAAACTAGTTAATCAGTTGGACAACTATTAAACATGTTTTTTTCTTAAACTGAGATATTTAAAAATATTTTTAATTCAGAATATTTTCTTTTGACACTATATATGAAAATACTGGACTCGACACCAATAAAACCTGAAATATTAAAAAAAATCTTGAGTGCCTAAAAATATCGTTCTATGAATTTTACTATACTTTAATCCAAGAACAAAAGTGCTCATGAATCTTCAGTTTAAAAATGTTTGAACTAAAAAGAAATGTTTATATTTAAGTATTTTTAAAGTAATTTCACATTAGAATATCAAGATAGTTTTTGGTTAGATTTTTTAACTATTAATTACGTTGAATTAAATGTTTATCTAAAGAAACTACATTCTCAATATGCCATAAACTGTGAGCCAAAGATTGATTCTTCAATTAGTTTTGCTAAAAATGGGAAATTGTTGAAACTTTTTTACTAGTAAAGTATGTTCTGGTACTTGAAATCACTGCGTGCACTCTTTCATGTGTAAAAATGTATGACAATAAATGTTCAAAAAGTAAAGAAAGATTTTATTATGAAGTGCTTGGACAATTACTACATAAGAATACTGAATACTTTCATGTAGTATCCTGTGTAAGTTTGTAAGTTACACAAAACTTCCATTAATTTAGTTTTTTTGTCTGCATCCAGGCTCCAGAATTGGTTATAATAATTTTAGATATGTATTTTTTTTTTTTTTTTTTTTTTTTTTTTTTTAACTAGTGTGTTGCATAATGAACGCGAATTTAAGGTAAATTCGAGTAATGGATAATAATTCCCCTCCCTTTTTTTCTTCAAGCACTTAAATAATTTTCAAAATCTTAAAATAATACAGAAATTATTCTAGCATATTAATTTATATTTTATAAAGTCCTTTTTGTCTGCGTTGCCAGGCTGGAAACCGAATGGTTAGCGCTTTTACCTTCGGTAACACAGTTCGTGGGTTCGAATCCCACCTTGGGCATGCTTGTTTGTAGTGGTTCGGAATCCACTATAAACCGTAGGTTCCGGACTAATTAGCTATCGTGTGCAAAAATGACCGTTGAGTATGAAAAACAAACCAAACTAACTTTTGTCTGCGTCTCCAAGCAATTTCTGGAATAAAATTAATTTGAATAAAATTTTTTACATATGTCAAAGAATTTGGAAACAGTTTGAATTAACAATTCTTGGCCAGTATGTAATTTTCTAAAATTTTTATTAAAAACCGATACAATAGCTATAGAACTATATATAAGTTTACGTTTACTTACTTAACCTTAAGATAGTTCACAGTAAATTCAGTTGTCATTTTCCAGAGCTTTTATTGATTTTAGTTAAATCTAGAATAAGATTTCACTGATGCTTCTTTGCGTACGAGGGTTAATTTTATCGGTAAATGTAGAAAGAATAGTACTTAATACATAAATATGTAATACAGATAATATGTAAATTATACGTTGTGTAAAGTAATTTATATAGCTTTATACACACAAAAATATTCTGTACCATTTAAGTATGCTAGTATAGCTTATATTTACATATTTAAGTAAATTAGCCCAAAGTTTGAGATTGCAATATTCCTTTATTTTTCTTGCACACGACTTAACTTTTTTCTAAGACTTATCAAGCAGTGTAAAAATACTCGGAATTCTGAAATTTTTAAACTCTCAAAGAATTAATTGGGAAATATATTTTATTTCGAATTTCATTGTCTTGACATGTCTGAAAGTACGAAGGAGTTAGTCCTATCAAGTAAATGTTGATAGATACGTTTCGGCAGAACGAAAGAAAAATTTAATTCCTTCATGCTATCATCTGTAACTCACCGGGTAGATGATACTCGAAAGCATGGCTGAACTGTTGTTAGATTTTATCTACATTTCCTTCAATAATTCAGCTGCCTTGCTTGTGAAACTTTAGAGAGAAATCCATTCACTAACAATAACAGTTCTATGCGACCAATAAAAGATTCTGAACCGAACCGGCTGAGAATCAACAGAAAGAGTTTTGGGAAATGAGTAGTAAGCTACAGAATTTCTCCAATAATTGTCATTTTTTGTGTCGATTTATAAAGGATAACAATTTTTATTTATGGATTTTCTAAAAATTCTTTCTTACAATTCGTAAGACGAATGATAGAACATTTTCGAATTTTGACAATGAAAGTAGTTTTCTTTATTATGTTTTAGTAAGAATTATCTAAAATACTTTTATGAACATTTGTCATCATAGCTTATAATTTTGCGTATCATTCTGAAACTTACATTTTAATTTCCTTACGCAATTTTATATAACATATAAGTACTAAATGTAATGAAAATTTATTCTTAGCATGACATTCCAAAGAAAAGGACGGCTTTTACCAAATAGTCTTATCCTTTTAGTTTGACATCATTTGATTATCTTCCCAGTTATTAACAGAAATGATTCTCCGTACCTAAAAGATGTATTTAAGGGAGACCGGAGGAAGAGGGAAAAATATCTATTTTCGTTCGAAAGAGTTGCGGTTTTGACTCTTGGCTCAACCTAATATCTTCGATTGAGTCAGATCTGAGATCTAAAGGGGACTTTCTGTGTTAATGCTACATTGGGTCTAATGTCCCTTGATGCAAAAGCTAAAAGAAAATACCGGCTCAGCAATCGAGTTCGTCATTATAGACTTTGGTTAAAAATTTCGAAATGGTTTCCTATATTTAGCAACTTTCAATTAATAGACATACATAGATGGAAACGTTGCAATAACTTAAGAGTACATATTTAAAAAATATTTGTATATATTCCAAATTTCTTTTCTAATTTGAAAAGAAGTATCTGAAAAACATATCAATGTTAAAATAACACAAATTTAGCCCATAAAAAAACTAGAAGCGTATGAAAAATTCCATAATTTTTTAATAATTGCAGTTTTCTTTTGAGAAATATATATGAAAATATTGTGTTTTATTTTGAAATTTGTTTTGAAGATAAAATTCAGAACTTAGTCCAGAAAGGTTATATTTTACACCGAAGTGTAAATTTTTAGTAAAGGGAAAATAATGTTTTAAATTATAATTCTGATACAAAAGTTTTATCTTTAAATGTGTTCTTTTACAAAATTTAGTAAGTTAGATACTTTAATTATTCAAAACAAATGCTTTAAGAATGGCTTCTTAAATTGATCTTGCTCGAAGCTCAAGTAAATTGATGCGTGTGAAAACTTGATCAAATTAATTGATTATCAATTATGTTTATATGAGTAATTAAATGGAAATACAATTTTATATAGTGAGAGATATGAGAAACTTTCGTATATTGCCATCTGAGATTGTTAAAAAATATCTAACATTTTATGAATGATCTATAAATTATTACGAACAAATATCTATTTTCTTTGCTAAATTTATTTACAATGGAAAAGTTATGATATAAACAAAAATCACCTGCCACTGAAATTTAATTATATACCTTTATATGTAGGGTTTAATTAGGTACATTATAAAAATGATGATTACAAATACCTACTTTTTACTTTACTTTAAACTACAATAAACATTGAATATTCAGAAGTGCTCGAGAGGAAATTTATGGAAATATAAAAAATTACAGAGTTTGTACTAAGGTAAAATGAAAACTTACCTATATCAATACATAAACATTTTTTAAATTTTTTGTTACATACAATTTGAGAAAAGTTTTAGTGTATAGCATAATTATATATATATATATATATATATATATATATATATATATACATATATATATATATAGCAAGCCACACATTAATAGAAAATGTCAGCGGTTCGATACCCGACACACCAAGCATTCGCGCAGAGAATGTTTTGATATTTAAAGTTTTTCAGTTAACGTAGTGTTGTATTTTGGAGAAAATTACTTCAGCTCAGGTATCAAATTAGTAGTTTAAGCGTGGTTCAAAATTACGAGGCGTTTGGATTTGATTAGCGACATTTTAGTTGGCAGAAGTTTATAGTCAAAGACAAATATAATAAAACAAAATGTTACACATAAATATGACTTATCGACAAGGAACTTAGAATTATTTATGAATAAACTTAGTGTATTTCTTGTGTTTAAAATTAAATTATTATTTCTTACACTACATTGGATTCTAAATTTTTTAAAAATGCTTGTACTGTTTGTGAAATACTATTTGCGAATTGATTTTTGATGTTTTAGAAATTTTCAAGTAAAAATTGAGTAAATAACTATGAAAGTTAGGTAAATAATTCCTAAAAGATTTAAAAGCTTCCTCTGATAAAAATACCTTTTACGATCCATTCTAACTTTAACTAAAAATAAACTCTACCAGAGTAACTAAGTGAGTTAATAGTCACATCTCATTTTCCGATTCCTTTATGACTTCATACACTCTATAGCTTTTCTTAAAATATAAAATACTATCATTTCATTGTCAAAATTGCGCAGAGGTGTGCTTTTCCAACCGAAGCAACATAAAATGAATCAAATCAATTGTAGATGCTTATCAGTGGGTTTTTCCTCGTATATTACTATATTCAAATTCATACATTTCTACATACATAAGAATTACTAATGCTCATTTTCCATGCTCGAATTATTCCCATTACAAGGTTAACTAAACAAAATTCATCTATTGACAAACCTGTTAAGACCGTTGACATCAGATTTGTTTTAAAATAACTAAGCACTTTATTTGTTCTATAGAAAACAAACCTTAAAAATTCATATATTAATAGCTTTATATCTGAAAGGTAACTCGTTATATCTGAAACAACCAGAAGATTATCGAATATTAATAAAGGAATTGAGGTATAAAGATTTATGTATTTTTTGTTTTTATACAGAAAGAGGAAATAATTTTAAACCAGTTTCCTTCTGTGAAAATATAACTCCGTATAACTACTTGATGAAAGTTAAGTGTTTTTTTTTTAAACATTTTTGGAAAAGAGTTGATTTATTTTTTAAAATCATTTGAAAGAATTCTGTAAAAACTGCGGTTTTGTATCATGAGAAGCACCGTATTTCTGATTATAGTCTGTTTCTTGTGTTTCCATACAACCGAAAATTCTTCGAATTCGACTGATCTTAAGATTCTTTCTAGGAAAAAACGAAATTTGTGTAAGTGAAAATTTCACTTTTTATGAAATTAAAATATATTTTTAAAACGCAAATATAAAATGTATTTGAATTGATGTAAATATTATACTTTACTGGATGACTTGTTTAGAATAATATAGAGATTATTTTATATCCGGAATCTAATGATTCTTATAATCTATAGCAAATTATTTTAGTAATTTAAAATGCAATTGTAAATTTTAATCTTAGTTTATTGGAATAAACAAATAGTCATAAAATTTGAAAATATATAAATATGGAGATATACAAGTTTGAAATAAGTTAATTTAGTTGGAGTGGTGAAATTAAAGATGATATTTCTTACAGTATAAAGAAAAATCACAACAGTTTAATGTTTTTAACAAAAATTTTTATAAATTATAAAATTCTTATAAATGAAAAAAAATAAATAAATAAGTTTATATAAATTTTTTTATTCCTTTAGTTTAATTAAATTTACATTCTTTAATTTATAAGTTTTTTTTGACAAATGCATGTTTTCCATAAAACTTAAGTTTGTTATTAATTAACATTTTCATAAATTAATATAATTCTCAAGAAATAAGATAACACTAATATCTAACCTTCTCTTCAAGCTCTCATTTCAAATTGAAGATAGTATTTACAAGTAATTAGTATTGATAAGTAATTTCTCAAAAGTAACCTATATTTATGCACACGTCTTTCGAAGATACTCACCCCATATCTCCTCTTGATATGACGTATACATACGTCATTCTGAAGATCCGCATTGTTAGCTGCTTAAGATGCAGTATGCATATTATCATCCGAGAATTGAGAAGAGTGACTAATGAGGATAATCCGACTGCACCAATAAACCACTAAATTATGAAAAAAAGAAATAAATCAACATTTGAACAATTTATACTTGCGATTCATAAGAATATATATTACTTGAGAAATTATAAAGAGTTATTCCTTTTTTCTATAAATTTATGTGAATTTACCTTTGCAATAAATCATTCAAAAATTGTTTCTTTGCATTGAAACATTTTGTTTTGTTATAAATTGAAAATTTTTTGGAATTTAAGCATATCGTGGATAATTCGAAGAGAGCAAACGAATGTTTTTTCCCCCTTTTTCTTCAAGTTTGATTTTGAAAAATTATTTTAGTTCCATTGAGTCAATAGAGAAATAAGCTTAATCTAATTTAATCTCGTATGTGTATTTATTATTACCACATTTTTTGGAAAATTGGTTTTTTAGATTCAGCTACCAGGATAGCGAACATAGTCCTCTAATGGTAAGCCTTTTTATGATTTTTTTTGTAATTTGTAAATATTAGCGTTTGTTACAGAGGCATAGACAGTAGGTGATCAGTAAACGAACAGTTCGGAGCGTGAATAAATCGGACAAACACTTTCACGAAAAATTTTTATGTTCGAACAATGAATACATTTTCGGATAACGAAATAAAACGAATCCTTAACGAACACGTTTCGGCTCTCGGACCATGATGTGCAGGATTGCCAAACCCAGCGGACCAAAATTCGTTTTTCATCTATTTTGAATTATATTGCTTGCCTATTAAATCTCAAAGTTCTATACTAGGAATTTTTTTCGAATAGAATATTTATAGCCAAAGCAGACCATTCAAAACCAAAACCCGTTATTCATTCGTTGAAGGAGTGGGAGGATGCCAGAGCAATGTTTTTAAATTGGCACACAAAACCAAACTGATATCAGTAAGGTTAGGGGTTTTCACAACAACAGTTCTATTAATAACTTCCAGAAAGTCTTAAAAAAGGGAAAAAATCAGTCGATATTGTACTTGTTCTTTAATGTCCCATAAACAAAAAAATGAAAACGACTGATTAAAATTCAAAACTATATGTACTTATTTTTTTTAATAAACTAAATAAGAAATTATACATCCCTTTTTAATTTAATTTTTAGCGTCTCCAGAACGAATTAATTGATTTCACAAAAAATCTATGGTAAATCGATAATCCGTTAACGAACAGATCGGATCAGTAACACAAATATATTACAGCTGAATCAAAAGAAAATTATCCAAAGAATATAAAAAGTAGTAAGACACTATGAAAAGGAAAAACTTGCAAGATTCAGAAATTAACTCATGCATAAAATTGAAAAATAAAGTTCATATGTATAAAGTTCAATATGCAATACAATTCAGAGAATATAATATGTAGCACATAACCCATATATACTTTTCTCTGAATATGTAATATAATTCTGAAAATAGTTATATCTATTCCAAAACGCAGTGCGCAGCAATAGTATATTTTATGTAAAATAGTTATATTTTACACGGAAAAAAAATTTATCTTGTTTCAAAATATAAGTTTAACATAACACTTTCTGTATAATTAAAATAATAAGAGCTTTGAAATTTATAAAACGATAAATTATTTATATATTAATAATTCTTGTCATAGTTTAAATTTTAGGATCAATTAGATATGATAAATATATATAATTCTTCACTAAAATATTTATCAGATAATTATCAACTTCACAAACAGCATACTAAATGTAATTGAGATTTTGGCTAAAATTTTATGTTTTTACACCATAATTTATCTATAAAAATGCGATGAAAGAAAAATTAAAACACTATAAATAATAAAACTTGGCACGAACACTAGCGGATACCTTAAGTGATTGAGGTTCAGATACCATAGAGACTAAGCATAAGTTTGGCACATCCACTATACTTCATAAAAGTTGTATTAAGTACTGGCGTGGATAAATATGCAATGCAGGAGTTTCATCTTCTGAACAACTGTAATTGATAAACTGTAGAAAATCTGTGAAAACGTGCTGTAAGGAAAAGTTCTTGGATACAATGCGTCAATGATATATTAAAGTAAAAAATATGGTTTTAACAGACAATTTCTGATCCTTAATCGTGATTTTGATATGGCAACAGCAAAAAGATTTTTGACATCTTTCTGTTTGGTCTATTTGCGTTGCTTACGAATCCTCGCATAAAGCTTACTTCATCTCAGAATAAAATGTTAATGAAAATTGTGGATTTATAACTCACGATTTCCATCAAATTTTAACGATTTTCATCCAAAACCTTAAACAATGCAATAACAGTATTTGAGGGAAATTACTGCGTCTACAATTAACAGTTTCACTTTGTGCATGTGGAAAAGGTATATGATTAAGTCTACAAAATCTTCCACACCATCTCGCACCAAGTATTCATTTTAACTGCAACCAAAGCTATTCTTTCTTGTTGTTTGCTTATTTGTTGGAGCTTATCCTCTAACCATTGCGATATCCGTTTTTCTATTTTTAGGTATACATTGCCATTTACATAGTATTTTTGATATTCAATAGCCATAATCTTTCATATATGATTATTGTAATAACAGAACATTACCATATTATTCCATAAAAATAAGGAGAAAAGTGTCAGTAAGCTCGATAATTGATCCAGAAACCCACTAACATTGCGATGATTTAGTTTGCTTTTTGCACACGTGGGTTAATTATATCGGGACCTGTAGTGAAGTGAAACAGCCACGAGATAAAGTTACGTAGGGTCTGACGCAACTTTATTATGTGTTCGGTCCTGATAATGTGATATTCCTTGGAGAAGAGAATGGAATCTTTTGTAATCGTACCAACGGGAAATGAGTGGCATTCACAAACTTATCTGTCTGTATAACTTAGGTTAGTAACCTAAATTGCAATTACTATCTTACATAACTTTGATAAGGAAATAATTACAACGTAAATGCAGTAAGTTGCTACTAATATTTGCGTTTTATTATGTCAAGTACAATGCATAATAAATAAATAAAATAATAATAAATAGTCCGGGAGGTTCGTAACCTCCAGGATTATCTTATGTATAAAGCTGTAGCTGCTTTCCGCATGGCCACAATGCATGATTGTCTTAAATCACATCTCCACAAACTCAAGATTGTAAGTAGCCCTGCCTCAGCAGTGGTGTCAAGTAATGACTTCAGACCACCTCCCTCTATGTCCTGCACTAAAGGAAGACTCCATCTACTCCCGTTATTGAAAGACGAGAGAGTTTTTTGCTATTCAGACTTACGCCCTGAGCTTTGTATATACGTTCCTATCATTCTTGGTTCTCTCTGTATCCACATCTGGCGATAGAACTGTGTTCGTTTTCGCCAGCTGCATTGGAAAAAAAAAGTATAATGCATTAATTCATGTACTGCGTAAAATAAGGGATTAAAGCATTAAACATTAAATTAAGCATTAAACTTACAGATTAATTAAGCATGAAACTTACATTTCTGTGTGTGTGTTGTCGTTCTTGATGTCCCTTTTTTATCGTTTCACAGATTTAGTATAATCGAGATCTCTTTAACGATAGCAGTTTTGTCTGTTGATGCCTAAACTCAGCCATTGATTTCTCCTCACCAATACAAACAACATCCTATATAACTCCGGGCCAAGTGGAAAAAAAAAAGTTCCGCATCTGCAATTCCGATGAACACATTTAAATTTTTTTTCATTTATTTTAATTCTAAATTCTAAAAGGATAAGTAAATTAAGTTCTTGAATTAAAAGTTAAATAATTAAATTGAATGTAGCTGATATAAATATTAAAAAAAAACCAATGAGTGAATATTTCAATATGAAATTTGAAACTATAAATTTACTTAATTTTTTTCATGAAAAAAGAGAAAATTATTTATTTGTATGCATGGCACTATTTACCATGTATTTAAGAAATATTGGATTGAACTTCGGTTCTAAGGGCTAAAAATTGATATAATATACAAAAAACTATTTTTCCTCTTATAGTGCTGGGCATGTTTGCGAATAACCAAGTTATGGGGGGTTTATTATTATGACAATCAATTACAAATAAAATTACCATTAAAAATTTTTAAAAGTATATCACAACATCAATAACCGTACAAGATGAATTGTTATTTATTAAATCTCATCCTTTTCTTTCATTCATATTTTTTTATCTTAATATACATGAGATGTTACTTTTCCACCTAAAATTACTTCTTAGTTTTTCTGATTTGTATGATCACTAGGAATTTTTATGTCCCCTAGTTATCAGTTCGAGACTTTTCTTAATCACCCTATAGTTATCAAAGTATATGTCGATGCATAATGAAATACATACAAGCATGTATCCTTATAGTATTCATAGAGTTATCACTCTTCAAAGAAGGAAATTTAAAAAATTCGAACATCTCTTCTCTCTGATGGATACAATAAAATGTAAAAATGTGACTTTCATTTCTTATTTTTAAAATAGTACTATGGTAGAAGAGAATATATATTTTACACCTAAAAAAGCGATTTTAGCATTAAATTACCAACATGGTAACCAAATTATTAGCTCTCTAAGCTAATTTTAACATTCTAGTTTTGATTTCTACCCTTAAAGCAGATGTTCATAGCGGTTTCACTTTAAACCATGGTCTCTGATGAATTTGTTCTTGTGTGTAAAAATTAATTATGGATTAGAAATTGAGTAATTAAATTTAGACAAGAAAGATCTATTGCATTTCATTTGTTTTTCAAATAAAAATATAGATTGTTATTGAAAAAAATACATATAATTTACAATCGTGATTCATTAGAGTTTTTTCTTCAAGTTGCTGAATCGGTTTGGTTCTGCATGGAATTGATTGGTCGTCATCTACTAGGGATAACTTGATCCGGAAATGCAATTTACAGTTGATTACCAACCACTTCAAAAACCATCAAGTGTTGAGATAAATGAAGAGTTGAAATCATTCAACTTTTAGTTCTGATCAAGTTACTAGAAGAAAATAAAAGAAATATTAATACATCTTTTTGAGCTTTTGTTATTTATCCTTTTTTTAAATTCCAGTTTTTATAATATTTCTTTTAAAGTTTCAGCTAGCTTTTTGAGTTCATTGAGATCAGTATGCTACAACAAAATAGGATGCTTCTGGTCAGGACCACCCTTCCAACATCCAGTCTGGAGACCCATCAGCGTACCTCCACTGCCTCCAGAGATGCAGAATATTCTGTTTCATCTCTACACTAGAAGACACAGGGATGAATCTTTCGTGATATCTCCTCTACAACTGGAATCAGCAGCAAACGCTGATTTCAGAGTCTCATCATGGACAAGAATTATTATTCCGGATGCAAGTGATAAAGAGTATCATTCTGAGTGGATGGTAGTAAGTGTTTTAAGATTTTTCTTTATTATATATATTATTTCAGAATTGTAAATATTTATATATATTTTTTAAAATTTAATCTGTTATTTGAATTTAATTATCTATCAGTCCTATCTATCAAAAATAGATATGGTTGTTAAACTGTTAACTCTTTAGCGTTCAAGCCGAACTGGCTTCCGAATGGTTAGCTCTTTGACCTTCCGTTCAAACGTTCGTGGGTTTGAATCCCAGCTTGGGTTTGTGTGTTTGTACAGGTTTGGAATCCACTTTAAGCCATAGGTCCCAGTCTAATTAGTCCTCATGCACGCAAATGATAATTGAGCAAGATATCAAACCAACTCTGGCCTTCAATGTGTAAGTTCACATATTTGAATCCCACTTCGAATGTTGAGGATTGTAATTCCTTTTCACTTTAATTCATTTAACAAGAAATTCACTTTAAATACTTAATCTTGGACCAATTAGTTTTTTCAGCATAAAGGTATCATATAGTAACAAACAAAGAAATCACATGCTGTGTTTTCAGACTGAAAACTTTAGTAAAATTTTGTAAAACACAATACTTAAGAATAATTTTTAAATTTAATATTGTTTATTTAAATTAATTGTTAATAGTGATTATATCTGTATTATTTATATTTTAACGTTAATAAAATGAATAATTTTATTGAAAATGGCTGAAAAATAAAATAAATAAAAATATAAATTTACAGGAAACAGTATTTCAATACATATTTGCAATTACAACAGTGGCTTTGTGATGGGACAACCGAGTTGGCATTCAAAATGATTTGCGCTCTAGCCTTCGGTTTAACAGATGCATATAACGAGGGTTAGAGTCCCACGTAGATCATGGATGTATGAAGTGGTTCAGAATTCGATTTAAATTCTAAATATCGATTTAATTAGTCGTTTGTATGCAAAAAAATGACCCTTGGGAGACAAACCAAATTAATTATGAGGGGATAATTCTGCTTATAGTAAATTAAGAATTCATTCTCATTTTCTGTTGAACAATAGAAGAGTTCCAGTGGCTGAGTAGTTTCATGCCGTTTCCCGTTAAGATCATTTAAGTGAAGGATCAATTGTCGCGGGCAGTGATTTGGAGGGCGACCACATTCTCTGTCACTGAGATGAGGAAGTTCAGTGGGTTGAGGACGTGTCCACGTTAATCTGTGACTTCTAAAGTCCTTTTACTAGTTTGGCGTGGATGTGGAGAAGAGGTTGTGACCTCGTTATTTGACCGTGGCTTATTGTTACGAGGGACTTAGTGATGGACGAGTATTCCAAACTCGTTAATCTTAAGGTACAGACCGAGATTCGCCTGCACCACCATGTACGTGTCCCGAACAACGAAAAATTGATTGAGTGATTTTGCTTTCTGCCTGCACCTCTTCACGGTGGGTGGTTGAGTGTTTCTCAGAATTTTCCCCATACAGTTTGTTTTCATTGAAAAATACCGATAAAGGAGAAAGTGGCGAAATAAAAATATCTTACCATGTATTCCAACATTTAAAAAATAACTTCTTGAAGACAAAATCCCATAGATTTTTCTACGGAACAATTGCCATTTTTCTCTGTAATCTCTTGATATTGATCCATTACTGAATATCCAAGTTGAAGATTATACGTCCTTTTTTTTATTTTATTTTCTATATTCAATATATTGATTTTTTATAATATTGATAAGTGGGAGTTAATCATCACGAAATTTTTGAATAAGATTAAAAGGCTAATATATATATATATATTATAATTATTTTTATTTATTTATTTTTTAAATTGATATATTTAATTTTGAATATAAAGAAAATGATTAATGGTATATTCTCGTTTTTAGATTCTGAAGAATAATTATTTAACGATGGGTGATGAAAACGTCATTTTTGTGACTTATGGAAACAGAATCAATTTACCATATTTTCTATCTGTAGCTAACGGTAGAGTTATTGGAGCTCAAATATCTCAACTAATTGAGTTTTTATATGTAAATAATATTTCAAATTATGTTCCTTTTTGAAAGTTTTTTTATAAAGTCTTAGCTATTTCAATCTCTAAAATTTTTTTGTATAAAACAATTAACAGAATATTAATCATTCAACAATCCAATTTTATATTGAATATATTAAAAATATATATCTGCCTTTTCATATTTGTATATATCATTTTCATATTTCATATTGTGAAGTTGGCAGGTGACTCGTTACTTAATTGGAGTGCTTTCAATTCAATCTAGCTCTGAATCTAGCTCTGAATTTGGCGTAAAAGTTTATAAATGTTCAAAAATTTGCTTTAAAATGTTGATCTGAGTCAATTAATTTTTATGTGCAAGAAATAAAAGTAACCTTAGAACGGGAAACAAACCAAAGCGCCAGTACGTTTTTCAGTATTTCAGAAAGATTGAAAATTTTCGAATTAAAAATTAGAATGTAAAATTTTCTGACACTGGTACATGCATATTCCTTAATTGGGATAAAACATATGTAGTTTTAAGAATCTTGAATCATTATTATACTTGTTCCTCGGTTATGAACTTTAGTTATTTAAATATTTTGTTTACTAGGAATTTAAATAATAATTCTTTTTTTTTACTTGGGATTTTTCAATGATTGAGATATATTTATTCAAAGCAAAATCTTTTGTTAAATGAATTTCCTAAATGAAATAATGGCTTGAGATTATTTTCGTTGGTAAAATTTTTATCAGTGGTTGTCCAATTTTTTTTTTCTGTTACCCAATTTCGCATCTTTGTTGTTCATAATTTTTTTGCACCGGCTTTCAATTCAGCTTAGTTTAACTTAATATCAAAGTTATTTATAACCCATAAAAAATTGTGTTCTCTCTGTACTGCTTTCAATTATTCACAATAACAACCACATGCAGAGCAAGTATATTCTGTGTTTTAAAATATAATACTTTTATCAAATAATAACATTATAAAACAGTTTTGATTTAAAATAGAAAACTGTTCCCCTATAATAAGCGTTTGAGTTAGTGAGTGAAAAGGACCGGGCTGTAACTAATACTGGCATGCATGAAAGATACTTCAACTAAAATCCTACATCCTTAAAATATTGCACAATACATGGTTTTTAACATACAACTATTTCTCAATATTAGTTTGTTTTTGATTAGCATCTTATATTCAGTAAAAAGCTTCATTATTTATAAAAATCTTTTTAAATGTAAGAGATGTTTTTTTTTAAATGTTGAACTATATATAACATTTAACGATTGGCTATTGAGATGATTAGATTAGATTTTAAATTTAGATTTACAAATCACAATTTCCTTCTTGTATATTTTTTAAATTTAATAAATATTATCAGTATATCTTACGCGTTAATCAAATGAGTATCAATATCGTTAAATAAATTTTAAATAAAGTGGTTATTCTAATAAATCATTGCTATATATCATCCAATAACATTTTTCAAAAGTAATCTTTGTTTTACATATAAAAAAAACACGTAATTATTTGGAATCACTTTTGTTTTATTGTTTAAGAGAACTTTCGGAATTCACCCAGGAAGTATTCATCTGATAGGACATGGCCTTGGAGCACATATTGCAGGATATGCTGGGGAACGTGTGCTTGGATTAGGTCGTATCACAGGTAATGTTTTCAACAGCAGGAAAAATGTGAAATCTTGAATAATTTGTGTTTCCCTCATAAATTAATAAATAATTATTATGAAAACATTATTTAACATTTTAAGAAACATTCGTGCAATTGTATTGGAAAAAACCACAGCCTAATTCATGAAAATCTGAGTCCATAGCGAAGTTCTGATTTTATGAGCTATATTTGATGTTTTCGCTCGCTATCATAGATTTTGTCATATACATGCATTTATATACAATTTTTGCCAAAAAATATTCGTTGCTGTACTACCAAAATTAACAAGCTAATAGGTGTTTTGATTTTAAATAAAATTTTACACGAAATAATTGAACACATAATTTTATTGTCAAATTATTTGTAGTAATTACATTAATTTTCATAAGTATCAGTAAACACACTGCACTAAAAACATTGTTAATATTTGTTTGTAATGTATGAAATATATTTCACATTAAGAAAATATGAATGTGTGAATATTAATGTAATTTATGTAAAATATAATATAATGTAATATTAAAGTAAAATTAAGAAAATATTAATGTGTGAATTAATGTATGTCTTACTTTGCTTAAAATAGAAGCTTTTGAACTCATCTGACACTTTTATTTACACGTGAGGAAATGTCTTGAATTTGAAAATTTATGTCCTGTAATTTGATCAGTTTTAATCAAACAAGAATGACTTTTTTGTCTAACATGTTAACTATGAGTTTTTATTGCATGCATTCTCAAATTGAGTTACACACGAACTCTTGGCAATATTTTAAACTTCATTTCATGTGAGTTCAAAACGGTAAATATAACCTTTGATCTTTTGCATTCAGAAATAATTTGCTACGATCATTAGGATAATTTAATTATGATATTTTAGATAAAAATCACCAAATATCAAACTTCTTACAATTTAAAGAACAATTGACACTGTACCGGACACACATATCGCTTACGGCTTATTAAAAAGGAAAATGTCCAAAATAGCAGATTTTGATTTAAATATCGAGAAGCATGAATTTTATAATTGCAATGCCATCATTTAAAAATATAATCTTACTTAAATAGTTAAATTGGTAGCAGCAGTTTACAAATACAGACACACTTTTCTTTCATTTTAGATTTTTAGATTTTACTCATGGAAATTCATTGTTTTTTTCAATATTTAGATATTGTAAGAGAAAAATGTGGCGGGGAAGGGGGTTTATGTACTATTCCTACAACCATTGCTTTACATAACAATTACTGAATTCCTTTATGTTATTTTCCATCCAAGTTTAGGAGAACTATTTAGAACAAAATGTACAATACAGAAATATATATTTTATATTAATTCTTGCCCATATTTTTTGTAATACAGTTATCAATAAAGTTGATTTTTGGAGTACAGAATATAAGTAGGACTGACAACTATGACAATCTATAAACATGTGATTTTATATGGCTGATGGTGGATTCAATAAAATTGGTTTCACGAAAATTTGAATTAAAAGGATGACCAATTTTAGAATTTTGAGTAATGTTCTGTCTCGTTCAATGGAGTCGATCTTTATGCCTTCTAAGCTGCCCTGAATTAAAGAATTCACACCACAAATGCTAGAAATATCCTTGATTTCATCCAAATCTTCAGCTGTGAACAATGGCTGATCATCACTCCAAGCTAAGTTAGAAAATAAATGTTTTGATTTCTTTCATTGGTTTATATTGGATATTAATTAAATTTTTACTGAACGTATCAACAAAAATGCTTCTTGAAAATGAATGTAACTGTTACTTGTATTTATATCAGGTTTAGATCCCAGTGGACCTTATTTTCGAAACGTACCAAATAAAGTCAAATTGGAAACTACTGATGCTATCTTCGTTGATGTCATTCATACCAATGCAGGGAGAAATTTAATAGAAGGTAAGTTCCCTAAACTATTCATTTCATTAAAATTTTTGTAAAAAAAGTAAATCTCTGAATGAATTAAAGATCAAGTATAGGTATAAAGGAACACACCAAAAAATCTAATTAAATTTACTGAAATACTTGTTTTCGTAAAAGTATTTTGTATATATATATATATTCTCTCTATTAATACTAATAATTATTAGTATAATAGAGAATATATATATACTTAAATTAGCTTGTTAGCATAATATTATAGTTGTGCCTAAATAAATAAAATCCATATTCCATTATCCCGCTGAATTTACGTCTGTGATTAAGTTGGGAAGTTATTCGGAATGACATGGAATGAAATTTATATCAAGATGTTGGCTTTGATGATTTACACCATAAAATGTGCCTGATTTTGAAATTTTGATTTTACCCTTTATAATTTAAATGGTAATTAACGCTGATTTGGATACACAGTAAACTTGATTATCCCACAATGTAATTAATCTAAATAATTTAATTTCGTTTCAAAGCTGTTCTCGTTTAAAAAAGTATGCTTTTTTGTTTCTTTATTTTAATTGTCATCAATTACTGAAACAGAAGGAAAATATGTAACTAAATATTGCACCTAATTTTTCCTTCTATTTATAATTCCACAAATAATTTAAAAAAATAATATTTACTATTTTTCTTAATTTTTGACCAATATTATTTTTGTCTGCTACAACGATTGCGTTTATGACTTTCCTAATGCATCATAACTGAAAAAAATATTTGAATATATTAATAAACATTTTCCATTGGATGTATGAACGTTAGAATATATTTATGCATTAAAATTTTCTCTATAGGTACAGGTACTATCGAAGATGTTGGACATATCAACTTTTGGCCAAACGGTGGAAGGCAAAGAGAATGTTTGGTTTTATCTCCTATTAGAACTCTTCTTAGTGGAGCATTTCCCTTTGAAAGTGATTATTTCTGGTCTTCCGTTTGTGAACACATTTATAATTTCTTATAAATATTATTATGCTTAAGCAAAATAATACTTATTTTTAATCTCTGAACTTATTACTTATTTTTAATTTATATACATTGATTTTAATTTCTTGGATATATACTATTTTGCCTATACAAAATAATATACATCTAAAAAATTAAACATAAGTATTAAAAGAAGTTAAAAAAAAGTATGTTGTGAACACTGCTATAAAAGTGTTATCTTTCATTAAAAACAGTATTTTAGTTTCAATTTTATAGATATTTTGTGTAAGTGTAGTATATCACTAAAGTGTTTTACTTTCGAAGAACTGATTTTTTTGCACAGTTTAGTTAAGTAATCTCAACATTCTAATTCTTGCAATTACTAGGAAAAAATAATTTTTGCTATCCATTTTTTTGGTATTTAAATGGAAATCATTGCAAATGATTGTATAGGTAATTTTAAAATTATTCTATATTACACTATTTGACATATTAAGAAATAACAAATTTAAGCAAAACTATCCTTCGAATAGTCTTGGAATCCCACAAAAATAATGCTTGTAAATCTTGATAGTTGTATAAAAGAGATTCAGATAATTTTTTTTATAAAGCAATGTTCAATAATAAGTTACGTTATCTCTATTTCTTATTGCTAAGATTATATTTAAATTTTCTTTTGGAGCTAAACATTTTTTTTTCTCTAATAATCAGCTGCATTTAGGATATACCTATTCATTGGATCACGGGGCAAATGAAATGGTATCTTATATAGTGGGGCACCCAGTGGAGGTGCCATCATTTCCCGAAAAGTTAAGGAATTGAGAAACACGCACACAGAGAAAGGAACATCCATACCCGAACCAGGATTCGATCTCGGGATCTACAGTTTCGAAGTTAGGGTCGCTAACCACTCCGCCATCAGTCGGCTTGGAACTAAACAATGAACGTAAAATATTTGCAAGAATTATTTTGTAGGAATGTGTGATTTCAGTCAAACATTTGGATATTTGGATGTAAGATAAAGGGATATCTTAAGTTCTCCCAGCAATAGGTTGTCCACAGAATGATTAAAACATATCTTTAAATGTAATTGATCTGTCTAAGTGGAATGATATATAGTTATGGAAAGTTTATATCAACCAAAAGAATAAATGCTAGAATATGCTAGTATAGTAGCTAAGAAAAAAATAATTTTGGCAAATTACCAAGTAAGATTAGATAGTCGAGACACCTCTCTGCTAAAAGTATTTTATACAAAGCTCCAAATCCAAAATAATTTAGCTCATCTAATAGTGTCTCCAATTTTTTTATGTAATCAGAACGTTTCTGTATGGTGTAATTAAGGTGTAATTTTAAAATATCAAGAATATGAATAATTTTAAAATATCAAAAATAGATATTTAAGATAAAATATCAAGAATAAATTATTATATATTATATATATTTAAAATATCAAGAATATATATAATATATAATAATATAATAATTTATATATGTAATTTTTTTTTTTAAAATATCAAAAGTAGTTAACATGATAAGGGCATTACATTCACATATACAATATGATACACCATTTCCTCGCTTTAATGGGATTTTCATACATACAGAATCTTATTGGAAAAGCCCTATCGTATGAAATTATTTTCTTTATCCTGTCTAAAGAAGCATTCATGCTCCTTATAGCTTCCTGCTCTACTTCAAAGGTGGATGATATGAGTTATTTCTTCCTCTTGTACAGAAGGAGACATTTCTATTTCTTCAATTAATTTCTCGGAATCTCCTAATTTTGTGAAGACTGGTCTATTTGAGGTTTTGTCCGCATGAGCAATGGTCTTAGTTTTTTCTAATTCTTCATCTATATAACTAGGAACATAATTCTCAAGAAATAAGAAATTCCATTAAGCATTGGCTGAGTTAATGGGTAAGGCAAGATAAGCTATCAGTTCTTCAAGCATCTAGAGTTTCCGTTAAGGCACTATAACGGCAGTCCTATTCACATTAGGCACTGATCGTATAACACCAAGTTTATTGGAGAGGGTTTGCTTCTTCTTACAAAGTTGTCTTTTCAAAAAAAAGAAGAAGGAAAAAAAAAAAAAAAAGGCATTTTTTGTAGATTTTTACAATTGTTTCAAATAATAATTTTCTTTTTCTTATTTATTGTTTTCTATAAGATCTTTTTGTCTTATTTTTCATTTAAAAATAATTTTAGGAAAAAAAAAATACTCCACAAAATTTGTATTATTATAATGAAAATTTTATATGCTATGTGTTTATTATTTAATTTTTAAAATATATTCATTCCAGCTCCACGAAATAGAGTCACGTGTCAGCATTTATTAGCAACTGAATATTTCGCCTTTTCTTTCAACCAAAATGCATGCTTATTCGTTGGCGTAGAGTGCGAAAGTTACGATGCTTTTTTGCACGGTCATTGCAATTGTGGGGAAAATGGCAAAAAGTGTCGATTAATGGGTCAATTCAGTTCCCCAGCACAATATGAATCACGATATTATCTTCAACTTGGGAAAGGAAGACCTTATTGTTGTAAGTGTGTATTTTCTGTCTGTCTTAGGTTTATTTATTTTAGTTTATTAATTTGTATATATATATATATATATATATATATATATATATATATATATATATATATATATATATATAGTCTCTTAGTATTAAACTTCAGTTTTTTATAAGCTAATTCATAAGATACTGACTCATAGTTCTACACTGGTGTGCAAAACTTAAGCAACAGGTGGTTTTTCTGCCATAACTCCACGAGAAAACATCTGAGGGACATGAAATTCAGACATGAGACACATTATTTTGTACTTAAAGGATGACAAAAGCATGGTTGCACAAAAATGAATACATTGCATACAGTATGGAATCAAACAAAAATAGGCTTTATTGAACTCACAGTATCTCTGCACAAGATCATTTGTCCAAGAAGAACAATAACAAACTAATGTTTCTTAGTATGGGATTTGCCCTCCCCTAACTGCAATAGTTGCTTCGCACCGTCTTCCCTTACTCAGCTCCAGATTGTCCGGCAATTCTTGCAGTAAAAGTGCCCATTCCTCCATCAGCATCTGTTTCAGTTGTTGCGTGTTCCCTGGGGGATGCAATCATGCCACGATGTGTCTTCCCAAAGCATCCCACACATGTTCTATGGAATTTAAATCAAGAGAGTATGCTGACCAATCCATTCGGGTGATGTCTTCACTTTCCAGTAATTGCTGAACAGCACGAGCCCGATGTGGCCATGCATTGTCATCCACAAAAAGGAAATCTGCTCCAATGACACCTCGGAACTGACGCACATGGGGAAGGATTACCTCCTGACAATAGCGATCTCCGGTTACAGAACCTCTGTCGAAAACGTGGAGCTCAGTCCACCCATTCAGCATAATGCCTCCCCAAACGAGAACTCCAGGACCACCATAACTGTCTCTTTCCGTTATGTTACTGGGATGAAACCGTGTCCCAACCTCTCTCAAAATCAACTGGCGTTGAGAATTGCTTGTGGCACTGAAACGACTCTCATCTGTGAAGAGGAAGCAACTCCATTGATCAGAAGTCGAGTTTTTGTGCCCTTTGCACCACTCTAAATGGTGCCACCGATGGCGAGCTTTCAACGGAATGCAGCATTCGGGACGGCGGGTGAATATGTCCCCTTTGTGAAGGCGTCTGGCTGCAGTAAACTGCGTCACTTGTCACCCCGTTGCTGTACACAGTTGCTGAGCAATGACACTTACTGACTGGTGACGGGTTTCTTCGGCTGCAGGACTATATAGTTGTTTCCACTGCAGTTGTTTTGCTTGGGTGGTCACCACCAACCTTCTGAGCAGCTGTACCTGTGGTTCTGAAGGCTTTCCAAGTCCGTGAAACGACACTTTTGTTGATTCCGAACTCTTCAGCTACACTGGTCACACTGTGAGCATACGCTCAAGTCACCTCTGACGTTTTGACACTGATATTTGCATACGCATGACCTTTCTACTGAATTACGTGTTCATTGCACAAATCACAAAAGCTCCTTTTATATAATTTTATGGCTATCTCTTTAAAATTTACATTGTTGCTTTAGTTTTACTCACCAGTGTATATTAACATCAATTTAAAATCATGTGGTTTTTCTCTTTACTCTTTTTTTATAATAAGTTAATTAAAAAATAATCCAACATAATATATATCAATGTTAATCAATTCCAAGGCCTGACAAATTGCTCTAAATATCTATACTTAACGCCTAGTGTTTCTTTCAACATTTTGAACAAATAGTAGCTCTTAATTTTTGAACGGTATTTTTAATAAATATTAACTTAAGAGGCACATTAAGGGAATACAGTTTTGCATTTTTAACTAATTTTTTTTAGTATTTATTGAGTTTCGTGTTTTTTAAAGGAAATAATTTAGTCTACTGATTTTTATGGTGTAATTTTCTTCCAGCAGTTTTGAAACGTATTTGAATATACACATTTTATGGCAGGGTGGAGGAAGAATGAATTTATGAAGTAACATTCCATGTATGAACTTGAAAGGAATGAACTTTACGTATGAATTTATAAATCTTAAATATATTTCACTATTAAAATTATGTATTGTCGAAAATGGACTCTTTTTCTATAATTTTTACTGCAAAATTGGGTGCATTTACATTAGAAATAATAATACACATTTCAAGAACATAAAAAACAGTATTTTAAATGTTATTTTTAACGTATAAAAATTCTGTTAATACCTATATAGCCCTATTTCTCCCAAAAAATCACTTATAATTCTTGCATATAATTTTTAATTGCTATTTCTTTCTTATAAAAATATCCTCAGGAAAAACTGCGAAGGCATATATTTATTAATATCTTGAAATGATAAAGTATATATATTCGTGAATACAATTACAAAATCAACTTAAGCAACTTGAAATTTTTAAGCAATATACTGTATGTTTTTGATACATAAATAAAGTTTTGAATTGTATTAGTTATTAAAAAATTATAGGGTTGTTAGTGCTTAAAAATTTATGAATCGTATATAACAATTTGAAATATTGTTGCAGATGCTTGTGATAAATTTGCCTTACGATCTATGAAGATAGGATTCAGTATATTATTTTTCTTAAAATATTAAGAGGAAAATTTTTCTTTTTTATCTGCATAGCACACTAATGACATATCAGATTTTATAATATGTTACACCCCTTATAGATATATCAATATTAGCAATATAGTCAAAAAATAACCTAACAAAAATTTTTAGCAAAAGAAAAAAAAAAAAAAACATAAATGATCAATATAATTTTTAGATTTCTTTTTTAAATTATTTATATAAAAAAACCAGAAAAGAAGTTGCATAATTCATTCTTTTGATACTTTAGATAGAGAATATTTGTTCATTAACAACTTGCTGCTGACCAATGCTCTAATCGCCTTACGCCATATATTGCTATATCACCCATTGAAAAAAATTAAATTGAGCTTCATCTAATTGGTCGACTTCCTTGATTTCTAACTCCCATGAATTTGATAAATGTGAGCTTTTTTTATTGTAGTTGGACCTTAGATTCTGCATAAATGATCATTAATAGCCTAGCCATTTCATTTCAATGTATGTCTATCTTAACTTTACTTTTAAATACCAATAATAATTTACAATTTACGAGAAATGTAACAATGTTAATGTTAAATGTTACAATTTACGAGAAATTTTGTTTTAATATAAAATTTTAAAATTTTTCTAATATTCTTCCAATTATTTCCTTAGTAGCAAAAGTTTTATTATATTGGACATAAGTATTTTTTATTTTTCATTTGGTTTTACCTTAAATCATACATTCCGATGCTATTTGTATTTTTGATGAAGTCGATTCAATGAAAGTTAAAAAGAAACTAATGAAAACAATTTCTATTCTTCATCATTACTAAAAACAACGCAGTGGTCAAAAAATGCAATCTTATCATATTAGTTAATCATTATATTATTTTAGTTAAATTCTGTTTTGTGTACTCAATCCGAAAAACAAATTTTCTATTTTATTGTGTTGAAATGATTTTATGACTTTTTGTTTTATTTTTAGGCTATTTTTCTCCTATACTATTTTTCAGTCGTACTTTTATTTATAATTTAATTCAATGAAAACTTAAAAATATGAATTAATAAACACTCTAGACTTGACGCATGCCATATGCTTATAGGAGGTCTACTGCACACAAAACTTAAAAAAAAATGCTTAGTTTTTCAGAATCAGTACCTAATCTTTTTTCAGAAGTCACTGTAAAATGTTTCATACTTCGCATGTGCGCATGTTTTAAGTTTCAATTATTTTACTTATTTTTTTTATAAAAAATGCGTAAATATTTTGATTGAACTAAACCCGCAACAAAATATTTATTTGTGCATGTTTTATTTGTGTGTTGATTTCTTTATATATTACATATTAATTTGTGTTTTATAGTACATCAATATCAAGTTGTTCTTCATATTGAACGAATGGACAAAATATATGGATCTATTGTCGGAATAATAGAATTAAAAGTTCAAGCAGATACAAATAGTTTCCATGAAAAGCTTCCAGTGAGGTGGGTTTGTATTTTTTGAAAACTCATTTTGTGGAATGGTTTGATAATTTTCTTTTTGCATATTTATTCTATTAATTTAAAATATACCAGATTTGTGCCTTATTATGATATTAGAGAACGACTTAATGAGTACATATTATTATACTTACTTGTAAATGCTCAATATATCAAGCAGTTTAAGTCTTACTTAAATCATTTTTGACAATATTAATGTAGGTTTACGAGATGTGTAAGCAAACAAAATCCAAATAACTATTTAGTAATGAATTCAAAGCCATAGTAGGAAACAATTCACTTCACCAAGTAACTTCTATGACATTTCTTTAGTTACTGAATTGTATGCTTTGGCGACTCGTCTTTTAAATAACTCTCTAGGAGACATCGATTTTTAAGAGTACTTGAAAAAAGTACAGAATCAATCAAAATCCCGAAGTTTTCTCAGCTGGACTAAAGAAGTTCTAGGAATAAAAAGTAAATATTTCAATAACAAGGAAAATTTGACAGAAAAAGTATATTTGCCAGTTATGAAACATGTCTGCTTTATGTGTATACATTAAAATAATGGAAACATCTCTTATGTTTATAAGAAACTCTTTATTAGTAAGACCACCTTTTGACATGTAATACAGCTTGAATTCACCTAAGGATCAATTCATAAAAGTTCTGAATAGTGTTTAGAGGAATATTAAACCATTTTTCCATGGACTTATTTTGTAAAGATCTGGGAGAAATGCCGATGGAAAATATAGAATATTTCTTGAACGGCCTTAAATAGACCATAACCGTTCAATTACATTAACTTCGGGTGACTATGTGGGCAAGGTAGATGCTTAACTTCATTCATCAAACCATGATGGGACAAGTACCACTGCACAGATAGGGGGTTATAGTCCTGGAGAATTTCATTCCTTGAGGGAAACAAAGTTTGCATCATAGGATGAACCTAGTCAGCACAAATTTCTTTGTACTGCTACCCAGTGATTCTACTTTTTAGGGTTACTATTGATCCAGAAAACTATATAACCAGTAAACTAAGAAAATAAAATAAACAGAAAACAATAACATGTCTTTCCATTAAGATAGATCCATTTTCATGCTCGACAGTTGGAAAGAAGCAATCACGATTGTATGCTTGTTTAGATGCCTTCAAAACATGTGCCCATCTTGTTTTAGCCAAACGAGTAAAAGATGATTTGTTTGACTATTTTACTTTCTATTATTTATCAATCGACCTGGTTTTATTCATATGATCCACTATAAGTGACGTATGACATAAGCATTTTTCACAATACGAGGGTTGCTATTTATATTTCTGGCCTTGGCAACAGTAAGTGTTGCTAGGCGACCGAAGACGATTTTAATCGAAAGTTTGATATTTTTAAACATAAATTCAGCAGACGATTTACCATTATAGCTTTATTTGTGTTGTTGACAGTAAATTGAAAAGTTCTTCTCTGTCAAAAAATGGAATTGAATCGTGAACATTTTCGTGCCATTATTTTTCATAACTTTCGACGTGGATTGTCAAGACAAGAATGCTTCGATGAACTTAATTCTTTATACAGCGATAAAGCGCCATCCTACATCACTGTAAAAAATTGGTATAACGAATTTAATCGTGGTCGATGTTCGATCCAGGACGAATCCCGTGCAGGTCGTCCAAAATCCGTTGTTAGGCCAGAAAAGATCAATGCTGTGCGTGAACTGATAAAGCAAGATCGTCATGTGACATACCGTGAGATAGAGGCGTCTTTGGACATTAGTATGACTAGCATCAATAAAATATTGCATGAACATTTGAGCGTAAAAAAAATTTGTTCGCGTTAGATCCCGCATAATCTGACAAACGCTCAAAAAAAAGGCTCGTGTCGATTGGTGCAAGGAAATGTTGGAAAAATACATTCAAGGTACATCAAAGGCTGTGTATAACATCTACACAGGTGACGAATCATGGATCTATGCATATGAGCCGGAAACAAAATAGCAATCAACTGTATGGGTCTTCCAAGACGAGGCAAAACCAACAAAAGTTGTTCGAGGAAGAAGCACATCGAAACAAATGATTGCCTGTTTCTTCGGCATTAACGGTCATGTGGCAACAGTGGCGTTAGAGCAACGCAGGACGGTCAATTCTGAATGGTACACGACCATTTGTTTGCCAGAAGTCATCGGAGAAATTCGAAAAAAGCAGAAGAACAGGCGAATCATTCTTCATCATGACAATGCGAGCTCTCACACATCGACTCAAACAAAGGCATTTCTGACGGAGCGAAAGATCGAACTGATGGGTCATCCGCCGTACAGCCCTGATTTGGCACCCAATGACTTCTTCTTATTCCCACACATCAAAAATAAATTACGTGGACAACGATTTTCGACCCCCGAAGAAGCGGTTGATGCATTCAAAACGCATGTTTTGGAGTTACCTCAATCGGACTGGAAAAAGTGCTTTTAAAATTGGTTCAAACGCATGCAAAAGTGTATTGATCATCATGGAGAATATTTTGAAAAACAATAAAACCAATTTCGATCCTACATATTTGTTTTTTCATTATTAGGCCAGAAATATAAATAGCAACCCTCGTAGGCTCTAAAATTGCCGCTTTGTAGTAAATGTTCTGTTTATGTAGGTATCTTCTGGTTGTAATCATTGATACTACAGAATCCAAATACAGATAGCTCTGTGATCAATTTTGCAGCATTTTTCTCTTTTTAGGCATTAGGCATTTCTCTTTTTAGGAAAATTTAAGATGTAAGGTCTTAGGACGCTTGACGTTCAAAGAAGGCTTAACTTACTTATAACTACGATCGTTGAATAAAAGCAAATCAAGCAAAACTTTTTTACTTGGCAAACCTTCAAAAATTCAAGAGATAAAAACAAACATTACGTTACCATACCACTCATGATTCTATCCTGATAAGAAAAAACCAGCCAATAAGTTATGAATATTTAGGTATAGAAACTAGCGTTAAGCCACCATACCACTTGTGATTCCATTTTGACAGAGAAAGCAATTAAATACCTTTGTGAATAAGACCTTTGTGCAACAACACACTTTTCCCAGCGTCTGTAAAGTTCATCGAAGCATGTCTGGAAACCATTTTTGACCATGTGTTTTAATTCAGCCTGTGATGCACATTTAACTTTAGCTGAATATTGAAACAAACGACCCTGAAAGAGTCTTGAAAGTTCAGGAAATAAGAAGAAATCGTAAGGTGAAAATCATTGACGAGCAGGGATCAGTTGGCAGATGACTTGTCATTCAACAGTACTCATGACTGCTCTGCCCACATTTTTGGTATTTCTTCTGCATAAACTCACGCAAGAATTTCAAGTAGAGTTCTTTGTACCCAGTGTGCTATTCATTCAGCAATGAATTCCAGATGCACAAAGGCCTCGATATCGAAGAATACCTCTAGCATGACCTTTTTTTAGAATGATCTTGGCGGAATTCTTACTTCTGTGGAGAATTGACAGTTCTCATGTACCATAGCAGACACCTTTTTGATTTTTTCATCTGTAAACATAGGACGGTATAGAATTCGTTGTGTTCGGCCCTTTTCCTGCCTTATCTGAAACAAACGATGCCACTTAAAAGCTTGCATTTTTGATAAGATTTCACTTTCGAATACATGCTTCATCATTACGCAAATCTACGTAGCAGTCTTTCCGAAGCGATAAAAAATTTGATATTGATTCAAAGCGAACACGAAATTTGATATCCTGCTCAACTGATATCAATTCTTTCGATCACCGGTTACTAAATTCACCTGCTTAAAAAAGCATTGTGGCAGAGAGTTTTTAACTACATGATTTGGAACAAAACTACTTTCAGAAAACGGGTAGAATGTAAGACAAAACGTTCTTATAGTTTCACTACTCCAAAATAAAAAAAAAAAAAAAAAAAATTGTCATACACTTAATTTGAGAATTTCTGAATCATTCATCTCATATTTATATAATTCCCTTGGAATTACAATGAGTAAAGTGATTTTATTACTTTTGCGATTAGTGATTTTATTAAAATCTTATAGTATTTATTTTAACTATCAAATATTTATTCACAGGATCGATTTGCAAAAGAAATGGCAAATTCTAAAGTTTCTTCTTACTTTCCAATTTCCACTCGGCAAACCTGAAACAGCAAATATATTATTTCATACTAAAGAAAATATAAGAATTGGTGTTAAGTCGATTGAAATTAATTATTTATTACCAGTGTAAGTACATTATTATTAATTTTATATAATACGCTTTAAATATTTAAATTCAACTGTTATGCCTTACTTTATCATATAAGTTAATATTAACATATACAGCTGGATATACATTTCTCGACATCACAAAGGCAACACCAAAAAGGAGTGTTTAGAAAATTACGCAAATTATAGGGAGGGTGCACCATACCAAGTTTTGCAAATTATGTAAAATTCGCAGCTTTCCAGCGCAAGTTGGATAAGATATAAGGAGAGGCACCGTTAGGACGGACAATATTCGCTCCGTCATTGCTGTTTGGAAAATAATCGTTGAAAGTTTATTCTTGTCGCAAAGGATGTTTGTAATTGCAGAGAATGCCAGTCCATTATTCCAACAGACAGACGATTTTACGAGGGTCATGGCGATCAGATTGAGAAGGGTAGGTTGGTCCTAACGGCAAATCACTGCTGCCAAACAACTGGATGCGTCCACACTATACCGACTGTGGCGAAGATGGTTAGAACTAGAAACTGGAATTTTTTGAGGGTTGCCAGTGCAGCCAGAGTGACATCAGCACGCATGGATTGAATTATCCGACGGGAGGAGGCAGCAGCCTAGCAAAGCACGTTTACCAAATTTTGAAGCATATGCAAGACACTCTTGATGCTTCCATATCAAGCAGAATCCTTTGTTGTCGATTGGTTGCTAGTAGCCTGCACTCACGGCGACCGAGTAGAAGACTCTTTAACCCTACAGCATAGACGCTAACATCTAGAATGGTGCTGGATTAGAGCGATGTGGATGATGTATTGGCACAGGATTGTTTTGTCCAATGAGTCATGCTTTTGTTGCTTCAATGATAGTCACCGCGTACGAGTGTTGCGTCGACGTGGAGAGGGGTCTAATCCTGCAGCAATTGTGGAACGCTCCACCACGTGACAACGCAATATCATGGTTTGGGGAGCCATTGCGTACGATCCTAGATCACCTCTAGTTCCTATTCATGGCATAATGATAGCCCAACATCACGTGGATGATGTGCTATGGCCGGTTACAACCCCTACCTTCAGGGGGTGCCCAATGCCCTTTATCAGCAGATAATGCTCGACCGCATATTGCTTGCATCAGCCAACATGCCCTGCAAGGTGTATAGGTACTTCCCTGGCCACCGTGCTCGTGAAATCTCTCACCAATCGAACAAGTTTGGGATATGATTGAATGTCGTCATTTACAGTCCCTGCCACTACCACCTTCCAAAGACGAATTTTGGCAAAAGGTTTACAGGGAATGGAGAGCTATTCCTCAGGACACCCTCCGTATTCTCATTGACCCTATGCCTAGACGTGTTGCTTCATGTATCGTAGTCTACCATGGTTTTACAACCTGCTGATAGACCCTGTTCTAGCTCTGAATTATGCGCATCATTTAGAAATAGATTTCTTATTATTCATTGCTGTCTCTCTGTTTGCCGAATTTCATCAGTTTCTGGAAACTCATTCTTGGTGTTGCAGTTTCAGTATCTAGCAGTGTGTTATTACTGAAACTAAAATCACATTCAAAATTCGATAAATTATCACAAGAATATGTAATATATATCATTGAAAGTCTTCTAGTAGTTATTGCCGATTAGGTAAAAGTGGAAAATGTAGTGAAGTTTGAGCTATAATAACAAAGTAATTCAAATGACACAATTAATCGGATAACTATTAACATTTGTTGCTCAAAAGTTAAATGAAACGTGTAATATTGTATACATTTTAACATTATATATATTTTAATATTATACATAATTTTATTAACAACAGATGAAAAGACTAGATGTAACTCTTAATAAGAGGAAAACACATTCCCATTGATATCATGGTATTAGTAGCCAGAGGATTAAGATAATATTCCAGCGAGAGAGAGAGAGAGAGATTATATTATATAGCCACATTATATTATATAATATATTATATATATAGATATTTTTAAGATGAACACATAAAGCATGAATTTTCTTTACCCGATTATGAGCGAATGATAATATTACTAGTTATCGCCAGTTAAAAATACATTATGTTGCTTTTCACAAGCTCTAGTAACTATTATTTGTATAGATGATGTACACTATACTTAGAATTCCCGTGACACAAAGGTGCTTATACATTGCACAGAAAGTGTGAATGAACATCTGGAGATAAAGATATCCTTCATTGGTTGATCTTTTCGAAATTATCCTTCATAGAATATTATGCGAATCAAGTACCCCCAGCATAATACCAACATATAAAGTAGCAAATATGTGAGCGTAACAATGGACACAGCTTGGCTAAAATCACCTTATATATTAACTATTATTGGGCTCTTAAAAATATATCTCTTCCTTTAATATCCCATTTAGCTTTTATTAGGTATATTGTTGCCTAGATATATTGTGTTCACATTTTTAAATCTGCCTATGCATCCAAACTTTATCAATTTTATTGTATAGCATCTAACATTTACTCTTATTGTCTAGCATCGAATCTTTGTCAGTTGTACTGTTTATATATGAAAGAGTATTATTTTTCACATCATTAGTTTCACTATCGTAGAATTTATTCACCTCATACTTTGTGATGGTGGACAATGGGGTTACTCGATTCAAAATTTTGTAAATGCATAAAAACAATAATTGTTTGAGAAGGAAAACATTTTTAATGCATCATATGATTTTTCTTAAAAGTAGACAGAAGGTAAGTCTCATAATTATTATTACTCACATTTTAAATAAAGCTCTGAAACTTTATTATTAGAAAATCAAAGTGTAAAAAAACATACTCAAATGAAATTTTAAAATATTTTTTGTTAATTCTTACATATTTTTATTGTAATAATCTTATTTTTAGTATAAATGTTTTTATCTCTCTCAATATACAAATTTTCAACTCTTTGTCTCTATCTTTGTATTTTCATATGCTACTCTTTAGTTCGATATATAGTTGCCATATTTTTATTGTTTCTTCATTTGTGTGTAAGCTGAAATTTATTACAAAGTCCCAATTTAATACAACTATACGATACATCAGTATGATGGTATTGTAAACAAACTTAATGTTTTTTCATCAAAATAAAATTAACTACATACTTACCTTAATGGTTACATTAAACGCTAATATTTCTATCCTACTTAAAACTATGACATGTCTGATAGTTTTTGAATTAAATAGATAGTAAATTTAATCTTTCCTTCACAGTATATCAATAAAACGCTTTCATTTTATAGGCCAAAGAAAGAGGTATCAACTACATTATGTAAAGATCTGCATTCGGGGAAACAATTTACAGCAGAGAAAAAGCTGAACTCAATAGCTTGTAATGAGTTGGATTTTGATATAAAATAAATTTTTACATGAATATTGGGATGATTCTTAATTTCGCTTCTGATATTAAATAAAAAAAATGTTAAATAAGGTGTTACTTGATGTTTTTAATTTACAATAAAAAAACACTTTACAGTAGATCTGATCTTTATAGTTTGGGTGAAAAAATTAAATATTTATTTTTATCAAGATACCGCTTTATATCGATTATTCAATTCAATGTTCTTAGGATAAAGAAACTAAAAAAACATTTTTACTCCAATTTTACAAAAATTTTTTTAATTTTGCTGAATTATAAGATCATTACAAGGTTTAACGTATATTAGTGCTTTTATGCTAAATAAATTTATATCCATTTAAATAGTTTTTATACAGAATTTTAAAAAAATTTACAGTTCAGTGGAATTTTTTAAATGATTAATTTCAGCAATCTTTGATGGTTCTTATTAAGACAAATTTTATTGAGGAAGTATGAAAAGATTTTCTATACTCCTAAACTTGAGATATAAATGTTTAATTCGAGGAAGTAAGAGGTTTGAAATCGCGTATTTTATTTTACTGTTCACTTTAACTTACTCCGAATACATATAAAAGAAATTTTGCAAAGAACGAAAGTTAAGATGTGCTTGTAACTTAAAATTTATAGCTGTGCATTTTTTCCAATTGGACAAATTTAGTAGTCAGACATTTAAGTTAAAAATAAGTTTAATTTGAAGCAGAGAAATCAGTTATGAAATATTGAATACAATCATATTTATTCCTTATAATTTTTTTTGTTCCAAAGATTTAATGTGTGAAAATATTTCTGATATTTTCATTTCTTAGTAATTTCACAGATTTCTCTTCACGAAAAATGTTAATATTTTTGAGTAATAAGTAATACGCATGTAGCTTATGCTAAAAACATTTAAAATAATAATAAATAATTTATATTTCGTCATAATAATTAATCAAAGATTCTGTCAATCAAGATTTACGAATTTTTTAATTACATTGCAATCAAAAACTAATTTTCTTGTAACAGCTTACTTTTTTATAATTAAATAAAAATTTCAGTTCATATAAAATTTGCATTTTTTTTAAAGAAAACTTTTATTGATGGAATTCTAAAATATTAAAGAGAGTTGAAAAATTATATTTGAATTGATGCTTTGATATGACAAAAGGAAAAATATTAGCAATTTAGGTTACAATGGAGTTTTTGAGTTGAAAAATTAAAATTATACGTCTGCTTAATAAATTATGCTATGGTAATGAGAAAAATTTAAATAAGAATTTATTAAGAATATATTGGTTTTAAGAAATAAATGTAAAAAGAAAACAATTCCTGACAATAAGTAATTAACAATCCATGAATTTTTACTGAAATTGCATATAGCTAGCAAGATAATTTAAGTAACAAGAGAATAACAAGATAATTTATCTTCAAGTATCACACATTTATGCATTTAAAAAAACATACAAACTGAAAAATTTGCTCTTTAGGATTGGATTTTTTCAGTTCATGGAATCTCAATTTGCTTAGACTTCAAAACTCCAATCCTCGTTTTAGCTTCAGCAAGCTTCTCTCGTAAATCAGCAATTTCAGATTTTATCTTCTCTTTAGCTTCTAAGATTTTTTCCAGATCTTTGGATTTCTTTTCTTCGTGGTCAATCCATCCTTTAACTGGAGCTGGCACACTGGATTCTTCGAGTAGCAACAGATTGTATAAGAATGGTTGGGGATCTGAGAAGATTAATTCATCATAGAATTCAGACACAATTGGTTTCTTGTCATCCACAGTGCCATCATTCTCAGTCCGCAAAAGCTTCAAGTAGTGGTATAAAGTAACTGGCTTTTCAACGTCACCCTTGAAGTGAATTCGAATTACAATTTCAAATTCGCCCCAACCTGTTTCAGTCACTTGATAAGGTGGATTGAAGCAAATTCGATTCGTCACGTCGTAGCTAACATGCAGTTTGAATTGCACGCATTTGATGAAAAGTGATATGTCTTCGTCATCGTATCCGCGCACATACACAATCCACTGGTGAGTATGGCAATCTTTCACCTGTTCTGGTAAGAGTTTCCAAGATATGCTGCCATAAACGAAAGGTTTTACAACTTGTACGCCCTTCAAACGACCTTGCCCAGCTTTATCATGGAAATGTTTTTTCTTCGAGTCACCTCGTCTGGAATTTGATGTCGATGGAACTGAATACGAGCGAAACTTCTTAATATCCATAACGAAAAAGCTTCATTAAGCTCGTCGCCAAAATTCTGAGGAGTTGGATTTATTTTATAAGGACACTGAAAGCCTTTATTGGGTACATATCATTCTAGATGCCACGCCTACGTTCAATGATTCGAAGAAGTTTTCTACCAATTGTCATTTGTATATAACAGTAGAGATGCATGGGTTGTTATCAATTACCTAGGATAAATATTTCCTAAGTTTAGTTTCATTTGCTTGTCACCCTAGAGCCACTTTTTTGTATACAAGAATTAATCTGATTACTTTTTTAAATTAATTTCAAATTATAAACATCTTTGTTTAAGGCGGCAAATAAACATACGAACTGTTGAACAAAAGACAAGACCCCTAAATTGCTAATTTTGATATATTGTTTTGAAAATGTAGTTGGCTGTGTATGTTAACGATTAATTACTCTTCAAAATGGTTGATGATTAGATATGAAAATAATGCTCAAGTTGTATATTTATTAATTTTATGTTAAATATATAAAACATATTACGCTACAATTAAGTGATACGATAAGAACCCATGAAACCATAATTGTTATATTTAACAGGTTTTGTCAAATAGAAATTTAATAGTTTTCATAAAATAAGGCAGCAAATTTATCATGACTTCTAGTATAATTGTTGTGAACATCACAATATATCTATTCTGTTAGTGACAATATGCTGATTGCATTTTAAGATTTTGAAGATAAATAATTTTTCCAAGTGATGATCTGTGATGATGTTGGCACTTCAGATTTAGTTTTTATTATTTATAAATTTGCTTATAAGTGAAAATTAAAATTAGGCTTTAATATTAAATTCATAACTTTAATATTTATGGTCCTTATCAGCTCGATGGTCTTCTGTTGAATCAGATTCAGGCTAGTTTCTAATCAGATTAGACTAATATACGAAATCATATAATTATTGAAACACTAATATTGATGCTAATCAATACTTCAATAAATAGTATTTAAATAAGATGAAAATTTTTCTTTTTTCATCTTTATTTTCCCCATATTTCTTAACGGGTTGCCTTTTTGGCCTTCGGTTTAGCAGTTCGTGGATTCAAACCACACCTTGGATATGGGTGTTTGTAGTGGTTTGGATTCCCCTTTAAATTGTAAGCTTTGATCTAATTAACTCTAATATGCAAAAAAATCACTGTTGAGGAATAAACTAAACCCGATATTTGTGCTACTAAATATATCACTTTTTAATTTATTGAAAATAAAATAAACGAATATTAACTGAAATGAAACATTTTTGAAACCCATTTATTTCTTGAGCGTAAAATTAAAATCTCTTCGTATAATAAAGTGAAATATCAAGTCTTGACATAAAATATTATATTTGTTGAAGTGATTTCATCGTGGTTTCCTGCAGATACTACTTTCTTTGACATGAAAAGTCAAACTATTCAATCCAGCCATTGTTGAACAATGTGAAATTGGCATTGCATTAGCTTTTTATTTATGGCTTGCGTGTGCAAGCCATAAACAGCGATTGCTTGAGTGTTTATCGTTTGAGAACATTGCTTTCTGTCTATGAAAAATCTTGAAATGCTAAAGAGTCGTGATAAATGTATAACAAACTTAAAAATTTTTTTACGGAACCAGTTTTTAGGCTATTCATTAAATGCTTTTAAAGTTCTCAAAACAATGCGAGACGTTCCGGAGATATATATCTCAAGTTTCATCAAGACCTCTGCAAAACAAAAGAAAAGTGATGTGTTTCTGCATGTACTTCAAAGTGCATACAGAAACAACAGCGTATTGATAATAAAGGGGAAATGATTTATCACTCATTTTCTTCATAACTTTCCTATTCCTTTCAAACTTTTGCTGCCAATCGAATTAACTCTCGTGCGCAAAAGGTGATTATAGAGTGACCAAAACCAAGCCTTAGGTCTTAATTTTAATTTGATTCAAAGATATTATATTAAGGCACATCATATGA
Source organism: Latrodectus elegans (assembly GCA_030067965.1). Taxonomy (NCBI): domain Eukaryota; kingdom Metazoa; phylum Arthropoda; class Arachnida; order Araneae; family Theridiidae; genus Latrodectus; species Latrodectus elegans. The sequence continues at coordinate 77,032,261 of CM057814.1, forward strand.
CGCAGCCCTTAATTACAATCACCACTTCTTCAATTATTTTTAGCTCAATAAAGCTTTGTTCTCTGAATTTTTCTGAAAGTAGTTGATTTTTTCAGAAGTGGGAATAAAATCAAGATGACATCCTAAAATATGCTTCTTTTTATTGTTTCTAGTTTATCTTATTCAAGCTCGAAAACTAACTTTGTAAGTTTTGATTTTCTCCATATTCTAATATTCAAATTCTGAAGGTGTTGGAAACTGTTTTTTTAAAGACAGCATTTTTAAAATGTGGTATTTTCATTTACAACGTATGGCAAGGATATTTTGAATTGTTCTATTATACCTTATAGTTTCTAAGAAAAGAAAAGCTTAATAAATTACATTACTAATGATTTATTAAATTTAATTTTTTTGCTTTTACTTATTTAAATCCACCATGTGTTATATTACCAATCATAAGTTTCTTTCATAAAATTTTGTCGAAGAATGTTATATAAAAACTCTTAATTCCTCCTACCCTCTTAAATTCAACAGCTGTCGTCTCAGAATGTGTTATAAAACAAAGTTTGATGTTTAAAAATATAACTTCAATTTTGCACATTCAAAGATTAAAGCATTTGCCTATTTTAAGAATTTCAATAAATTTTTTTATGCGAGATTTTATGTTATCCTCCTCTGTAACGAGAAGTTTCTGTGTGGGTTTATCTTAACTATTTTTTAAAACATAATTTTTTAATGTATACAAATAAGCAGTTGATGTTTTTGGTTTCTAAAAGTTTATTTGAAATACATTTTAAAATAATATTAAAATATCATTTTAATTTATATTGTAAAATAAATATTACATTCTAAATTACATTTCTTATTTAGAAATATCTGTATTATGACTTATAAAATTGTTTCACAAAAAGAAGCTAAATAATTTTTCAGTTTGAAAAAGAATATTTTGCAAATGTTTACGATAAGAAATTGAAAGGAAGGCTAGTTTTATTGGAAAATCAATAAAGGTGTAGGTTGACGTGAAAGTTACTGAAAATATATAGTATGAAATATTCTTTCGCAAAACGAATGTAAACAATTAGATTGAATTTTGACAACAAGAAAAAAGCTTCTCATTAACATTATAAGTCATCCACTTCCTCGACAAAAGCAAATTCATTGTTTTGAATGGACCATAGATTTTTTCAATTATTTAATTGAAAAAATACTCAAGAACATTGAAAGTAGTGCACCAAGAAAGAAGTAAGCATTGATAGGACATTTAAAATATATGTTACAGTTGGAAGAGTCATTTGGTCCTAAAGTTAAGACAAAATAAACAAATCCTAAAATTCATTAACTGATCACAACACTAAGATAAAATTAAACAACTATAATGTCCACAACTGAGCAAAAACAATACAACATTAATAGCGCATCGGAATAACTCCTGTTGCTATCTATGAAGAAATATGATTCAGTATTGCGTTTATCAGACGTCTAATATTCTCTTGAGGCAGGTGAATCCCCAAATCACGAACAGCCATCTCCAAATCGTGTGTAGATTGACATGACGGCAGCTGGTGTATAAGCTCGTCACACAAATGCTCTATAGAGACAAGATCAGAGAGAGCACTGGTCATGAAAAGGTTTGAACATAACATAGGACGTCTAGAGCAATTCGAGATGTATAAGGACGAGAATTACATTGATGGAAAATTATCCCATGGTTTCCATTCAGAAAATATCTCATGCGCTCGAAGAATGTCAACTACATAACAATGACCCGTTAAGATTCTATGTGATATAATTAGAATGGAAATCGGCTGTCGTAAGCTATGGTCCCCAAACCATTTAACCCAATGTCCGAACAGTGATTCATGGGATAACGTAGCTGGGATTGTATCATTCACCAAGGCATCTTCACACACGTACGTGGTTATCAGTTCTCAGAGCGAACCGGCGTTCATCATTAAACACAACGTATTGTCAATCAGTGGTTTTCTCCATTACTGGTAGGTATCACTGCAAACCGAATCTTCAATGTGCAGGAGACGGAAAGAGCATTTGGATAGCAAATTCACTTTTGCAAGACATCTGGAAATAGATTATGGAATAACTGATACCTCTACTTGTGATTATATCGTGGAATGAAACATTATGAATTTCACGATCGCTTGCTACAAGATCCTATGATTCTCTCACCTCGTCATCCTCCGAATAGCTCCAGATTCGGTATGTCGCAGGAGGGTACTGTCTCATGTCCACTGCTTCTAACATGTTCTAACTACACACTCCGAACGAACCAACTGGTAGCAACGCGACGTGTTAGCCAACCTGCAGTTTTCAGATCGATAATGAAACAACCTCTCAAACTCACTTTACTGTGAGAAATGTCTCCTCACGCGCCTACCTTTCATTCTGCATTTAATTAAGTCCTCTTAGAGTCAGAATTTTGATCATCACATTTATAAATCCTCTATTATAAAAGTTAGGAATATATACCCAATGTATATATATCATTAATTTTTCGATTGCATTACCACTGCAAGAAAATTGCTTTCTCTTCATAATTTTTCATTTAAATTCTCTAGAAAGTCTTAAAATATATCTAACAAAATATTTTACATCCCCTTTCAACATTTTACAATATACTCTGGCTTGCAAAAATATTTTATTTTCGATTAAATGGTTAATTTTTGTTTTGATTTATAATTAGCTGAAAGTAAAAAGGCTTGTAAGAAAAAATTTTGGGGGAATCTTGAAAAGTATTAAAAATGAAGATGGTTGCTGTACACCCAACCCTGTGTGGAAACCAGTGCCATATTTATTTGTATATATAATAAAGTCTATTGAAAATTCCTTTACAACTTTTATTTACAATGATTCTAATATATATTTAAAGTTAAATGTCTTAAAGTTACAAAAAGTTGATCATTCAAATATAAATGATTGAATATTTTAATTTAATAATAAGATTTGAAATAATTTATTTGTTTTTCTATATATTAAATTATTATTAAGAATAAAGTTTATGTTTAAAGTAATATTCACAAAACCAAAACATAACTTACTAACTACAGTGGTGGCCAAAAGTGTGGACACTTTTGGAAATTTTTATGTTTATGAACTTTGTATGTTTATAGAAAATGTTACGTTTCTCAAAATGCAAACTTGTATGTATCATTTTAAAGAGAATTTATTACTGAATTCAATACAAAACACAAAATTCAGTTATTTGCAATACAAAAAAGTTGAACGATAACAGTTATCGATATATATTAGATAGTGATGATTGCAGTGAGTTATCAGTACTTAGTAGAGTACCCTTTATTTTTGATTACAGATTCACATCGACGTTTCATTGAGCTGACAAAAGTTTTAAGCTCTTCTTTCATTATTACATGATGCCCGGAAACAATTATAGCCTCAATTAGTTCCCTTTTATTTGATGGGCGCCTCATTCGCGCAAGAGTTTACAAACCTGTTTCTTATACACTGCAATTACAAGTAGGAATTTTTGTAAAAATTTTTAATATTTAGCCAAAAAGCAATGACATCAAATAAAAGAGTAGATTGGATACCTAGAAAGAGATGTAATATTATTGTGTTACGAGAAAGTGGTCTTTCCTCTTCTGAAATTTCAAGACAGGTGGGTGGTTCAGTAACTACATCTGGATTCCGAAAGTATTGTTTACGATATCAGGCAACAAAATCAATAAAAAACAAAGAAGGAAAAAGCCTAAAAAGGTGTACCACATCTATTGATGACAGAAGAATAAAAAGATTACGTCTCCAAGCTAGAAAAATGTCATCAGCGTCCATCAGAAGTGATCTTGAATGATGCTGGTGTTTCTGTCAGTTCAAGAACAATCAGGAGAACATTAATAGATGTTGGACTGAGAGGTAGAATTCCACAAAAAAAGCCTTATCTTAATTTTCAGCAACTAAAAAAAAAAAAAAAAAAAAAAAAAAAGACTACAATGGACAAAGGAACACATTAATTGGACAGATGATCAGTGGTCACAAGTTCTATGGAGTGATGAAACTAAGCTATCGTTATTCGGTAGTGATGGGCGAAAATATATAAGACGTAGAATTGGAGAAGAGATACATCCTGATTGCATTCAAGCAACTGTGAAGAAACCAATTAGTGTAATGATTTGGTCATGCATATCAGCATATGGTATTGGTCGTCTTCATATCATCTATGGGACACTGAATGCCAGACAATACATTGACACTATTCTAGAACCAAAACTTCTACTTTCCATCAGAGATCTCTTTCCCAACAATGTTTCGTTTATTTTTCAGCAGGATTCTGCTCCTTGCCACACGGCTAAAATATCGAAAGAGTGGTTTCGTACAAACAGCATTAAATTGTTGTCCTGGCCAGGAAACAGTCCTGACCTCAATCCTATTGAAAATTTGTGGCACCGTTTGAAAACTTTTGCACAAATGAGGCGCCCATCAAATAAAAGGGATTTAATTGAGGCTATAATTGTTTCCTGGCATCATGTAATAACGAAAGAAGAGCTTAAAACTCTTGTCAGCTCAATAAAACGTCGATGTGAAGCTGTAATCAAAAATAAAGGGCATTGATAACTCACTGCAAGGCATTGATAACTACTAGGCATTAATAACTCACTGCAATCATCACTATCTAATGTATATCGAAAACTATTATCGTTTAACTTTTCTTATATTGAAAATAATTGAATTTTGTGTTTTGTATTGAATTCAGTAATAAATTCTCTTTAAAATGATATATACAAGTTTCATTTTGTGAAACGTAACGCTTTCTATAAGCATAGAAAGTTCAAAAGCATAAAAATTTCCAAAAGTGTCCACAATTTTGGCCACCACTGTATATTTTGTTTGACACAATTGATCAACAGATTTCAATTAGTTACTTTTACACATTGTAATGTTTAATTATTCAAATATGAAGTGCTTAGATATGTATATTTATACAGCAAAATTATAGTAATATAATGTACTATGCGCTATTTCATTCTTTAAATATATTATAATCGGTCACTATTATTTATAATAAATCCGAGAACAAAACCACGAAAACTTTATAATTTAACATCTAAAGTGTTTATATTAAATTTTTAAGTTTTATATTATTAGATTAATTATTTTTTAATTAAATTCATTTTATATAATATAAAGTATTTAATTGTTAATTATTAGAAATCACATTTATTAATCATTAATTAAATTTTAAGTTTATGTAATTTATTATATAATTCAATAAATTTCAATGAATTTCATTACAAAATTACAATAATGTACTTATATTACAAGAGTATAAATACGCTATATATTTTAATTTATGTAACCAGTAAGCATTTTTAGCAAAAAAATATAATAAGAAAAAATTAGAATACAAATAAGTTCTCGATTTTAATTTCATTTGATAGTTTAATTGTCTACTAAGGGGGTTTTCCAGTGTAAATCCATAAAATTTCACTTTCAAATAATTATTTATTATTTTTCAATTTTAGTAAATGGCTATGTACCTTGTATACCAAAGAATAAAGTAAATATAAAATACATTAATGAAACACACGAGTTTTAAAATATTAATTTACTTTACAAATTAAATAAAAAGTAGTTGAACATAAATAATAAAATGTGTGGATTCCTCAAAAATTTTTATTTAATAAAACCAGTAAAATGTGTTGAATCTAATATCATTATTCTAAAAATTAAAATTGAGAATTTAAATCAGACGTGTTTTTGTATTAAGATTATTAGAACTATCTATTACACATACTACATATTAATCAGCATAACTATGAAATTTATAGTATTCCAAATTTGTAATCAAGAAAAAAATTTCTTAATCTTGTTTTTCTAACTGATGTAAAACAAAAAAAATAAAAATAAAAAATATTACTAGTTATTTTTTTCACATTTATGCAGTTTAAATACTAATCGACTTCAGTATTATTTAACATCACATGAAGCTTTTCATTTCTGTATTTAATTCCAAGTCAACGATTAAGTTTAGGACTAATTGTCAACATTTTGTTACTATTAAATAGTAAACTATATAATCCAGTTATTTTAAGTCTATAAGATACCAAAGAAATGTCTTGATGGCTTTATTTATATGTAAAATGGTCAAAGAAAGTGACAAGACAGATAGTTAAAAAATGGATACATAAGGCAATGAAAAATAATTAGAAAACCAAGAATGTTAAAGACTGTATCAATGAAGTTTTAAATTTAAGATTGTATTAGTTAACAATTGGATGGTTAAAATAGCTATCTAATTAGTTTTTTAAGTGACAAAGACTATTTCAAATTTCGAATGGTAATGGAATATTTATTTTAATATCATACTACACGAAAATCTACCAAAATTATCTCTAAATAAAATCTATTTCCTATATTTTGTTCAACACATTTCTTTAAGTTTTTTTTTAAATATTATAATGATTGTGAAGGGAAAAAGAAATACTGGGAATGACTTGCAAATATTTTGGCTATTAAATTACTCATGACAAAATTTTGGGGGGCAATTTTAATTAAATAATATTCAATTAATCTTTAGTAGTTTCAATATTATAGTCTATGACAACGAAATAATCTTATTACAAATATTTGTTTTATATTATATTTTTTCGGAATATCGTAAAATTTCCTAATTCTTATTATAATTAAATTTTTTATTATTATTTCATACAAATTAAACAATTAAAAGAGAATAAAAATAATTTAAGAAAACTGAATAGTGTAAATACATCTTTAAAATATTTGCTCAAAACTTTAATAAAATTCCAATAAAAATAAATTTATTAAACAGAGCATTGGCACATATCTTATAGCTATCATTTTCTTCATTTCTCAAGTAATTATAATCTTAAAAACATAAATATTCATAAATATTTTGACTTCTTGTAAATGAACAGCTCTTGAATATATTTAAAACTTAAATAATTCAACGCTTTTCTAACATGACATGACAAATTTGTGAAAACAATAATATCAAGGAATGTTAATTAGTGTTAACTGTTTTGACGATCACAAAAAGCATATTTTCATCTCTTTTGTTTTCACGAATTTTTAGTAACAAAACTTCCATGTTTTAATGAGCTATTATATTCTATGGAACAAAAGGAAGTGACAATTACAAGGATTGCAGCTAAAGATTTTCAGGAATCCTATTATTATGAATGAATTGAAAGACATAGATATAAAACCGGAATTTTCCTCCCATTTTTTATCTAGTTAATTGCATAATGCAAATTTACTTAGTTCTGATTTTGCTGTCAACTGCATCTGTGATTAGGTGTACTCTTTTGGAAGACTTGATTGGCGACACAATCTACCCTGATGATAGTAAACGTAAGTAGATGATTTAGTTAATTATTTGCTCTCTTTAAGATTCAAATTTAATACCGTTATATACAATGAAGCTGTTGTTTTGAAAATTATGAATGACATACAATTATTAGCTCAATATCTAATTTTATGATTGTACCTAATTTGCTAATAACAAAATAAATTAACTAAAGTGCATTTCTATTTATGAAGGCATAAAAATTGAACATTTATAAATTAAATAATCAATATCGTATGAGAATTTTTTTGTAATTATTTCAATTTTTGCAAAATTTTTAATAAGAATATTTGAGAGCTAAATTAACATACCGATATATACTCTTAAAAAATATTGACAAATAAATATTAACACTATGCAAGAAACAAATTTATATATATATATATATATATATATATATATATATATATATATATATATATATATATATATATATAACTAAAAAAATTTGCATTTCTTTTAATGTACGAATATTTTTTAAACCACAAGATGTTGAATTGTTGCAGTTTTGTAAATATTTATTCATGTATAAAATTATTTTTTCGTAAGTTCCACATGAAACTAGTGAATATATGTTCTATTATATATTTATAATTAATTACAATGGAATTTGTGTTTATATTTTTTATACACGGGTCTCTTTTAAATCAATTGTCGTACTGTACGAATACTTTTTACACTCACTATATATATCTTGAAGTTTAATAATGAAATGAAAAAAATTGTTATGTATTGAAAACAGAACTTTTTGTGAACAGCGAAAACATACAACCTATGCCTAGTGCAAGTTAAGAAATTAATGTTTTGCTTTAATAATAAATTTCTAGATTTACAAATTGTAATAAAACGTAAGTTATACGGAAAGAAAACCAATTTGATGAAAAAATATTCTTGCATAAAATAATCTTGGAATGCTTTACGAACAAATATTTATTAGAAGTGATAAAGATTAACTTAACCTACTTTGAGATTTGAATGCAATTAAAGCATTGATAAATGATTAATTGAAAAAAAATTTCTAAATCGATATAAAATCACATAAACACACATAGTAGTGAAGAATCATAACTATATATGTTATATCAATATATAATAGAAAAAATTGAATTACAAAATGCATAATTTTAGTAAATTTCAACGCGTTTCAAACTATTTATGATAAAATCCATCCTTAAAAATAGTGATTTTTGTAAATGAAAAAAATTAAAGTTTCAAATGATTCACAATTTTACTTTGAGTTGCAAATTCTTATTGTTTTCAAATAGCATTTTTAATAACAATATTAAGAATAAATGACTACACAAAAGTGTTTTAAATGATATTGTATCAAATGCTTAGAGGATTAAAGAATATATTTTAATAAACTTAAAGAATATCAATCAGTTATATTTTTAATAGATAACAGGAATTTATCTTTTCCATTTGCTCATATTGTTTCAAAAAGCAGTGAAAAATTAAATCCTATTTTTGAGAAGTTTGTAATTTAAAAAAAAATCTAAGCAAATAAAAATCTATGGTCAATTACTTCTGGAAGGCCATTTTTAGTGAAAATTTTAGTTTTTTTATATTTATAAATTATTGTATTAAGTGAAAAAATTGAGTTTTTTTAAATTTTGCTGCAAACAACCACAATATACTGAATTACTCATTTACAATTTTTTGAAATATATATATATATATATATATATATAATAAAATTTTCTATCCCCAATGATGGATTTAATGAATTTTAACTTTAAATTATTTTTATATTTTGATATGTTTTGATATGGTTTATCTTTTTTAACAATGTAACACAAATTTTCGATATAATTTCATAAGCAAATAGATAAAAATTTATTAATTTTTTTATAATTTTTTAATAAAACTTTTTAATTTTTGTAAGTAAATTACATTTAGTTTATCACAAAATTATAGCAAAATTGCTTTTATAATTGTAAGATATATGTAGGAATTTATCAAAAACATTTAATAAGCATGAAATCATGTATATATTTATTAATAAAAAGTGCGTTATATATAATATCAAAATGTTTTTATAATTTTTGTCTAATAAATACTTTTAGCACTTAATGCACAAAAATATATGTCAATATATCAATACTCAATTTTTAATTAAAAAAAATGTTTCGTAAGATTCATTAACTATTGTGTGAAATATATTAAGTTGTATAGCCAAACATTTTAAATTTAGAAATTATACATCTTTTTAGATGATTTTGTAACAAAATGCTTCGGAGATTTAGGCTGTTTTTACACTGGACCTCCTTTCTTCCACCCTAAATTTCGCCCAGTTACTGTCCCGCCAGCCAATGATACAGTTACGAAATTTCTTCTCTTCACGCCAAAAAATCCAAGCAAAAAATATGAGTTCGAAGCAAACGAACATTCCCTCAAGAACTCAAAATTCAATGGGAATCTTCCTACTAAAATTTTAATCCACGGTGTGGAGACCAGTGACATAAAAGATACTTATGTAAGTATCATAAAATAGTTACTGCGAAAATAATAATACCATTTGAGAAAAATTTATTTACATTTTTAATTTATCTTTTTACATAACTCCATGTTATTATTGGTATTTCAACATTTTTTTTAATTATAAAGAGTAAAAATAGTGGGACCTTATATACTGGGGCACAAAGTAGGTGTGCCATCGTGGTCTTGAATGTAGCTGCGTCCTCGTAATTTAGAAGCGGAGAACAAGCAGAAGACCCCCAGATATAACCTGCCCCCTTCAGGGACATCACTATACTTGGAGGACATTGATACTACGATATATTTAACGTATCCCATCAACCATTAGCGTACATGACGGTTGAATCGAGATTCGAACTCGCTACTTTCGGATAAGAAGAAACGCCCTAAACAACCATGCTATCGCCGTCTCAAATGGCAATACCGTGAAATTTAGGAAAGTTAATTTTATCATATACTTGATAAAAAAAATTATTAGTTTGACATTTAATAAGATAAAATTGTATGAATAAAATAAAATTGTTAACAATGGAAATCCTTTATGACAGGAGAAAATTGCTAGATTTTTGTGAGCCAATGACTGAGTAGTTAGTGTTTTTCGCTCTTGAGCTGTGGGTTCCTGGTTCGAATCCTGGTTTGGGCATGGATGCTACTTTCTCTCTGTGTTTCTCTGTCCATATGTCCTTTCTTCTGAGATAATGTATGAATATGGCCTATACTCTATAAACGGGCTTGTGGTGGTATGGCGTAGGTAATGCTATTCGCCTCTGTGACTTAGTTCATAGGTGCCTAACGACAAATAAGTAGCAATTTCGGCCTTGTAGTGGCGAAGGGTTAGTCACCCAAGTGTCGGCCATTATTAAGAAAAAAGTTTTTTTTATGAGAAAAATATAAAAAAACTATTGATAAATTTTTCTAGTCGGTAATGAGAGTATTATGACTTATTTTAAGGAACTAAATCTTTTAACAGATATAAATAAGTTTTGCTTCAGTTGACATTCATATAGTATTATAGCGAAGCAACAGAATGACTACTTTAAAGATTGGATCAAAGTTTTTTTTATTTATTTTTTTATATGAATGGAAGCAAATGATTACAGATCAAACCCATATGTTTGCTTGGGCCTTGAACTAAGATTTACCGAATATGAAAGTAGAAAATTAAAATTATAGCTCGTGAATAGCAAAGTGATATTTCAAATCTATGTAATAGGTGTATCATAGTAGTCTTGAAAGTGGGGAGTAGTTTACAAAAAGTAACTAAGCAAAAGATTTCCAATAGCAAAAATACATACTTCAAGCAGATGTGTCTGCCATCACAAGAAATATCATTGCGCTTGGATGATATTGCAACCACGACTTATTTTACGTGTTCTAGCTTCCACTAATGAATGCGATAGATTATCGGCAGAAGTGGGCATATAACAGCTACCTTCTAGTATCAAGAATGGCTTTCCCAAGCGTAGTCAGCGCGGCCTTTGGTTTTCCATTAATTACATGCACTTGTCTTAACAAATTAAAATATCTACATTATTCTTCATATAAAAACTTTAAATACTCATTATAGAGTTAAATTTCATAAAAATAAAATAAAGTAGTATTTTCAATTCACAGAGAATTGATTTTTTTATTAATCAAATAAAATTTTTTATTTGCTAGATAATAATATTTGTTGTAGATTATTAAATTTTAATTATTGGGTTTAAATAATTCTACTACAATAATTTGACATCGTCAAATGCGCAATTTTCTCATTCAATATCTAAAAAATTATAATTTATTAAATGCTTAAAAAAATGGAAGTTGAAAATGTTTTTCAATTAATATATATTTCGCATTTATGATTTCTCTATTAATATTGTTTTTGAATGATTTTCATTAATTTTATTAGAATTGAATTATTTTTATTATACTTCAATTGGATTTGTTTTTGGTTTCGAACTGATGTTTTAACTTATCATTCTGAATATCAAATACGTTTTTAAGACTCATGATTGATTAACAGGAAAGGATTTTAAGATGTGGGAAACTTTAGTTTAAAAGAGAAAGGCTTTCGTTAAAAAACTTTACTTGGTTAAATCTTTATCACCTGAAAAGCCCTTGACAACTTGATTAAAAATTCCTTATGCATTATTCATGATAATAATGAATAATAAACGATATTTGGTAGAAGCTGATGAATTTTACTTTCTCATTCCTAACTATCTAGGAAGTAATTAAGAAAAACCATTAATCATTTATCAAACATATTCATAGTATGGATAATGAGAGTAATTATAAATTTTACCTTCTTTCAATATAATTACGTAAAATTTAAATTTCCAATATATTTTATTTCTTTTATCTCTCCCCTTTGCTTATTAGAGTTTCTAATAGTACCAAAATCTCTACTTGCTGATTTGGAATTTCAAATTTTTAATAATTAGTTTTTACATTTTAGATCTTATTAATTTTGTTCTTGCATTTATAAAATAATTGTCTATAATGTTATAAAAATGTTTGTAGTTTTTTTAAGCAAATGTATTTTTGTAACAAAATATTGTCGAATGTTTTAACTATCAGAAGTTCAGGAAGCCTCCGTTGTATAATGAAAAATTAATAATCTTCATTATATGGTCTTATGCTTGGTAATTTTCTTTGCTTATCTTTTATTTTGAATTTATTTCTATGCATATGTTTATAATTTGTAAGTTAAAAAATGTCTATAATTACTGAATATTTATTTGACGAAAACTAAATCTTAAATAAACAAATATCAGTTTTAAACTTTTTTTTAATTAATTAGATATTTTGAACAAGCAAAATATATAAACTGTATTGAAAACACATTCAATACGAAATTAAAAATAAGTAATTCAACTGATTGTGACAAAAAGTTTTATCAGGAAATATTATTAATCAATACAAAATGAAATCTCTGACAAGACTATTTTTATTTACTCGTCAGGTACTAAAATTATAAATTAGATGATTTTTTTTATATATTTGATGTCTTAAAATGTTATATAATATATAAAAAAGTTAATTTTATAAAAAATAAAAAGATTATATCCTTAAATTGGTTATTCTAAAAACTTTGATTAGGAAATATTTATATTCTAAAATATAAAATTCTCGAGGAATAGCTTTCTAAATTATATATATATATATTATGTCAATTAATAAATTAAATTTAATAAAATAATAATGTTATAGTATAAATTACATATTATTATAATAGTATTACAACATAATAATGTCCCCAAAATTATTACAACTGTGTACTTTTAATTTATTTTATAAAATTAAAAAAAAAGTGTTGTAACAAATGTCTAGATTTGAATAGTAAATATTGGTGATAACAGATGGCACTACTCTAAACAGCGTATTTTTATAGATTAAAACAGCTTTATTCAAAAACTAAATATTCCTATCGTCGAAAATTGAACTGAGACAAGAGATCATCCCTTGATATCTAACACCTCCATACCATTTTTTTCAGGAAATTCTGAGGTCTAAAACAGAGCGTATTGTTTATGATTTTAATCATAATTTGGGAGCAAATGATAGTATTTTAGTATGTGAATAATCCTTACCTGCAGAAATTTGCAAAACTCTCTAAAGAAATTAAACTTATTGAATGAAAACGAGACCCATGAAAACTATCCATACAAATGAAGACCAAGAGTTCAGTATACTCCAGATGATCATGTTTATGTTACTTCTCATCCCGATAACACAACAACACAAGAAAGAAAACCACCAAATTCTTGCTAGACGTGGTAGTCCTCACATTATACTAGAAAAAGTATTCTCTAATTACATATGAATTTGCCCATGTTACAAGTCCTACAACTCCGTTAGTTATTACAGGTTTGATTAGCTATAAACCAAGAACTAGTGGTCCCACTTAGAAAAAGTAGTAGCCCTAAATCTCTAGGCTGGTTGATAAGACATCGGCATAACCAGAGGGGAAGGCCAAAATAAATGTCCTGATTTCGATAGTAACTGTTGGTGTCAAACAGATTGAACTACTACACAACATTGTATTTTTAATAATTAAAATAATCTTATTCAATAGGCTTTTTGACAATTGCTGAGTTGACCCTCTTTTTCGTGGTATTAGCCCAAACAGAACACCCATTTCTACTTTGAATCATTTTAACCTCTCATTTTTCATTCTACTTTTAACAGTCTTGTTAGTATTTGATTTATAATCCATTCTCTTCAATATCTTCAGCACTAACTTCTGAATGTCCAAGAATTTTTAAAAGAATTATTCTGAATTTCTCAAGTGGCATATCTTTTTCTAATCTTTGCTTTCTTTTACCTTTCCATTCCATGAGCTTTTCCCTCTTTTTTTCTTATCTTCCGCCTCTTCTTCAATCTAATTTATTTTACTGAAATTCTGAAAGTTATTCAAATAAATCAAAGTATTCGAATTATTGAAATTCTACAGTCGTTGAATTATGCATTTTACTTTTGCATAATGTTGATTTAAATGTTAAAGAAAACACAAAAGTGTCATTTTCTTTCGTAAGATAGTTGAAAGCTTATAGAGCTTTAGTTGTTTATTGTAGAAATGTAGTTATTTTCCCCAAATTAAAATCTAAGCAATCCCAGATTATTCAGTGGACTAATATATTAATAGTTTAAATTTATTAATATCATAATTGTGGCTATAAATTTTATATTACAAACATCTGATGTCCATTTTTATTAGCATAATCATTTCAAACTTTGCTTCTCGGCATTATGTTTATGGTTACTTTGTGAATGTGATCGTAATTATCTTCATATTTACTTTTTCAAGTGACATCAACAAGCGACCCAATGAAAAATACTTAACGAATAAATTTGAAATACTTAGAAAAAATATTAAATATAATTTCAAAATACTATTTTTTTATTTTCATCGTCTATTTCCAGAAACTAAAAGATGCTCTTATGAATGCAGCTGAGTATAATGTGATTATTGTCGACTGGACGCAAAACAATAAACTTCCATTATGGCAAGCTATAGCCAATGCAAGACTAAATGCAGCTAGAGTATCCAAATTGCTACTATTCCTTCTGGTATAATTGATTTCAATTCACTTTTAACTTTCAAAATCATAATTTATACATATTTATTAAAATTATATTATTGAAAATTTTTGTATGTGCAATACTGTTCTATAGAAAATGAACTGCATATGAATGAATTAAAGGTGCATTGTACACACAAGATCTACCACTATTTTCGCTATAACTTGTAGATAATTTTAAATTACATTATTAGTTTCAATAATTTATTACTACTATAGGCTTCATAAAATATAAAACTGAATAATTTAAACTTGGAATATGTATTTCTAAATTTATAAATATTAATAAAAAATATATGATATATCTGTAACTTATAAAGGAAAGTAGGATTTCTTTAAAGTATAAAATTTGCCGTTTATATTAAAATTCATAATGATGTCTGTACAATAAATCTCATATAATTTTATAATATTTGATATGTGTATTCGTTAGAGATAGATATAATTAAACTTTTAAGATCAGAATTTCGATTCAACACATTTATTATAGTCTCTTTTAAGAGTTAATATATTTATAATGTTCGTTCCTTATATAATATTAAATACAAACATTTTTTACCTTTTAAATTTCTTAACTGGAAATCTTTCTAAACATAATTTAAATTTTTATAAAGTGTTAAATAAAATATCCTTCATATAAAATTTTTTTTAAATAACTTATATAGGAAACAAAGCTGACTATTCATCTATTTAAGTCACTGAAAGACAAGTACTTTATACTTGGTTTTGTGTGCTTATGAATTAAAAATTTCAATTAAACTTTTCGTCCCTAAATGTAATCTAGTTATTTTCATAGACGAGAACTAATTAATATACATAAACTTAGCTTCTTTAATTTAGTCTATTTGAGACACAGGTGATGGATTTTTTGTAGGCAGAACTGTGAAACGTAATTTAAAACGTAGGCCATTCAATTTTACAAACAATAAAGCAACATAGTTAAATCAATATTGAAAAACTTAAACTTTCACTACAAATAGTATTACAATAGTTTATCAGAATATCAATGAATCAGTTGATAGTTCGAGTTAAGATTTATAATTCAAATCAATGTATTGATGATTGGAATAATCAATTCTAAATACTGGTTTTTCTGATAAATTCATGAAAAATGGTTTTTACTTTTTATCTAATATTAATGATTTTCTATATTAAATAAGGATCACACAGGATTTTCTATATTAAATAAGGATAAAGTGATATTTCGAAGAGTTAGCAAGCCTCAACTTATAGAGATTTTAAAAAATGTATTTTGCTATATTTTAAGATATTGGAAACTCCTACATTCGGGTTGCTTTAATTTAGAAACGTTTTCAATTCCTGTTCACTTTACTTTTAGTATAATTTTTAAATATGCATAATATGTTTAGAGGATTATACATCTAAAATACTTAAATGGATAAAGCTAAAATAAAGAAAATTTTCCACAGAAAAACACTTCTTTAAAGTCAAGCAATATACATTTGATTGCTCATAGTTTAGGAGCTCATATGGCTGGCTGGATAGGTTCTAGAGTAAAGAAAATTGCACGGATCTCAGGTAAAAATTCATTATTTAACTTCAGATAAATATTAATTCACTCATTAATTGAAATATACTATTTTTATAGTAATTTATTTAGTTAAATTTGAATGAAATAAGTCTTTTATAGATGTTTGCAGTAAAATTAACTTACTTCAGTACTTAAAAACAGAAATATTCAAAAATATTTTAAAGTCATTTTGTTTATTTTTTAAAGCTTATAAATTATCAACCATGTTATTTTTGAATTTGTTAGTAATAATAGATTCCCCATAACTAATATAGGTTAAAAATATTAACATATACTTTTCACTGGTGTCCAGAAGTTAAATCATATGATAGTAAAACAAAGAAAATATCCTTCAACAAATGTGAAATCATACTTGAAGGTTGCAAATCGGTTTGAACCTTACATAAAACTTAAGATTTTTTTTATAAAGACGAAAATTAAACTTAATTTTCATATAAATGAGACCATGACATCTCATTTAATCATTAAAATAGTAAGGTTTAAAACACAAATGTAATTAAATGACTACTTGCGGGTCAAATTAATGAAGTTTCATGGATCGCAGTTCAGTGGAAAACGGTGATGTTTTCGGGAAAAAAGTTGCGATTTTAAAAAAAATAACGATTTTCAAAAGTTAATAAATAACGAATTCACATAACCGTAAAATAAAGATTTTCGCGATTACTATTTTCAAAAGTTTTATTCAAAATGCTGTTTTGTACTAAATAATGTGAAGCTTTAATGCTAGATTAATGAAACAGAAGTCAAATGAGGTGTTGAATGTTGAAAATTCTTTTTAGTTACAAAGTTATTAAATATTGAGTTCAGGAATCCTTTCATTCGTATTTTATCTATTTTTTTAAAAGTGATTTATTGAGGAAAGCGTAAGCCATGGAAAAAAAAGTAATGCATTTCAAAAATCAAAAAAAGTATTAAATATCATTATTTATTTTTTCTTAAAAAATAAACATAAAGAAAAAAGAAAGTAAATATTTTTAATATTTTTGTCTATTCCCGATAGTTTCTTATAGATGATAATTTTAAGAAGTGAAATACACACATCTTTATTCTTGAACAAGTATTCTTACTGGAATATTTGCATCAGTTAAATTAATTACATTATGACATAAGCAACTTTACAAGGAGTTCTAATTAGAGTTTATGTTTTAAATTAAGTGTAAACTATGTAATGAATATTTTGAAATGAAAAATAGATTTTATTTTAAATTAATCACAAACCAACATTACGTAAGTATCATTTCATATCGTAAAGTCATTCTCAATTCAGTTATTATATTAAATTGTTGATAAAAAGGATGGATCCACTAATATTTTTTTCTATTGTTTAAAAAAGAAAACAGTTTTTAATTTTTCGAAAAACCGAACATTTCAAAATTAACTATAAATATGTTATTATATACCTGGGAATATTTAAAAATGGACAAAAATACTACAGATAAAAATAATATAAGGATTTTATTTACGAGACAAAGAAAGTTTCTCACGTCTCCAAAAGATGGCTCTGCGAAAGGATCAAAGCGAAAAAGTACACTACTAGCCATTAAAATTGCTACACCAAGAAGGCAACATGCTACAGACGTGAAATTTATACGAAAGGAAGAAGGTGCTGCGATATGCAAATGATTAGCTTTTCAGCCCATTCAGACAAAGCAGGCGCCAGTAGCGACACCTACATTGTGTTTAAATGAAGAAATTGTTCAGCCGGTTCCTCATACACAAATTGCATTTGAACGTTGTTGCCTGGTGAAAAGTTGTTGTGATGCCTCGTGTAAGAAGGAGAAATGCGTACCAACACGTTTCTGACTTTGATAAAGGTCGAATTGTAGCGTACCGGGATTGCGGTTTATCTTATCGCAGTATTGCTGCTCGCGTCGGTCGAGATCCAATGACTGTTAGCAGAATATGGAATCGATGGGTTTAGGACGGTAATACGGAACGCAAGCGGAATCTCAACGGCCACCTATCACTAGCAGCCGAGAAGACAGGCATATTATCCGCATGGCCGTCATGGATCGTGCAACCATGTCACGAGCTGTGAGTCAAGAAACGGGGTAGTTTGGAAGACAACAAGTGTCTGCACGAACAGTTCGACGACGTTTGCAGCAGCATGGACTCTCAGCTCGGAGATCATGGTTGCGGCTTCCCTTGACGCTGCGTCATAGACAAGAGCGCGTTCAATGATGTGATCAACGACGAACCTGGGCGCACGAATGGCGAGATGTCATCTTTTCAGATGAATCCAAGTTCTGTCTACAGCATCATGATCTGTGTACGCATCCGTGTTTGGCGGATTCGTGGTGAAAGCATACTGGCAGCGTGCATTCGTCATCGGCATACTGGCTCATCACCTGGCGTGATGGTATGGGGTGCCATTGGATACACATCTCGGTCACCTCTTGTTCGCATTGACGGTGCTTTGAACAGTGCACGTTATATTTCTGGTGTGTTATGACCCGTTGCTCTACCCTTTATTCGAGCCCTGCGAAACCCTACGGTTCAGCAGGATAATGGCCGACCGCATGTTGCCGATATTGTACGGACCTTCCTTGATACGGAACATGTTTTGCGACCAGCACGTTCTCCAGATCTTTCTTTAATAGAAAACGTCTGGTCAATGGTTGCCGAGCGACTGGCTCGTCACCAAACGACAGTTACTACGGTTGATGAACTGTGGCATTGTGTTGAAGCTGCATGGGCATCTGTACCTGTACTTGCAATCCAATCTCTGTTTGACTCAATGCCCAGGCGTATAACTGCTGTTATTTCTGCCAGAGGTGGTTGTTCTGGGTACTGATTTCTCAGGATCTATCCAGCCAAATTTTTTGAAAATTTACTCACTTGTTATTTCTAGTATAATATATTTGTCCAATAAATATCATTTTGATATCTGTACTTCTTCCTGGTGTAGCAATTTTAATGGTCAGTAGTGTATTTGTAGGGGTGGCAAACATATGTTGTAGTCTTAATTTTAGGATAATTTATATTAAAATCGCAACAGCGCCCAAAGATGTTTACTCTAATTTTTTCTCCTGCTGACTGCAAGGTGCATCAGTAAATGCTGAACATTACTGCGCCACTTTAAAGAACTTGCAACAAGTCATTTAAAACAAGAGACGTGGATATTTAGTACTGGTGGTTAATTTCTCCACAGCAATCCTTGCTCTCCTACGGTGAATTCCTCAAAAAAGAAGAAAACTACTGTAAAGGTTTAGCTGGGAAGTGTTTGACTATCCTTTAGTACCAGACTTACTCATAGAGGCTTCTATCTGTTCTTGCATCTTAAAAAATTCTTGTCACTTCCCCACAGACAAAACCGTGCAAATAGCTGTGACTTGTTTGCTCCACTCCCAGGCGGTAGACTTTTATAATACTAAAATCCGACAACTTAACTCACGATATGAGAAGTGCTATTATACCGATGGTTCTTACGTTGAAAAAATAGCTGAAATATTGTACTTTTTGCAATAAATATTTCTGGGTAATTATGTTTTATTTCGTTTTATGAGCCATGGGAAACTTACTTTCTGGGCAACTCTCTTATACAAATATGTGGACAACCTGAATGATTGCAGACTTTTAAAATGATTGTCCAAAACTTTCCTGAATTAATTTATTATTGTAAATAAAAGCAACTATAAATTCTATGAGATATTATTAATGTTTTTCGACAATCTTACATTTATTGGTTACAGAAATTTTACACACAGAAGCTCTATACGACTTTAATAACAAGCAAGAAACTTTCAATTGGAATGCATTGGGAATACCTGTTTCATACAAGAGATTATTTTATAATAATAATTTATTTCATAATAATAAATTATTATTATGAAATAATAATAATTTTCAACCTGGAATGTCCAGTCTAATTAGTCCTCGTGGGCCGAACATTATTGTTAAGCGACAAACTAACAAACCAAACTTCAAATTAGTAAATGCATTTGAGCTATATTAATGCCAATTCTTTGTAACAAATATTTACTCCGTAGAAAGGAGGTTAGTGCTGGCTTTGCACAATCGCATATTTACACATTGACATGATACCTAAAACTAGACAGTATCATGATGAAAGAAGTGCTTGAATATCCCAAGCCTCAACGTCATTGCTACCAATAGCAATCACACCTTTTCTCTTGATGAACACGAAGGTAGGAATTTTATATATTCAGTACATATATTTTTCCCACTTTTATTTCTTAATTTCAGAAGGAAAAGCATTATATACAAAACATGCTTTCATTTGATTCAAATTTACAAAACTGAATTAAGACATTTTAAAAAAGAAGGAAATGTTTATCATTTTTCTTGGATAAAAAGCTTACCTTTGGAATAAACCATACAATTCGAATCTCTAAGATAGAAACTGGAACTTCCGATTCTATCCTGTTGAACAACGGTAAAATGCATTTCAGCTTTGCTTATGTTCTTGTACTGAGATATTGATACTGAAATCACAACTAAAAAACATCTATTGTGTATTACACAAAATTAAAATAACTAATAATTGGAATAGAAATTCGTGTTGTATTGATAAGTTTAAACACAGCAAGTCATTTTTCACTTTTGAGTTTTTTTATCAAGTAACGAGATATATACTTGAACTAACAGTCTCCTTTCCTAAGTTTCAGTCAACAAAAAATAAATAAATAAATGGATGTGGAAAAAAAATTAATATTGCTTGCTGTGATCTGGAGCTGTGGAGGCCTGGTTGGTTAGGAAATTAGTTCTAAATTTCGAATCCCGACCCAATAGAATATCCTTCGTGTCTGCTAATGGCGGCTGAGACACGTTAAATATGCCATGGCCACAATTTCCTCCATTTGAAATGATAACTCTAGGGGTAGCAGGCCAAGTCTGAGGGTCTTCTGCTTGGACCCTGCTTCTGAATTACGAAGACTCATATTCGGGGATATGATGGTACACTCACTAGGTGCCCTATTGTACTGTATAAGGTGCTATGGCTTTTACCACGCACATTTGTAGAGGTGAGAACGATGCACTTATTCCTTTTGAAGAGAGAATCTTAGTAGTCGAACATTACACAATAGCAACAACAATAATTTTAGAAGTATTTATTAATCACAGTTTTAGTTAACTAAAATATTAAAACTATGGCATTATTTCCTTACTTGTCACTATACGAAAAATAAAATTTCTAATTTTTTTTTTCCTATTTTCCAACTAGAAAAACTAGAATGAATTCAACCAAAATTCAATACGTATTGGTTCACTTAGTAGTACTGATATTATTTAGCTAAATGAATAATTAACAATTTGCATCTAAAGCAGACCTGAACGAATGAACAATACAATATTAGTTCATTAATTATAATTTAATAATGGAAAAAAGTGCAATTCATGCTACAGACATTTATTTATAAACTTTAAGATTTCATTCTCCTTTTATTCCACTAATTTTTCATTAAACAATAATATTTATCTAAGATATGTAAGATTATAAAAAAATTGCTTTAATTTGTATGAAGCGTATATCGATTCAGATTCGAAATGCAAACTGAAAATAAATACAGCTTTATCACATTCTTATACTTCTTATCAGGACTCGATCCAGCCGGTCCCTACTTTCACAATGCTCCTCACGCTGTTCGTCTCGATAAAACCGATGCAGACTTCGTCGACATTATTCATACTAACGGAGGAAGAAATGCAACTGAAGGTAAAATATGCCTATGTTACTTAATTATATAAAAGTTACTACTAATAAATTGTTACAATCTTATTTAATTAGATAATGATACATATAAAAAATATTTGGTTGATAATTTTAGATAGTATGTAATTTTTTTTATATAACTTATACTTTTTAATTTAAATACAAATTATTTCTTACATTTATTTTATGAAAAGTGAAATCAAAAACTTCATACAATTATGCGTTTTTATATCATTGTAAAATAAGTATGATAAATAAGTTTATTTGGTACTTTACCATTTCGTGAGCGCAAATCTCTGCGAATTAGCATTTTTGGTAACATAGTACAGATGAATATTAAAAATGGTAACGTAGTTGCAACATTTTGACATTGTTTATAATTTTTACTATAAGAGTGCAATTGTTTATATTTTATTTTTGGCCTGTAATACCATTTGGCAATTGTATTGCTGGTACCGGCGAAATATTAAAACAATGAAGTCTTCAAATGATATCCAAATTATGGAAAAGTACTCTTTATGGTATTGATAAACGAGCAAAAGAAAATATAATTTTATAAATAATCATACTGCGGATTGTGATTCTTTTCTGATATATAATAGGCTTCGGACTTAGAGAAACAATTGGTCACATAAATTTTTACCCAAATGGAGGAAATACACAACCAGGCTGCGAATCTCCTGCAATTGTGAACATTAGTGGTAAGTTGTCTTTTAGTATAATAAAAATTATAAGTAAAGGTTATTAAGTTACTAATGAGATTACTATTAAAACTAAGAATTTAAAGATTGTTGAGTTCCAAATTATTTTCATTCTAGGGGCAAAAAGATATTTATGATATATATTATGGATTTTTTAGCACTCATGTTATAGATAAATTTGCATAAGGTAAACTGGCATGTAATTTTAGAAATGTGGGATCTAATTGGGAACAGTGCGAATACTTTTTAAGAATTTAAAATCAGATTTCCTAGGTAAAGAAATAAAATGATGATCATAATATTATATTGTAAATTAAAGAAAAGCAATGTATGATTTCGTTACATTTATGGAAATAACTTTGCTCATACAAGAAATTAGTAGTAGAGCTTCGCGCTCTTAAGGCACAGACCCGAAGTTCGATCCTTCGAATTGCACAAAGTCGACTTGACCTTTCATCACTTCAGTGGGTCGATAAAGCTACCAAGCATACTTTGGCTAAGCACTGGGTCATGTTAGGTTGACCACTTTAACCGGGACACATGCAGCTCACCCCAGGGTCCTGGTTCAGGAAAATATATGAACGCCCCGGCCTACACGAGCTGTCCTGTCACAGGTTTAGTTTTATATATAATTATAGATTTTCAAAAATTTAATGTGAGGTTTTGGTTAATACTTTTCCATTTCAAGTTCTAGGTCATGGATTTCTACGTATATCATGACCCTTGGTAATGAAAACAAATATCGGCACTGTAGGCCTTAGTCCCCATATAGACTATCATGCCACTAAATTTAGTTTATATATATATACTATACCAAAACAAGTATATTGAACTAGGACAAATGTGGTATACGGGGAGCAGTTTAATAAGTCCTCGAATTCAAATAAGTAGCTCTCTGATCATTTACTTATCAAATTATCATTCAGATTATTATCTAAGGCAACATTCGTGAAATTTGCTAATGATACTTTAAATAATTTGAATTCTATTGGATTCTAAACCAAGTGTCTTAAGCACGTTTGGTTTTCCATGGAGAAAAAACAATTTTTTTCATGTGTACAATGTTGAAAGAATAATATATGAAAGGGAATTGATTCAAACTAGTTTTCGTTTAAAAAATATTGATATATTTCATAAATTTTCTTATTCCGCGCGCGTGCGTAACAAATATATTTCTATTTTCTCTTCATTTACTTGAATGCAATTTTAAGGTGGGAATATTACAAGATAAATACACACAAACTGAAATTAACAAAATAAAACTTTATCAATTATCCAATTTTAACTACATTTAAGACACTAAACCCTTTTGCCAATTAACATTAAATTTTTTATGGAAATCATTTCAGTATAGTTTAATATTTCACATATATAGAGAGTTTTATGGATATGAAGCGTGATTAATATACATATATCACTAATAATATTATTTACAGCCATTCCTTATACACTACTGGCCATTAAAATTGGTACACCAAGAAGGCGACATGCTACAGACGTGAAATTTATACGAAAGGAAGAAGGTGCTGCGATATGCAAATGATTAGCTTTTCAGCGCATTCAGACAAAGCAGGCGCCAGTAGCGACACCTACATTGTGTTTAAAGGAGGAAACTGTTCAGCCGGTTCCTCATACACAAATTGCATTTGAACGTTGTTGCCTGGTGAAAAGTTGTTGTGATGCCTCGTGTAAGAAGGAGAAATGCGTACCAGCACGTTTCTGACTTTGATAAAGGTCGAATTGTAGCGTACCGGGATCGCGGTTTATCTTATCGCAGTATTGCTGCTCGCGTCGGTCGAGATCCAATGACTGTTAACAGAATATGGAATCGATGGGTTTAGGACGGTAATACGGAACGCCATGCGGGACCTCAACGGCCACCTATCACTAGCAGCCGAGAAGACAGGAATATTATCCGCATGGCCGTAATGGATCGTGCAACCACGTCACGAGCCGTGAGTCAAGAAACAGGGTCGTTTGGAAGACAAGTGTCTGTACGAACAGTTCAATGACGTTTGCAGCAGCATGGACTCTCAGATCGGAGACCATGGCTGCGGCTTCCCTTTACGCTACGTCATAGACAAGAGCGCCTTCAATGGTGTGATCAACGACGAACCTGGGCGCACGAATGGCAAGACGCCATCTTTTCAGATGAATCCAGGTTCTGTGTACAGCATCATGATCTGTGTACGCATCCGTGTTTGGCGGCATCGTGGTGAACGCACACTGGCAGCGTGCATTCGTCATCGTCATACTGGCCCATCACCTGGCGTGATGGTATGGGGTGCCATTGGATACACGTCTCGGTCACCTCTTGTTCGCATTGATGGTGCTGTGAACAGTGCACGTTACATTTCTGGTGTGTTACGACCCGTGGCTCTACCCTTTATTCGAGCCCTGCGAAACCCTACGGTTCAGCAGGATAATGGCCGACCGCATGTTGCCGGTATTGTACGGACCTTCCTTGATACGGAACATGTTCCGCTGTTGCCCTGGCCAGCACGTTCTCCAGATCTTTCACCAATAGAAAACGTCTGGTCAATAGTTGCCGAGCGACTGGCTCGTCACCAAATGCCAGTCACTACGGTTGATGAACTGTGGCATCGTGTTGAAGCTGCATGGGCATCTGTACCTGTACATGCAATCCAATCTCTGTTTGACTCAATGCCCAGGCGTATAACTGCTGTTATTACTGCCAGAGATGGTTGTTCTGGGTACTGATTTCTCAGGATCTATCCAGCCAAATGTTTTGAAAATTTAATCACTCGTTATTTCTAGTATATTTGTCCAATAAATATCATTTTGTTATCTGTATTTCTTCCTGGTGTAGCAATTTTAATGACCAGTAGTGTATAAAGGGTAATCAAACAGCGTTTCATATGCCGCACGCAGCCTGCTAAGACAGTGTAAATCAGTATACTTGCCTGTACCTAGCCCAGTTTTGGACTCTAACAGTTAGATGGAAACGGTTAATAGTCCTTGCAATTTAGAAATAGAATACCCCTAATATATTTGACCTACTAACCCAAGAGGTACCATTAAACTTGGAGAACATTGCGACCACGACTAGTTTAACGTGCTCTAGCCACTTTTAATGAACTTGTAATCTTCGGTTAAATCGGGATTCTAACTTCTTTAATACTGATAAACGAGAACGTGATACCCTTCCTTACCAACAAAGCTACAGGGATTCCTCTTGCCAAGACAGCAGGAAAACCTCACCTTTAGTTGCGCAAAAGGGAGCTTTCCCACATGATCTACAAAAGATTCTTTTCAAATTTCCAACTAAAATGGTCAACATGTCTGTGTGAATAAAACCTTTATGTAAAAGTAAAAAAAAAATTTTAATCACTGATTAGAGCCGACAAGAGGCTACAATGAAAAATCAATACCCACCCCCTAATGTGGCTAGCGAGGCAAAGCAATTGTTGACTCCTGTTTAATATAAACATTATTTTTAAGAATCTATTATTTTATTTAATTAAATAAAACGAAATAGCAATAAAATATAAATTAAGAATTTTCTTTTTTCACTATTAAATGCAGAGCTTTGCATTTTATCACATTAACTTGTCACAGAATGAAATGTATTTAAATTGTCTCTCCCTTTCTGAAACCTTTTACTTATTAAAATATTTTCATGAGATAACTCTTAAGTTAGCTTTAAGGAATTCTTATGAACATATTTTTAAAGTTATGCTGAAGACCATAATCAATACAATAAATCTTAAATGATTGCAATAAAACAAGTTTTGCAATTTTTGAATATTCTTTGAAATCAAACAATTTATCAATAATTTCATATTAACAAACAAATTTATTTGGAACAAAATTTTTCATATATTTTTCTCACGATTTTCAAGTTTGATCAATTTAATTCTGATGCTTCTTTCATTGCTATTTTCATAAATATTAAATTCTTTTTCCAGTTTCCACTGGTAAAATAGCTAACATTTGTGCTCACAGCCGTTCCATCCAACTTTACACAGCTTCTATTGACAACACAAAATGTCGTTTTTTAGCTACTCCATGTGCCAATTGGAAGAAATTCGAGAGAGGTGGCTGCCAACCTAAGAAATCTAAAATCAGAGAAATGGGATTTCATTCCAAGAAGCTACCTCGAGTGCCAAGGAAATCAAAATTTTTCTTAAAAACCAGCGATGGTGTTCCATTTTGCAGGAAGAATTGATATACAGCTTCAAAAATATTCCAGGAAATGAATCCTATTATATGTATACCAAAATAAAATTTTTATATTCTATTAACTCTCAAATGAACTACTGAGAAAACATTTTGGCATTTGCTTCAAAAATAAAAATAAAAATCACAATTTTAGTACAGAACAGTTAAATTCTAAATCTAATATAAAAAAAAAATAAACCTATCTGTTAATTCATAGCAGGAAAATACTGAAATTCTAAATCAAAAATTAATATACACTGATGGAAAAAAAAAATCCCAACACCAAGAAGGAGTTGTGCTAGCAAAACGAAATTTGGCAGCCGAGTTCATGCATCTGAAAGATAACGTCGATTCAAATTTTGCGATCAGTGCATCAGTGTGACGCTAGTAGCGACACACGGAAGATACAAATCGGGTTTGCTTTAAATACGAGCTGTAACATTTCTGAGCGCTGTTTTTAAAAAGTTGTCTTTAAAACTGGTGAACAGACACAAGATATATATATATATATAGATATTCATTTCTTTATTTAATTCTAGACTTTTTATTGAAAATTTTTAACGCTGTTTATGAAAGCACAATGTAATGCACAATGCATACAGATGACGATGGTGTATGTTAGATGTTCGGTTTTCGTCACTCAAGAGATTTATTTTAAATGAAAAATATTAAAAAATATAATGGTTTATGTGTTAATGTAATTTATTCAAAATAACCTAACTCAGATTTTCTTAAGCATTTTAGAGTTAAAAAAAATTCAAATTATCAAGGGAATTCATGTCAACTATCTATTTTTTAACAGTTTTATTTCAAAGGAAACGATAATACAAAAATCATTCCATAAAAACTAAATTTTATGACTATGATTAGGATTTTATATCCTCTACCAGTTAGATTTTATATTCATTTGTATCGAATATCTTACACTATAATGCAAAACGTTAAAAAAATAATCAAATTTATCTTAAGACTGCTTACTTCTTGTACAAATTTATGGTCATAATTTCGTACCAAACACTGAATATACCGAAAATTTGAACGGAAATAACAACATAACTCTCTGTAAGAAATAATTGAATATTCCGCAGAATATTTTTGAATGCTTACTTAATAATTATTTTGAATGCTTACTTAATAATTTTAAAACACACATGTCATTAATAATTTAGATAATAGCAAGCGGAAAATAGTAAAATACTCTAAGTTGTCTCAATTACACTGATGGAAAAAAAATTCCCAACACCAAGATGGAGTTGTGCTAACGAAACGAAATTTGGCAGGCGTGTTCATACATCTGAAAGATGACGTCGATTCAGATTTTGCGCTCAGCGCATCAATGTGTCGCTAGTAGCGACACACGGAAGATGCAAATCAGGTTTGTTTTAAATACGAGCTGTAACATTTCTGAGAGTTGTTTAGCGTCGAGATTTGATGTAGTGAGTTGATGCTAGTTCACAATGCCTTTAAGACGACGAAGCCATTATCAACAGCTCGCTCAGTTAGAACTAAGTCGTATAATAGGCCTACGAGAAGGTGGATTTTCTTTCCGCGAGATTGCAGAAAGGCTTGGCAGGAATGCATCCACTGTGCATGAATGTTGGCAGCAGTAGTCAAGGGAAGGCACTGCCTCAAGAAGACCGGATTCCGGGTGTCCACGTGGCACTACTGAGAGGGAAGACCGCCGTGTTCGGCGTATGGCCGTAGCGAGTCGTACTGCGTCTGCAGCAGAAATTCGAACAGCAGTTGGCACCACAGTGACACAACGAACTGTTACCAATCGGTTACTTCAAGGACAGGTCCGAGCCAAACGTCTTGTAGCGTGCATTCCACTAACGCCAAACCGCTGCCGTTTGCGACATCAGTGGTGTCAGGCTAGAGCTCATTAGAGGACGGAGTGGAGATCCATTGTGTTTTCTGATGAAAGCCGGTTCTGCTTTGGTGCCAGTGATGAGCGTTGTTGGTTAGGAGGAGGCCAGGTGAGCGGTTGCAGCCATCTTGTCTGCGGCCTAGACACACTGGACCTACACCTGGAGTTATGGTCTGGGGAACAATTTCTTATGACAGCAGAAGCACTCTCGTGGTTATCCCACGCACCCTGATAGCAAATGTATACGCCAGTCAGCTGATTCAAACTGTTGTTCTGCCTTTCATGAGTAGCATTCCAGGAGGTGTTTTCCAACAGTATAACGCCTGACCTCATACTGCTGTTGTAACACAACGTGCTCTACGGGGTGTCGACATGTTGCCTTGGCCTGCCAGATCACCAGATCTGCCTTCAATTGAGCACCTATGGGACGGCAACTCCAGCATCATCCACAACCAGCATTAACTGTCCCTGTATTGAATTCAAACTGTAAGCTTGCATTCAAAATTCTGGCGGTTACACGGGTTATTAATGTACCTGTATTTCATTTCTGCAATGGCTCTTCTTGGGCTTAAATTAACCTGTGATCTTAAAATTTTAATCAATTACGTACGTTAACTATATAAATGTATTCCTGAACTTTCATTACTCTACAATAATTATTTCTTGGTGTTGGGATATTTTTTCCCTCAGTATATAAACTATGCATATTTATTTTCTTACTTACTTTAAAATATATCATAAAAATCAATGCTAGTTTTAAAAATAAAAAACTAGATTTAAAGCTATCGTTAATTTGCAATAACAACCAAATACAAAAATAAAGACCGTAAAATTTTATTAGTGCATACATGGTTCAAATTCAGGTCTAGTTAAATTGGGCTTAAAGATATTTTTTAGGACTTCAGGGAAATGATTTGGAAACAGTATTCATACGTGTATCATTTAATAGAATTAAACGATTTATAATGAACAATCTTATGTTAAAACAGTGGTTTCCAGCCTGTGGGGCGCGAGACAGTTGCAAGAAGGGCATGCAGCTGTTTCCAAAATATCATTTTCGAATACGAACCAAAAAAAAAAAAAAGTCGAATAGTCAATATCTTACTGATGAAATAGAAGAAAGTAAAGTTATTAATAATCATTTCACCAGTCTATAGAAGCAATTCTCGTTGTACTTTAAATATCTTGACTTGTCCAAATATGAATGAATTAGAAATCCATTGTTGATTGAACAATATGATTTTGGCCTTATGAAAGCAGAGCAGGAAATGATAATTGACTTATCTAGTGATAGCACATTAAAGCAGATGTTTCAAGATGAAAATAATATTGTTACGTTTTGGCTACGAGTAAAGGACGATTTTCCTACTTTGACAAACAAAGCTTTAGAAATTTTATTATCATTATTTAACATCTTACCTATGTGAAACTGGTTTTTCTACAGTAGCTGTCTTAAAAACAAAGTATCGATCTCGCTTAATGATTGAAAAAGAACTGAGAACCGCGATTTCTTCAATGATACCACGGTTTGAGAAAATTTGTGCTGAAAAACAAGCTCAACCGTCGCATTAAATTTTTATGTTGTAGCAGTATTAATTATGTATTCTTTTTTGTTTTGTTATCTTTCTTATAATAAATATATTATGTTTTTACATACTATTGTATATTATTTTGTAGCCCATTAAATAAATTATAACATCAGTTGAGTATTTATGAAATTTGATTTTTATATAAATTAACGGGATGCAACAACTTTTTTTAAAGGGGGGCAAACCAATTTTTTTTATTTAAAAGAGGGGCGCAGGTGCAAAAAGGTTGGAAACCACTGTGCTAAAATATTGTGATTGTTCTTTATAGTTAATTTATTAAAAGAACCAATATAAAATAAATAAAAAATAGTCAACTATTAGCAGAATTATACATTACACACATACTGCCTTAAACCTAATCATATTTTAATCCTGGAAAAAACTTACTCGTTTTCATAATGCAAATTATAAGGCAAAAATTTTAATACACACTTATAACCACATTATTCTTACCGTATTTTATGAACAATGACCAAAACGTTTAGTTTAATAGCGATATTAACGAGAAATGCTTTATAAGATATACTGTCCTACATAATTTTTTTCTCATTTTCACCTATATTTAGTTAAAAATATTTTTAACTGATATAAACCTTCAGCGATTTTTTTCGCAATATAATCTATCAAATTATATTCATTTTACTATTTATTATAAAGTTTTTGATGCAAAATTTAAAAATCTGATCAACTGAGATATCAAACTAGTTATAAAATTAAATTTTGAGAAAAGTTAAATAACAATATTGCCTTTAATATCTTAAATAAAAGATATGTATTTTTTAAACTTTTGATTGCAATATACAGAAGATATATAAAAATAAATATTTAAAGATCTTGTATACTATTTGTGTACCTATAAAATTAATAATAAATCAGATTAAAAAGGAAATTTTTTAAAATACTTCAAAATTACAATGTTTCAGATATTGCAAAATTTGTTTTACTAAAGATATATTAATTTAGTAAATTGTTCGTGCATTCTTAAATAAATTGTTAGTAAATTTTCTTAGTGAGCAGAATCTTTCAGAAATTTGGGCAATTCAAATTAGTTCCAATATCTGACCATTCTTTTTAATTAATTTATTATATAAATTATATCTATGAAAATTAATGAATTATATAATTATGAATTACTTTTTTTACTTCAAACTTTTACATACAAAAAATTTTCCTTTCAGTAGGTCTTCAACTTATATTATTTAAATACCTAAGTTAAAAATTGCTTAGGTAAGCTCAGAATGAATTATTAAAATTAACATTAATATATATATAATAAATAAAAAATATTTTAGAACGCAATTAAGTAAACATTTTTATCAGATTAACCAATTCATTCAAGCATATAAATTAAATTATAAAACACTGAATAAATTTAATCAGTCAAAAATAAAATAGATTGGTGCATAATGAAAACAGAAGCCAAAACTTATTATTATCAATAATTACAATATAATGCAAGTTATGAGATTAAATTTCACTCTTTAAAAGTATGAATTTTTTTATGTAATAAAAATAATAAATATTGCTATAGTTAAAAACAAATGTAAAATGATGAATTTTATGCATTAACAGTAATATATAAATTAATCCTCAAATGTTATGCAAAAATTTAGTAACAATTACTATATATATAATTTAACATACTTATATTTTAAAAAAAAGTAAGAATAAAATACTTTTCTTTTTCAAAAAATTTTCCTTTATTCATGTTTAAAATATCACATTCTTTGGTTCACTAATATACTTTTTCATATTGAAACAAGAAAACACAAACATACATAGTATATTAAATATAAAATATCAACACATAATTATATATATAACAAAAAATAAACAGAATAACAATTTATCACTTTCATAATGAATTTACATGTATATCTAAAAATAATTTGAGTATTTTATAATATATAAAGAATATAAAATTGGATTCTATAAATTAGAACTTTTGTCAAAATAAGTTTTTCTATTTCATCATTTTGCTAAAGTTCTAAAATATAAAAATTATTTGTAGCAATTTAAATATGATTAACAGGTTATATAAATAAAAATGTAAAGCATATTTTCAAATCAACTTCCTTTATGAACTTTTTTAGTAATAATATTTTTACTTTTACTCATATACAAAAGTTGAATTAATAGTATAAAAAATGTCCAATACTGAATTAAAATTGGAATTAAAAACAAAAAATTAAAGAATTAATAATATTTACATAGTCTAAAGAATGATGTCCAATACATTAAGATAATTTTCTTAAGTTAGTAATTTTTACATCAGAAAAAAAAAATTTAGCTTTCATTTGCATGAAGAATTTATCTAAAAATCCAGAAAACTTACATATAAATATTTGAGTATATTAAGTTAAATGTATTAATAAGATAATTACACTTCCATTAATTTCAATTTTAAAGATTTGATTTTTTTCCTACTTTGAAAGATTTCTAAATAATTAAAATATACATTATTTAAAAATATGTTTTTAAAATTTATTGTAACTACACTTAAAAAAATTATATGCAAGTTGAAAATTAATTACTAAAATCCACATTTAAATTTATAAAAACGTATTTTACTATGTGATTAAGAAACATTTCTAAAACATTCACAAATTCATCACAGCAAATCAAATCATCTAAGCCTTGAATAAAATTTATCAACTATATTCTGTTCATTATATTATATATGTCAAACAAAAATGACATTTCTCATTTTGAACAAACATTTAAAATAAAACACCAAATACATAGACTGAATTAATATATATGAAGCATAAATTGTCTTGATTATAATCTTATTAATATAAAAAAAGAAAATTTAAGAATTAACTAAACATTAATTACTATTGGTAGTTCATACTGTATGGTCATCCTTTAAAATGTATTCTATGCAGAGAGAATTATCATAAATACATAGAAATAATTTTATTATGAAATAAATGCATCAAAAACTCAGATAATATACAATATCAGAGAATACACAATATTTGCTTGATCGAAATTTATTTGCAACTTTGGTCATTTGATTTTATGATAATAATTTGAATAAACAAATTCATCATTTCAGTAAAAAATCTACTATTGTGCTTTGTTCTAAAACTTGAAAAGGAAAAGTTCAATAATTTGCACATAAACATTAAGACTAACACAATTTTAGAATTACTATTTTAAATATCAAAATCTATTAGTTAAAAACTATTATTGATATATAGAAATTTAATTATATAAAAATGAGTTTTAATTACAATGATTAAAAATGTATATTTTCACATATACTAACAGAATTTTAAAAATGGCTCAGCCAAGTAAAATATGTATATAAAAAATTAATTTGTTTATCGTGAGATTCTTTTGTACACGTAACAAAAATTGTAGAAGCAGCATATTTTTTCTAACTTTAAAAAGTAGAAACAAGAATTTTTCAAACATTATTAAATCAAATATTATCCCTCATCAATTATAAATATTTATATTTATAAGCGTAAATTTTATTTCCTTAAAAAAATATCGAAATTTAAAAATGCCTATTTTAATAATTTGACATTTAATCTCAAAAAATATCTTAGTGAAGACTTTTTGTAATGGAACAGTAAATTAAATTTTAAGCTATTTTACAAAACAGAAACTATTAATGCTTCAACATATGTCCAGGACATGCAAAAAACAAATGTCACCCCTACATAAATGATAATTGATAACTGACACCAATCTTTGATATTCAATTGATATCCGAGTAATGCCAACTTACAATCATTTAATACCCATGTGGTATACAAATGGTACCAACAATTAACTACCAGTAATACCAACAACTTAATACTAAATGATACCATTCACCAAAACTATATAGAAGATAATTGGCAAGTGTTCTTAACTTTGTAAAAAAGGCAATAAGTCTCCGAGGCGGGATAAATAATAATCAGGAACAAACAATTGGCTTTCTTTATCAAGACTTTTTTGATACTCAGCCACATCTTCTAATGTACTTATCCCTGTTAATACTAAAACAGTTCTTATCCCATGTCGTCTCCCCAAAAGTATATCTGTGTTCAACCTGTAAAAAGGAAATAATAAAAATTTTTGTGAGGTTATACTTTTCAAATAATTGAAAGTAATTTATAAATGAACTTCAAGTTTAATAGATATCAAGTTTAAAGAATAGAAAATTTCTACTTCAAAATTATAAATTAATCTAAACCAATTTAAGTTATTCATTAAGAAACTATAACTTAATTGAGTTATTTCATTAAATTATATGCAGTGTTACCAATTAATTACTTCAAGTGCATTTTATAGATTTTCTTATTAGAACTAAAGGTTACTTTTGAAAGAATTTTTTCACATAAATGAAAAATTATACTAATCATTATGGAACTATAAAGGAACTCACATTATTAAAGTAAATAGTAAATTTTATAAATACAATGAATTATATTACTATATGAAATAATTATAAATATTTTGACCAAATAAAAAAGTCAACACAATTAATAATATAAATGTATTTGTAAAATTTTAAGCAAAATTTAATTCAAAGATGATGCAAATTGAATGTTTATTAATAGAAATCGGCAAATGGACAAAGCACATTATGTAATTTCACATCCTTAGCAAACATAACAAAGTCCTGCAAATGTTGTTGCTATTACAAAAAAGTTGATTCTATGTTGGTAAATAAATATAAACAATCAATCATGATAACTTCTAACAATCTCTCTTAATCGTATGTTATTTCTAAAGGGTTTTACAAAACCATATTTAAGAAATTTAAAAATAAGTGTTGAAAATGAAAACTCAAATCAACAAAGCACTTCTCTCTTTTTGTACTATCAAACAGAACCTAACTAGGGCAGAGACACAAGGGGCAATTGCACTGGTCTACTTCATTATAGGGAACTCCAAATCGAATATGGCATTTATTTTATGCTGTCAATCGAATAGAATTGGTTGCCAAATAGAATAGAAAGTTTGTTGCTGTGAAGCCGAGGGGGGGGAGGAAGGAATCAAAAGGAGTTTCGGTCACACCTCATTTAAGCAAAGTCAGGCCCTGCAATCAAATTTAGCAGTACCTTCTTGCAGCCTATATAAAATCTGCTAATATTTCCATACCCACCTCTTACATTTCGAAGATAAAACATATAGTTTTGAAAAACCTGCATTTGCAACGCAACTCTGAGTTTTGCTCCTGAGGAATTAAATAAAAAATTTTATTTTGGTATAAGCGTTTTCAAAATTATATCCTGCACTTCTATAATGTTTTAAAAATAATTTTGTTTAATATACAATTTATGAGTTTTAGTTAAGTATTACTTAGTACAGCAATGAAATTCTCAATGACTATCTTACAGATTTTGATATATTTATGCATAGAAATTTGCTTAGTAACATTATACGACACAATAAAACCCGTAATAAATCTTATCAAAATCAAGATTTCTACCTTAGTAAAAGACAGCAATAAAAAAAAAATTTGGTGTACCATATTATTTAACATTCAATCTACTAACATAATTCAGAAATTGATTATTTTATCATGTCACCATTCTCCCAATAAACCTAAATAAAACTCACAGCATAATTTGTTATTATACTATAATTAATAATACAACTCTCATCAGATCAGCCTATGAAATTTTAATTGATGCTTTTGAATTCAATAAAAGCAACTCAGAGTACTCGATTGTACAAAAAATCCAGTTGAATCAACATGGATAAATATAATGGAATTGTAAGTAAACACACTATTAAATTTTTCATCATATACAAAATCTAATAATAATTTGAGCAAATTTAGAATATCATAAGAATCTAAACCCATTGTTTAATTGAACATAAATGTTTTAATTTAGAATGAAACTAATAATTTGAACATTCTAAACATATTTAGAGAATTCATTTCTTATTTAAAATTGTCTGTATTAAATGCCTTTCTCAAAAGATCTGAATATCAATTTTAAATTCTGACTCATTTGAGCCTATAACAAATTAACAATATCTAAAATGACTATGATTTCACTTTTGTTTCAGACTACTGCATAGACACACATTATTAATCATTAAAGTGTTAGAATATTTAAAATGTAGCTTAAGACTAATTTTTTAAAATTACTACCAAGGGCTTTTTAATCCCTTGGTAATAATTTTAAAATATTAGAGTTTCTTAAAAAGCTTATAAAGCTAAACAGCTTAAAGCCTTAGTCATTGTCACCATTATGAACTTAAACTTATTTCTTGAAAATAATCTCAAGGAATACTTATTCAAGAATTTTTGACATCTAGTCTTTGGATTTCAATTCCATTGGCATAATGACTAAAATAAAATGAAAATATATTAAAGACAAGAGTACAAATGTCAAAATAATTGATATCCAGCTTCTACTAAAAATCATAAGCAACAATCTTGATTTGTAAACATTAGTTACCTCAATGCACAACATTTTTGATTGTTGTGCATTTTTGATAGCTCAACTAGTTTTAAAAAATCAATTTTTAGATTTAATTTCTTGAATTCTTGATGAATTTTAAACAATTTACAATATTTTTTCTATATCATTGAAAACATCTAGGAAATTAACAGTACTTTTTTTTCTAAGCTTTCAAGAAATCTTGCGATTAGGTTCAACAAGTGAATATCCATGTTTTAGTAACATAAGTTTTTATCAGAGGGCGTATAAAATTTACCCATTTAGTAATATAAACAGGGATTCAGCTTTAAACTACTGTTGCAAGAATGCCTAAAATGAAGCCAAAAACCTGCAGAGTTAATTTTAAGTTTAATTATACATAATTATTCAAGTGAGATTGCTCTCATCATGAAGCAAGAAAAATATGCAATTAAATAAGACATTTAAGGCAATGACTCATTCCTAATAAAATCAAAAGCTATCATAAAAATACTTTGAGGACAGAAACTAATAATAATTCTAATTCCCTAGTTCTAAATTATGAAATACAGAAATATAAATTATAAAAAAGAAATAAAAATTCTCTGCATAAATTACATCCAAAAAGCAAAGACTTCATTTAAAATTTTTCTAAGAAATCTTCAATAAAAAAATCGAGAATATTGTAAAAAAATTCAATATTTCTCAAAATTCAGTTTATTGAATGTTATATATTTTGTATATTCTGCAAAAATAATAATAATTATCATTTAAAAGAAAAAAATTATAAGCAATAAAATGCCTAGTATATAATTTTAATAATGCCAAAGTAATTTACTAAATTAGAAGAAATATTGCAATAAAACTCACTTATCACCAATCATAATACAGCGACTGAAATCAATATTAGAATGTGTTTCTTTAATACAATCTAATATGTACTTTTCAGGTTTCCCTAGAGTTTCACACTTTCTTCCTGAAATATTTTCCACAGCAGCAACAAATGGGCCGTCTGCTACAAAATAAAAACATAAATTATTTTTCACACTAATACTATTCCATATACAAATACATATTTCATACATTATTTTAGTAATTAAAAATATGAGTTAAAAATGAATATTTTTATTTACGTAAAATGCAAAAAATACTACACACACAATTTCTAATGTTAGAACAGAAATCATTTATGAAAATCACTACACATATACTTTTCTTAATCTAATTAAACCTATTGCCTAGTTGAAAAAATATTATCTAGGATATATTTTTCCCTCATCATAATATTTTATTTTCCAGAAAAGTTGTAATTAATGCTAATTACAACTTTCACAATTTATCGACTTTTTCAAAATAATCAATATTTATATTAAGTATAATTGTATACAAAATTGCAATTTTAAATTTGAAATTAATTAAACAATTAAAAAAAATATCAGAAATTACCAGCTTTTGTAAAACTGAGTAAAAGTATTTTTAAAATGTTTGAATGAATTTTATTAAAAACATTATTTTGACATCAGTTCATAAAATTTTTTTGCGATTTGGAAAATTGACAAAAAGAAAACTGAAAAAGAATTTAAACTTTAGAATACCTTTGAATAAAAATCAAGTTTATTATACTAAATTTATCTTTTGAATATCATCCATCTCATTCAATCTGAACAAGTACTTTAAAATGAATTCTGAACAACTACTCATATTCACATACAAGAACGTAGCTGAAATCATAAATTGCTAATTAATAATCCATTTATAATGTTAGTACGATTCTTGCACAAAGTGCAGTGTTCACGAGGTTTCACCACAGACCATTTTGGATTGTTTGGGCCTCTCTAGGGAGGACATCTATGCAACTCTCCTTCTTGTGCTGGACTTTTTAAGAGGCAACGGAATTCTAAATCTTGTCTGACTCTGTCAGACTATGGAGGATAAGAAAGAAGAAGTAATGTTTTGATTGTTTTCTGCACATAATGGTTGATTCAACAACTGAAAATAGTTAAGCAAGAATTCAAATTAGAATCTGAAATATCATAAATAGCTAGGCCTGAAATGTAAATCAATGCCACAAATATTCAACTCAAGTTCAATATACTACCATTTAGCTGCTAGATCAGATAATTCAACATGATCTGTAACTGTAGTAAATAGTTGGATCTAGGGATCATGAAACTATACAAAAATGAGCCAATACATATATATCTAAACTCAAGGTAAAATCAAAATTCCAAACTATTAAACAGAAGGACAGAGTTATGACTATAGAGGACTAATAGTTATGATTCTGGTAAAAAGAAATTATTGAACTCAATGCTAGAGTACTAACAGTACATTTACTAGCTGATGAAATAAAATTGAAAATATTCATAGGTGTTCAAATCATACATAAACATGTTTTTATATTAAATCATTGTTGAAATCAGATTCTTCGTACATAATTTAAAATTTTGTTTTTATTTGGTTTGCAAAAATGAATAATTAGATATGTGAATATACTTATATCTTTTTAATAATTGTAACTTATTTTACATATAAAGACTTTATTCTCAAATTTTTGATTTCTGCATTTTAAGAGTATTATTTAATT
Source organism: Latrodectus elegans (assembly GCA_030067965.1). Lineage (NCBI taxonomy): Eukaryota > Metazoa > Arthropoda > Arachnida > Araneae > Theridiidae > Latrodectus > Latrodectus elegans. The sequence continues at coordinate 77,071,649 of CM057814.1, forward strand.
CATACTAAAAAAACTTTTTCTTTATTAATAAAACAGCACATCTACAATTTTTTTTTTCTTTTTAACTTTGTACATCATAAAAACCTTACAAATTTCAAATTTGCAATGTTTTAAACATACATAACTGACGTTGAAAAACGTCAATTACAACTCAAAGTTACAAAAAATTCCTTGTAATATATGAAATAATACACTAGATATAAAAAAAATTAACAATCAGAATCAGGTATAATATTAGAAATTGTTAAACTTCCATGTTCAACAGTTACTAACATGATAGAAATACAATAATTTTAAAATTTTGCTAAGGAAATTTAATGAGATATTATTTAATTAAAAATATAATTAAATATATAAAGATATATTTTAGGCATTTTTAAAATCAATAAGTATTAACCAAACTTTTAAATCCCAACTATAGTTAAATTAAATGAATTTTTAAATATAAAATATATTATTATCAAATAAAAAAGGAATGTTCTATTTTCCCCATAGCTGGCTTTTACTCAAAACAAACAACAATAATGCAGAAAAAAAGTTTTACTTAGCAAAATAGCATTTATGAAACAATTCAGATTCAGTATTAATCAAAACTACTGCCAATATCATTAAATTTTTAAATTTAATATTTTATCTTATTAATTTATTATTTTAATCGTTAAATTTTTTAGCAAAACAGAAAGAGGACATAAAAATGAAATATTTCATATTTTTCTTACCAGGCATTGTCTGCCCATTCTCTTTAGGGAATTGCTCATCCCTATTTGTAGCAATAAATAAATTATCTTTATTTTTTACGTAGCTTGCAGCTTTAGTCAATTTTGGATAGCTAACATGTTGATCAAATCCCACTATAACAGCTCCAACCTAAAAAAATGCATTTTACATGTCAAACAAATATAATCACAATAGAAGACAAAAACAATTAATCATAACACATTTTCTAGTAAATTATTTACCATAATTTCTAACATATTAATCAACACAATTTAAAAAATTAAAATAGAATTTTTTTAAACAAATAAATGAAATTCAGACTTCAATGCAACTCATGCATAATGGAATGAGTTGGCATGACTTTATTCTTATTAAATTTCCCTTTCACGATTTTTTAAATTTAGTTTATTAAATATAACAGTCAGATATTTTAAAAGGAGATGATATATCATGAAAAAATATATTTTTATTATAGTTACTAAATCAAAATTAAAATATGTTAAATGACAAGAGTAAAAATGTCAAAAATGAGTTTCAAATGACTGTTTTGAAGTGTCAAGTTTTCAGTGACATCTTGAAGTTCACTTGCTCAGATTCAACCAATCAAGACTTGAGCATTGAGTATTTGTAGCTTTTCTTTCAAACCTGTGTGTAGTTGAAGCACCAAATGGATTTTAGAATATATGGTATGATAGAATAGTTACAATAATCCACGAATTGAGTAGGGGAAAATGAATCAATTAAAAGATAATATTAAGTATTTGGTAAGAACTATTTATTCATCATAATAGATGCTTATTTGGTGAATAGCAGAGACTTTTTGGTCTCCATATTCTTCCAGAATCTCAGCTTCAGACACCAGTAAAAGGTCAATCTCTAAAACCACTTAATGACTTTCAGTGATTTGGGGCATAAATTTAAGATTTTAGAAGATTAAATTTAAGAAGGATTTTTCCCACGTGTATGAAAAGACAAAAGAATTTGATTGTTGTCCTGAAAATTTCAATCAGCAGGTCTTTAGATCATAATTTTTATATTATTGGGATTTTCAACTGTAGTTTGAAAATGTGTCAATACTAAGAATTGTAACATTTGTTTTTACAATCTTTATTATTTTAAATCAATATGAGCTTTCGGAAAATATTCTTAGACTTGTGATCAAACTTGGAAAGCAAATTATAATGAATTTAAGTCTTTGTCATGGATTGAATTTATTGACATATTTTATAAGTAAAGTTATCATTAATTAATGTATCGAATTCTTGACAAATAAAAAAACAAATATAAGAACAAATGCCAGAAAAAAATTAAAAACTACGAATTCTAATATAATCTTATAGGGAAGAATGAAAATTAAGTTATTATAAAATTTTAGGAGAAAAAAAATGAAAGTAATAAACTAATGCACAATTCTTCAAATAATGAAAAATATAACAAATTTAGATGATGGTAGAGCCACATTTAAAATCATAAAAGGAATCAACTAAAGGATAACTGAAACAACAAATTTATTAAAGAGGAATAAATCTGAACCTATATTATATATTGAAGCAATCACATGTGAAGAACTTATACACTGGAAAAGAGCAATAAAAGAATTCAAATCTTTAAAAAGTGGAACAAAATTTGAGATTCAGTTAATATTCCAGCAAAGAGTTAAATATAATTGGGGGGAACAAAAAGAAAACAAAATGCAAATGGAAACACAAAGGATTAGTAGCACAAGGATATTTACAGAAAAATTATGAATACAATGAAGTCTTAGGCACATGTTCTTTGCTGATCACTTTTTAAGATTTCCTAACAGTTACTAGTAAAACAAAAATAGAAGTTAAGCATTAAAATACTGAAATAGCATATTTAAATAGAGATTTATATGACTTATCTACAGGATTTTGAAGAACCTGAAAAAGAAAAGTTTATATAGTTGGAAGCAAAGTGCAAATGAATGGAATGAATTAAAATGAGTTTCCAGCAAAGTCACACTGACTCTTAATTGTATTCTGGGAAAACTCTCTGGAGGACTGTTGTATTAATAGCATGACAATTAATAATTTTTACCCTTTGAAAATAGAATTTAAATGAGAACAGTATGACTCGTTTCTTGGCACTAATAATGAGGTTGTCCTCTAGTAACTTTCTACACATTGTAGTATTTATGGCCATAAATAAGCCAATCCGGTGGTGCAAAATAACTTAATTGTGCTTCTACCTTGTCTCCTGATCCCCCACAAAATATCAACAAATTTAACTGGAGTGAAATCCAACAAAATCAAATTTCTATTCATTGTAAGACAACTGATAATGTATACTGTGGGTTTTTCATGATGTTCAGTGACATGCGTTTCTTTCCATCTTCTGAAGAGCAAACCATCACTGATATTCATGTTGACCTGCAGTGATTCTGAATTGGGTTGCTTGTTGACCACCAACTGCCATTTTTTACATGTAAGTGCTATTCAGATCAGCCACTACAATTTTAAGTGGATTCCAAAACACTGCAAAAAACCAAGCCTAAGATGGAGTTTGAATCCATGTTCACTGATCAAATTCTCTGAGATGGGGTCTAACCCATAAGATGTTGAGTTATATATATATATATATATAAAAGCCAAAATGGCATCAATTTAACCATTAGCTTCGTGCTAATTTCCAGAAAAAACATTTTTGTGCACATATTTTGATATGATTTTTAACTACAAAAGTTATTTCAAATAATTTTTAAATAGAATTGAAAACAGTTTGGAATTGAAAAATTGCTAGTGGCAGAAAATTAAGCCTAGATCTAGAAACGAGTCACTAAATTAATATAATATGATCACATATCTCATAATTACTTATGGGTATTGAAAACTAACAATAAATCTGCCAAAGCAAGCATAATAAAATTTTAAGCGAAGTTTTATGATAGTATTAAATAACTTAAGCTGTTCTAATTTTGAGTTTCAGATAAGAATTTATTTTTATTGGATATTGAAGGAGAATGTCTTACTTGCATGAAATACTTATCAAAACAACTAATTTGATATATTGGGTATTAAGTAAAAAAAAAAAAGGGGGCTAACTAATTTTGGACAAATAATTTAAAGGGAATTCAAAACCATTACAGTCATGAACTTCTGAAGTGTGAGTTAAGAACCTATAAACTATTGAAATGCAGGCCAGAAAATAACAAACTAGTCAACCACAAATCCAGCTACTTGTTAACATGATTGAATGGAAGGACTTCAAGATATTAACATACATATTTAAATGCCAATTTAGCATTAAAGCTGATATTACAAAACAATACTTTCTTACCCTCTAGAAGTATCATACCCATAAAATCCATAAAGTACATTTTCGACATCTTTCTCAACTTTTAAATTTTCTTGATAAGAAATCGGAATATGTACATATTCAATAAAATGTTTACTAAATAGTCAACTTAAACATTTTTTTTAATTGAACATATTAGTTTAGAGATTTTTTCTCATTGGAGATATTATAATAGACTTCATATGTCATTAACCATTCATGACTTAGTTTGTATGTCATTAACCATTCATGACTTAGTCTGTGACATTAGCTTTCATATATGTCAAGAAAATTTAGTTGAATCTACGAATTTATGGAAGAATTTACAATTGAATTTATAAAAAAATTTTGTATTTGCTCATTTGCACCTTGATTTTGAACTGAGCTATTAAGAGGATTATGAATAACAGACTGTAGCATTATCAAGATATATCTAGAGGATTACTTTTCTAATATTTTGCATTATCACAAGTACAATAGCATTTAGCAGGGTTAGCATCAATTAAACTACATTCTAACTACAACAGAGAAATTTTAGCTGTAAAGCTATCAATGTTGTAAAATTAGCTGAACTTACTTAAATTTCTATAACAAAGAATAAATATTTCAATTACTTATCTATGAAAAACTTCCTTTTTTATCGTAAAATGTGCTAAATTAGATTCTAATTACTATAAAGAATAAGAGGTATGTATTTTTAGTTTAAAAAATGCAATTTATGATCAAAGAAGTTATAATTTTTTTTCTGGAAATATGTAAAAATAACTATGAAAATTCTTCCCAGAATTTAATGAACTATGGATGATTCAAAAGCTTACAAAGTTCTTTAATAGTCTTAGAATATATTACTACATGAAATTAAAATAATTTTCTTATATAAAAAATAAAATCAAAGTAATTTTTTATTTAAAAAAATTTGCTTACCTAAGAATTTTTACCTTTGAATTTATCCAACTTTCTATCACTCATTTTATAAAATAAAATGTTGATAAATATTAGAAATCATCATAATAATAGAAGTTATAATGATGAATAATGATCTGATATTTTCATATTAAATATTATATATATAGATATGGATAAATTTGTTACTAACTTTTGATTAATCATACTGTGAAAAAGCAAGTAATATAAATCTTACAGTGAATTTCATAAAAATTATTTAATTTTAAAAAACTATAATTTTTTATTGTAAATTATGAATTTTTAACTGTACAACTAATAAGTTTATCCACATAAATTAAATTATTTGTAAAGTATATATTTTCAACTACTTTTGTTAAGACTCAAGTGTATTTCAAGGTTATTGGATGTAAAAAAAGTGTTTAATTTATCTGGAAAACAAAGAATAATTGTCAGAATGTAATAAAAATGGTGCCATAAATTGCAATAATTGTTTCATTTATTCTTTTATAAAATTTAAAGCAAGTTTTATGTAAGATATAAAAATAAATGAATATTACATAAAACATAGTAAATTTAAGTGAAACACATTGATATAAAAAAATTACATATATTACATTAAAATCAAGTTTTAGAAATATTTTAAAACTTCATTACTTATGCAAGAATTACAGTTTAATTATTTACAGTTAAAAATGAATTTACAGTTAAAATTTTACAGCTACACACATTTTAAAATTTTTTAAATATTATTCATAATTAGACATTCATTTTCAATCGTATGAGTTTTATTAAAATAAAAGCATATTTTGTATAAAAATAAATTTAGTTTGCAATAAACATAAATGTTTTATTGGAATGTAAATTAATATTAGACTTTAAAATTACAATTAACATTTACAGGCTTATATTTTTATCATATAAACTGAATTTTGTGTTCAAATAGATAACATGGAATTATGATGCAGTGTTTCATAACAAATTAACAAATTGTCACAAGGAAAAACAAATAAAATTAAAAGAAAACTTTGAGAAAGACAAGTCTGGGTATTACTTCAGGATCCCCTTTAAAATCATCTATCCACTCTTTCCATTGTTCAGGAACTGGATCAGGCTGAAACCGTAATTTCATTTTAGTAACCAAATATAATTCTTATAACATCAACAATAATTAATCTACAAGTAAAAGGAACATAATGGTGCCTTCATTTCTCCCATTCAATTAGGAAAACATTCATAAATTATACACAAGAGATAATGAAGACACAATGTTGATCCAAAATAATACAAATAAAACATAAGATTTTAATTAAATAAAAATCTGATGCAGGCAACAAAAAAATGTTACAGAGAAATGGAATATTTAGAAAAACTACTTATTAACTGCAAACTATAGTTTTATATTGAAAAAAAGAGAAAAAAATCACTAGAAGAACTTGCATGTTATAGTATTGGTTTGTAATAAAAACTCATAGAACTGTTTTAACATTATTATTACTTAACATCATTCATTTAGTATGATCATTTCCAAGATTTACTAGGAAAAATTTGGTAAAAAACATTAACTGTGTCAAAAAAAAGTGCATTTTGATTTATGCAATATCCAATTAGAAACCTTTTTCATTCAATAAATACTATTCATTAAGTGAATTTATCACTGTTCTGTATCATACTTGAAATAAAATATATTCAGATATAAGAGAGAAAATATTTACAAGCAAATAAAAACAGTCTAAATATATTAAATGTAAAAACTTCCAATTTATAAATAACAAATGAATTTAAATCTTAACAAAACAAACATTGTGATGTGAAACATAAATCCTCATTCTCCGTAGCAAATACAGAATAGATTCTCCTTTTGCTAGATTCTATATTCTTATAGAAGTTTTAGATATTTCATAATATTGAATATATTATAGACATAGAGTCAAAAGTTTAATTTCACATAGAATGCAGTGTTCTCGTCCAATTAGATACAGCAGATAAATAAAACAGGTAATGAATACAAATATATCTGTTTACAACAATGACATAGACAAAAACATTCATACTGTCTTGTTGTGCTTACATATATCTTATTTATTGTTTGACTGTTTATTTCATTGAATGGCATTCAATCAAATGTCATTCAAACACATCAATATTTAAAATAAGTGCTTCATTAAAATACTCTTGAAAATATGTTACTACTTTTATGAAATGCATTTAATCTTTTCTCCAGATGATACAACAATTGTACCATGGATTTCTTCACTCTTTCAAAATCTCAACTTTCGACCAATAAAATTTCTTTTGGGCAGATGAGGGAGACTTACTTACCATTCTTTTGTATCTAAAAGTTATAAAATTAAAAAAAAACAATGACTGCAAGAAACTTTGGCAAAACATAGGTGTGTTGGCCTATTTTTTCTAAAAATGGATAAGTAAGTTTGGGTTCATTTTAACAGATTTTTCATTATGTTTGAATTAGTTTTGTAATGACTCCACACAATATGTAAGAGTAAGACAATGTAAAGGTTTCAGCAATAAAGGAAAGAAAAAAATTATGAACAATAAAACAATATAATAATTATTACAAAAAAAATTAAGTTCTACAAGTAATGGTGATGAGACTGAATTAAATTTCATTTTTCTTTACACAATATAATTGATTCAACATATTGCCAGTTAAAGGCATAATGCTACTGTAAACAGGAAGCTCATTATTTTTAAATCTATAAAAATATTTAAGTATTGCAGCATGGATAAAATACTTAGCAGAATTATTAATTTGATTTAATAATCTACAATATTAGCTACAGAATTAAAAAAATTTGAATCAAAATGGAGTGGCATTGAAAGATTAGAACTATAACTATTTTTTGATTTATGCTTCTAATTGGATAGATTTATAAAATACAATATTCAAGTTCAATTATCAATTGAATAAATAGCTGAAATTCTTGTTTTTCAAAAGATAATGCAAAGTAATATATTTGATAAAATTACAAGATTTTTTGTTAGTAAATTTATTAAAAATTAAAAGATTTTTGATTTATAATTTAATTAATACAAAAATAGGATAGGTTTTGATGAAAATCATTATAAATAATAAAAATTCTAAAAAGTCTAATTTTCAGAAAGAAATCATTTTTAAAATTTACTTTTAAGAAATTATATTCATCCAAATCAAAATTCTATAAATGGAAAATAACAAATTTTTTCAATAAATTTAATTATTAAAAATTAAAAAAATATAAATCTCCTAACAAAGATATCAAAATTTTACAGATATTTTCCAATTATGTATATGAAAAAAAGTCGATTGTTTATTAATAATCATAGTACTTATGGTAAACCCATGCACTTTTTCACAAAAATTATGGCAGATACTGAGCAATTCTCGTTCTCAAAAGATAAATCTTCTCATCACCGTGAAATATTCAATACAAAACAGATAGAAAATTACCCTTTTGTTTTTGAAAAAGAATAAGAAATGTCTTTCTTTTGCAATCACAGTAACATTTTCTTGACACAGAGAATTTCAGATACAAAAATTTGACATGATTTTTTTTTTTTTTTGAATTACTAAGTAAAATCCAAGACAGGACTTGTAAGATATATTAAGTTTGAATTTGAGATTAAAATCAAATACAGAAATACTAGGTTTAATAATCAGAACAAATGTTAGTGAAATATAAGACTATAATAGCACTTACTCCTATTGGCAAGTATCGTACATTAGCTTTGTCTAACTCTTGTGTTATACCGGATGTACCAAATACATATACCTTCTTTTGAAAATTTTTGCTTTTTAAATAAGCAGCAACACAATATGATGTGCAAAAGATATCATCCTGAAATATTTACAAAATTTTAATAAATATATTTATAGATTTTATCAAAACTACTCTACTTAGAACATATAGAAATAGTATTTTAAAAATTATAGGATAAGAAAAAAATAAATAAAAAAAACTTTCAAAGTTTCTTGACAATTCCTATAATTAAATTTAGATTGAATTAATATTTCATTTTAATAGCTTCCAGTATAATCCTACTAAAAAATTGACCAAAACAATACACTAGGAGAGTAATTTGTGATAACATGATTCTCAAACAATGCTAATTTCAATTACAGCAAATAAAACAAGTATGTATAACAAATTGCAAATTTAGGTGCAAAAGTCTAATGAGACAATTTACAGTAAAATACTTAATTTTTTTCCTTTATTTAAGCAAAAACAAGAAAGAATTATATTTTGACCAAAAAAAAAAAAAAAATTATATTTGATATGTATGCTATATATTATTCTAAAAGTCAACATTTTATGTTCTTTATATTTTTGTTTAATTCTCTTTTTATCTTTTTATGATGTATCTTATTTAAAAATAACACCATGATTAAATTTGCAAATACTTTCATAGTCCTTTGGTTTATCTTTTAATGACCATCTTTTTAACATGATTAATTAAACTGCAAATCTATAGTAAAAATGGTGTTCGGAATTATTACAACTATCAAACTTGAAATGAGGATCTAACACGAAAACTATTGGAAGAAAGACCAGAGAACTGCTTGGGATTCTAAGTCACTAAAAAATTCTTGAAGAATATCAACTTCAAAAAGAAAAATTCCAAAAATGTAGATTATACACTGCTATTATAAGCAATGATTAATTTTTGGGCCACGAAAAAAATGTCCAAATAAATGTATACACTTGCTCTTCAATGATTTTATATTTCCTTACTTCACATTATGAATTTAAAATAAATGAACTGTATTTAAAGACAAGAATTATTTTAAATATTAAACATTTTTATGAATTCAAACTATGAAAAATTTAAATATAATTTATATTTATTGGTAGATGCTATTACATTATAAATATATATTCTACAAAAATATGTAACTATTCTATTCTCACTAAAAATTAGTACATTATAAATAACAATTTAATATTAATTATGTTAGATGAAAAAGTGGTAAATATTGATATAGATTAAATAACCACATTTTTTTAATAATGTGACATTCAAAGAATACATTTTAAGATAAATAAAAAATAAATAATTTGGTCTAAGAATTTCTTTTATTTTACTCATTTTAATATTCAAGGAGATTTCATACTGATACAATACAAAATTAATTAATCTATAGCCATAATGCATGACTGTCTTGATGCACATCTCCACAAACTCAAGGATGTATGCAGCCCTGCCTGTCTCCTTTACAGCAGGGGTCAGGTGATGACTTCAGACCACCTCCCTCTATGTCCAGTGCAGATGGAAGACTCCATCTACTCCCTTGAGGTTATAAATGATATTCCTTCTCAGGCCCTCGTTCTTACCACCAGAGTGGTACTGTCAGTCTACAGTGGATTCCCTTGCATGCTGAGGTTTACGGAAATGAAGTTGCTGATTTGCTTGCTGGTGAGGGCTGCGAGTTCCCTACTCCTCCTTCCAAAGAACTTCAAATCTCAGAGATCCACTAGTTATTTCTAGATGGTATAAATGAAACTTGGAAGATTCCATCTTGGCATACTTGGTATGCTGCTGGGTGCTCTGGTCTCTCCCTACAATGTACCTGTTCAAGACTTCAGCAGACAACACTATCCAGACTTAGGACTGGCCACATAAGAAGTTAAGGTTCAGTAGTGGTTTGAAGATTTATGCTGTCTGCCGATGTTCCGCCTCTGCCTCTCACTCTCATATCTTAGAATGTATTGATGTCTCTGTGGGGCAGCAGTTAAATGAGGGGGATAGGGTCTTCTGGGTAACTTGATCTGTTGGACCTGGTTTAGTTTATTCTAAACCAAGGAGATTAAGCAACAACAACAACTCCCGTTATTGGGAGGCAAGAAAGCTGCTCTTCAGACTTGCGCCCTGAACTTTGTATATATGTTCCTATCATTCTTTGTTCTCTCTGTATCGACGTCTGGCGATAGAACTGTGTTCGTTTTTGCCAGCTGCATTGGAAAAAAAAAATTCTATAATATTTAATGCAGCTCTAGGGCAAATTTTAAATGATAATTTTTTAAACAGATAAATATGTTTTCATAAAATTAAAAATACAACCAAAGATAACTAGGGTGGATCAAATCCATGAGTCTTCAAAAAATCATAAGCAAGAGGATCTGATGAAAAGGGCACTACCTGGAATATGCCCACTATACTAAGGGTGATTTGGAGAAGTCTTTTATGATTTTTGAATTTAGATTTTTATATTTGAGCAGATCTCCCAGGAAGATAAGGAACAATTTGAAGTCACCTCATCAGAGGTTTCTTGGGTAAAAGGCTTGTAGTTTAATTTTCAAAGATTCCAAGTATAAGAAGGAATTCATTCACTGGAATTTCTTACTGTTGATAAAGTTAAGATTCAGATATTTGCGATTGATGTTAGATTCAATAGTATTGAGTGTTGCAGCTACAGCTAATAGTTCAGATCTAAAAGCAGCAGATATTTGGATTTTTAATCTTAATTTTAAATGAAAAATCAGGAGCCATGATGATAATTTTGCTACCACAGTGGCAGTTATCATCTTTACTGGCAGTATAAATTTCAAATATTGGTTGCTGGGATTTGGTTAATAACCTCCAAAGTACTCAACAAGAAAGTACTTTCTCTTTTTAATGTCAGTTAGTCCAATTACTGAAGTAAATTGCAGTATAATTCTGGAAACTAAAGTCATAGACCTTGTTATAATATTTTGCAAGTAATGTATTTCTTTTCAATATAAATGGCTGGATAACACATTAAAATGACATCAGATATAAGGGTACAATGCCTCATGCTAATAATACCAAAGCACTCAAGTGCTCTCTTTACAATTTTGCTAAGTAACTAAAGTAGCATACAAGAATAAATTTGAAAACCATACTCCAAAATAGGTTTGATCCAAGAGGTTAATATAAGGCAAAATTTATATGAAAATCAAATAGGAAATTAACTTTATTTTTAAATGTAATATCCCTCTATTTATGAATTTCATATATTTTAAATATATACAGTTTGGGACTTGGGGCCACACAGCTGTTTGTATGTATATATCTAATATGTTATAAATGGTATAATACATTTATTTCATATCAAGTTCTCTTATAAAGTTAAATCTGTAGAGGCTCAACAGTTTATAAATTAGAATCCCACCTCAGACTGAAATATTATAATGATACAAAAACCGCTTTAAATTCTGTCTATGTCTAATTAGTCCTTATGAGTAAAAAAACTTACCACTGAGATATACAAAGATGACCAAGACTGAGATATCAAAAAATATATCACACCAAACCCACTAAATGTCTTGAGTATTCAAATTTTAAAATTTAGGTATTTTAAAATTTTACAAAACTAGTAATTTAAACTAGTAAATATAGATTAAAAATGTAAGCAAAAATTCAAAATAGTATATGTTTAGAAATTGTTACTATTTCCTACCACTTTTTTTTTAATTAGTTAATTCAACTATTTTGTCATTATATCACTATTTTTACTATCATTTTATTTAGTAGAAGTAATGTTATCCCTTTACTTTAAATGGAAAAGTTAAAAGTAACAATAATATGAAAAAGAAACTTTATAATAAATATATCACATGAGTACTATATAAGCTAAAACTATAGCTCTATGTTAAAGCACATCTTTCATATGATATATTGTGATTTGTGTGTGAAACAATTGTGATTTTGTGAAACAGTAAATTCTAATGTGATAAGAGCCTTAAATATCAAGCTGAACCCACATCAGTATAAGAATTTTTCCAAAGATAAAAATTAAGAATAATTACGTAAGCACTCAAAGATAATGATTCAACATTTCAAAGATAATGTTGAATCATTATCTTTGAAATATGCATATAGATACTAAATTATACAGTACATCAATTGCTTTAGTGATGAAGAAACTGATTTTATACAATTTTTGCTTAATGCAAAAGAAGTAATGCTACTTTTTTTAAGCAAGTAAGATGATATCAAATTATGTTTCACCATTTGAATGCCATGAAAAATTTTAAATAAGACAGATAATTACTTATTTCAAAATAAACAATTTTAAAAAGGAAGAAAAAAGCTTTTAATAGCAAAAAAATTAAAAAGATAAGTAGAACTTCATAAATTACAGTATATTATAAGTTGGTAATATATTTTATCAAATAACTACACTCACTAAAGTTGCTGGAAAACCCATTGAATAACATTTTCTCAAGTACTCATCTCGACATTTTGTATTGTTATTTGTAACATATATAATATGTTTACCCTGCAATAAAAAGAGTATTGATTAGACTTTTAATAAAATCAAAATTATTTAACCCATCAATTACTTGTGACATCAAAATATAAATTTACTCAAGAAAATATCAGCTCTCACAATGAATAAAATAATTGTAATTTTGAAATAATTTTTACTATGGCAAGTTTAAAATTACAAGTTATCATGTTAAATAATGAAGCATTCCACTTTTAAAAGAAAGTTTTAGTTATTGGCAGTATAAAATATTTTAACACAAAAAATTAGAGTATTCCTCATAAACATTAAATAAATATTACATGTTTTAAGTTTGAAACCAAAAAAATCAATGGTAAATGTTTAAACTCAAAATATAAAGTTACTATGATCTTTAATTTTTTGTTTTTGGTATGATTGATTGATTATTGATTAACTTTTAATTGGTCGTTTAAAGGATATTTTCACTCTAATTAAGATGGAGGTAATTTTAAAATGGATTCTGGTCCACTAGAACGATCCACTAAATGAGGAAACCGATTGAACTTTTACATTTTATCAAACTTAAAATCTTTACTTTAAAAACATTTTGTATGAAATATAGTCGGTTACTTCAAAATAAGTAAAAAAAATTCTTACATTATTCTTAAGAGCTTGAATTGTTTCGACAGAACCTGGAATTGGATCATTTTCAATCCACAAAACTCCTGCGATATAAAAGAACATTTTAGTTAAATATAATATGAATACTATTTTTCCATGTACATTTATAAAAGAATATGACCATTATTATTGGAAAAACAAATAATTTAGATCACTGAATTTTCGCAGAAATTGTAAGAGTTAATAAGAAAAATGTATACCATCGCAATCCGTCAGAACATAATCAAAGGAATCCAAAAAACCTCCAGAAATTACTGATTCATCAATTTTTACACAAGATCTGGATGACATTTTACTTTTAAATAGTGTGATTTGAAATAAAATTATTCTAGCAAATGTTACACGTCGTCAGTATTTCTATTAGTCAATATTCTCGATATAAAAAAATAGTTACCAATAATAATATTTTAAATTTAAATGTGGCAACAGTAATTTTTAAGAGCAAACTTAAATTTTTTTCTGGCAACCATTTGACAACAGAATTTATATATACCAATAGCGCAGATGACGTCATGAACGACAGGAATGGGTGGGGCGCTCACTCTGAGCTAACAGGCTCAAAACGATTAGGAAATTTATCAGTTTATAATTATGATAATTTTTATTTCCTAGAGACTTAATTTCGATTTCAGTTTAAAAGTTGTTTTTAAGAGTGAGCAATTTTAGATTATTTCTTAAGAAGGATTTATTCTTGAGAAGGATTACACTTTAAGAAGGATTTGTAATAAATTTCTCTGTGCTGAGGTTATATAATATTTTTTTTCAATTTCGTTTCAATAAAAGAGAGCTTAAATTTTCCATTTCTCTTTTCGATTAATTATTATCTTTGATCTCTTATGTTAGAAGATCCTAGAGATAACAGCATTATCTTAGAGTGTTAATATTTGAAATAACACGAAATAGTTTAACCAAAAAAGCATTTTTAGTAAACTATGTGAAAGAATATTTATTGCTGGTGACAAACGTAAATTATATTGACGAATGAATGAGCCATTTAAATAAGTAATCAAAACTGCAAGCATTAAAAAAATCATTAGTTTATAATTTCAATACATGGATTTTTACCACTTGAAGCATTTTGGAAAATAATCAATTTAAAATAGAGTCATGTTAAATATATTTAATTTTGACCAATGTAAATTTTTTTTTAAAAAAAACTTATTCTTGTATTTTATGGAAAGTTTTCCAAAAAATAAATAAAAAAAAATTGAAAAAATGCTTTTTCGGTCGAAATTTATATCTGTATGTAAAAGCTCTTTGTGCTGTCGTAATTAGTTAAATAAAATCAAATTAAAAATATGCAGACTCTATTTCTGCTGATGTTTTAATTATATAATTTAATACGTATTCTAATAAAAAGGCAATGTTTTCTAGAATCAAGTCGAATATATTCATAGTTCAAAATAGAAAGTTTAAAAATATAATTTTTAATATAGATAGTATCTAAAAAAAAATTTAATACATATTAAATTTATTGCTTCTTAAAACTCGTTTTGATTTTACTTTTATTTATATTCTCTTTCCGAATTTTCATTGAAAAATCTAGAAATTAAGTCTTTTATAGACATAATTAATTAATTAGCCACACCCATGAAATGATTTTTTTACATTTTAGTCAAACTTTATGAAGATTGTGTTGTTAAATGTCGGAATTTTGTTGTAAAAAACACACAAAAAATTATTAGTACTGTAATTTCATTTGGAAAAGATTTTATTTTGGGAACAAAGGACTAAAATCGCCAACAAAGTTTCATTAGTTTACTATTTATTTGAGATGAAATATTTGCTTACACTTTTATGTTATTTGTCACTTCATAATTTATAACTGTGAACAGATCTGTAAACAGTAAAACAGCATGTTAGTAGTATTTAAGATTCTCCAAGGAGAGAAAATCTTGGATGATCGTAAGCACTTAAAAAACTGAGTATACAGAAAAGATGTATTTCTTTTGTCCAACAATAACTAAGATCGAACCTGATACCTTTCATTCAGAGAAACATGATCTTACGATAATGGCTACTGTGAGACGCATACGGAATGAATTATAAACTTCGTGGAGAACACCCATAGTATCAGAGAGAATTTGCCCGCTTGTTTTCCGCTGGCAATTCGCCGACGACTTATTGTCAACAATAATGTGGAATCAAAAGTATAATTCTTAATAAAACATTTCTTTACGTAAAATAAATTCTTTT
The DNA here is from genome assembly GCA_030067965.1 of Latrodectus elegans. Classification (NCBI taxonomy): domain Eukaryota; kingdom Metazoa; phylum Arthropoda; class Arachnida; order Araneae; family Theridiidae; genus Latrodectus; species Latrodectus elegans. The sequence continues at coordinate 77,087,634 of CM057814.1, forward strand.
GACATCAACAAAATACACAATTTTGCTGTTGAATTGAAAAATAAGTGAAACTTTATTATTGGTAATTCATTGACTTGTTGCAACATTAAATGACTGAGAAAAAAAAATTAAAATCTAAAATCAAATTAATATAAAATCGAAAGTTAGAAATATTAATTGATGAACATAAAATTTTTTAACTCTTTGAAATACATATAAGTAATATCAATGTTATATCAATTTAGTCAAATGCATAGAATTAAAAAAATGCTGATAATTTTCAAGTTTAATTTCTCCACATCTACAGGTCAACAAACGTAATAATAACAGCTAACAATTCTGCAAAAACATTTTCGAAACGTTTCCGCACAATCACGTAGGGGCATAAAGCTGTATTTCGCACTCAATAACCGGACACATTTATCTCAAACTGTTTAATTTTTTAAAAAATATCAAATATTATAAATTTTGATTCATCGTGTAATCATATAAAATACTTAATTTAGGATAATTCATTCATGTCTTAAATGATGTCCAAGAAAATGTAACGATAAATTGAATCAACTTTTGAACTAACACCAGAAACTGAAATTTCGAATACCTTTGAATGAAATTTCGAGTTAATTAAAAATAAAACATTACTTACAACAACTTCTTTCATTAACAATACGATTACGAAATCAAATGACGAAATGTCAATCTATATTTCTCAAAAGTATTAAGCGTAGAGAGCAAAAGAAATTGTTCTGAAAATTTTTGTGCAGTTATTTGACAGGTGGATAAACTGGTGAGTGCATGTGTAATAAAACAAAAAAAGGAAAAAAAAAGAAAAAAAAGGAAAAAAAAAAGAAAAGAAAGAAAAAAAAAGAAAGAAAGCAAGAAAGAAAAAGGGGGGAAAGAAAGGGAGCATAAATTGTTTATTTATTATTTGAAACGATAAAAAGAACACAAAAAGCTGTTTCAGAATAACTTGGTGACTCATAAATAGTAAAAACTGATCGCTTAAACATGATGCAGGTTGTTTAGTACATCAACAGTTCGGACAAACGACTAATTCTACTACCACAGCTTTTTTACACTGCTTCAATGTGGTTTTCAATAAAATATTAAATCATTTTGCTCGATTTTTTTTAAATGTTAATTTTAATTTCTAGATAGTAAAAAGATGTTGTTCTTGTTGCAATTCGTTGTCCAAATGTTTTCCCAAACGTATTCGATCTGAAATAAGTCAGGAGTACATGCTAGCCACTTTATACAGAATTCCATGAAAAATTTTTCTGTTTTCTGTTTAATTATTATGTTTTATTTAATGTTATCCATTGCTATTGTTATTTGCGTGTGATTTCTTAAAATAATATATTCTCATAATTATTTTTTCTGATTGGTTAAAAATTCAATTGTTAGAATAGATTTAAAAATCACATTATGTACCTTGTGGTAAACAAGCATAAAAAAATGAATTTTAAAACCAAACTATATGTATAAACTAGTATTACAGAAAAAAAAATTGAATATAGTTGTCCACAAGCGCGATTTTCAAACTTAGTTCAATTGTTAAAATATTACGGAATCAAGTTTTTATATGAAGATAAAAAATCAAAAAGGGTTTGTTCGATATATATATATATAAAAGCAAAAATTCTAGTAATTTCGAATTCAAAAAGTAATTACGCTAAAGTTCTTACAATTCTAAAGTTTTATCTTTGTGTGGCCCATGATTGGGTTTTTAATATTATAATGAAAGAATATTTTCTTTTCAAATTTTTTTTGTAGAAATGAGATTTTATGTTTTTTTAATATAGAATGGTATGTGCGAGTCCCGTGTCGACTCGTGTCTAGCGCCTTATTCACGGCGCGCAATTGTTTGTTTCCTCTCAATGCCGTTGCGTAGAATAACAGAAGTTGCACTCCTTTGATTTTTTTCAAAAGCCGACAGAGAAGGCACATTAAAATTGCAACTGATTGATTTCTTAGATAGTGTTTCCCGTTAACCGTCGTGTGACTGCCAAAATGCTGCGCTATCGGAGAGTAAATCGGCCGTTGATTGTTGTTTATTTATCGGTAGTCATTTGAAGCGACGAGTGTTGTGGAGTAGCTATTTAGTAATCGTAATGGTTGTGTGTAATTCGAGCTTTCATTTATTTCTTTTGCCACTTTAAACTTGTAATTTAATTAAAGAGTAAACAGAACTCTATTGTGCAAAATAAAAGGCCTCATTATGTCTGTGAAGAGACGAAAAGTAAATGATGAAAATCGTGGATTTAATGAAAAATGGGAATTAGACTATCTGATTTGCAACAATAACAATAAAGTTCAGTGTATGATTTGTATGCAAGTTTTGTCGGTGAATAAGGAATACAATGTGAAACGGCATACTATTTTACATGAAGAAAAGTATAAAAAACATATCGGTGAATCAAGAAAAATTATTATAGCCGAATATAAAAAAATCTAATATATCAAACAAATATGTTTTCAAAAGTAAGTACAGATAAATTAACAAAGCTTACTTGCCTCTTATGAAGTTTCTTTACTAATAGCCAAAGCAAAAAAACCATAAGCAGATGGGATTTTAATGAAAAATTGCGCAGTTTCAATTACTCAATGCTTCATGCAGCCAAAGTTGGTGGAAAAGTTTGAATCTGTAGCATCATCTCACCAAACAATGGCGCGAGGCCTAGATGATATAGGCGAATATGCTTCGAAAAAAATTATGTGATTGCATTTTGGATTGCGAATACTACTCAATAAGTTTTGATGAAAGCACCGACCAGACAGATATCAGTCAATTATTAATATTTATTCTTTGCATTTCACACAAAAGGTTTTATTATTACGAAGGAAATGTTAAATTTGATACCGTTACCCGGAACAACTAAAGGCGCAGGTATCTATCTAGTTCAATAAAACTGTCATAGACTACGGATGATTTCAAAAATGTTCTTGCATTGTAACTAATGGAGCAAAAGTTATGATGGGAACTATGACAGGATTCGCGGACTTCTTACAGAAAATGGCATTAATTGCCCGTTGTTTCACTGCATCAAACATCGGGAAACCTTATGTGGAAAATCTTTGCGCCAAACGAATGCCATGAAAGTTGTTGTTAGAATAACAAATCTCATTGGAGGTGGAAGCAAAATTTTAACTCATAGAAAATTTCGAGGTTTTTTTTTAGTGAAATTGAGGCGACCTATGAAAATTTGTTATTTTACTCCGAAATAAGATGGCTTAGTGCTGGGCAGTGCCTTGCACATTTTTTTCCTTTACGAAAAGAAATATCTTTATATCTAAAAATAAAATAAAATCAAACTCACTTCTGAACAGCAAAATTGTATGCAAGATACATTATTCCTGATTGATCTTGCATTTTTAACTGATATTGAACAATACTTGAAAAATTAAATTTGAAATTACAAGGCAAAGGACACACCAATGCCAACTTGTATGGATATGTGAATAGTTTTAGAAGTAAACAAAAATTGTTCAAAATGTCTATAGAGCAGAATGGTTTTTCTTTTTTTCTGAGTTGCAAAGAATATTACATAGATATGGAAACTTTTGAATTATGTACCTTTAAGGATCACCTGAAGTATATTGACGATGTAATTGCGGAGTTTGAGCAGCGATTTGTAGATTTTAAGGAATCAGAGAGTGATATATCACTTTTCACTGAAACATTAACAATTGCAATCGAAAGTGCAAACGCTGATTATAAATTGGAATTATGTGACCTACAATCAGACCCCTTTTACAAGAACAGGACAGAGTCTGAAACAGATTTTTTCAAGCTCCTTGGCGAGCGTTTCCCCAAATTAACCGATCTTGGCTTAAAAATGGGTTTGATGATGGGCAGTACCTATCTTTGTGAAAGTGCGTATTCAACATTGAATTTTATAAAATCTAAATACAGATCTTCACTGTCAGATATTACATACGCACTGCATCTGGCAACAACTAATATTAATGTTGATATTGAAAGGATTGTAAGACATAAATTAATGAAGCATTAACACAGTTGAACGTCACAGTTACATAATAACTATATTAAATGCTATTAAACCTTTCCTTAAAAATGTGTTTTTTTATTTGTGCGACTCTCCAATCTATTTAATAATTTGTATTGGCACTGGATCAAATTTGGTCTGGACAGCCCTAACCGAATCCATGGGCTGTAAAACAGAAGTTATATTAGGAGGGAGAAACACCACACAAATCCTGTTTGAAATATCTAGGATTGAAATATTTTACAATGAAAAGTAGCAGCACAATTTTTCTGTCCCATTTGTATTGGCAGAGAACATTATAATTCTTTGCTTCGCTTTTCTACGCGCATTATATTTATCACCTTTAAACTAAATGTTTTTGGGTGGGGGAATGATTTAAAAAAAAAAAAAAAAAAAAAAAAAAAAAAACTAACTTGTGTCTTTGGAACATTTTTTGGGTTATACTCGAAAAGTAATGATTTCAGTGTGCTCCTTCTTATTGTTCTATTTTCGAAATTTTATTCACAGCTTCAATTTTACTGCACAATTTCCGAAAGCTCAAACCATATCTGGCTTTAAACTTCGAGTTATTCGCCTGATGCTTTGAATCTTGTATTTAGCTCCTATAAAAGAAGTTGGATTTCTCTTTAGTAAAATTACCATCAACAGGAATATCCTTTCCTCGCATTTTCCTCAGTAAAAAAAAAAAAAAAAAAGTTTTTTCCTACGATATTTTCGAGAGTGCTTACTTTTTCCTTTCCCTATGATTTTTTTTCTGAAATTTTTAAAAGTGCCGAGAGGCTATTCATTAAGATTCCATATATTTTGGCTATTTTTCGTCTACTTTAAAATTTTTTTAAATTTTTTTTACTGTGATTGTGATAAGCCTTTTCGGTTTTTAAATGTGACTCTTAACTGAAATTCTTTAATAGAATCGGCTCATTGTCCCTCGCGACAGACAAAACAGCATAAATTAATTTGTTTACTGAAAGCGAAATTAATTGCAGAACAGAGCTCAAACTTTTGAAATTTTTTCTTTTCTGTTTTCACATGCGAAGAGGAGAGGAATCGAGCTCGATATCACAATTCTTCCCTTCACTTATCTGATATCCTCATGTTTTCGGTCATTGTTCCTACAATGTCGGAAGTCTTACACGTGTCGCTTCGTTGTTCAAGAGTGAATCAAAGTTTCTAGCTTTATGTGAAAAAGAAAGCAAATAAAAATTTACAAAAAAATATATATACATATATATATAAGATCATAAAAAAGTAATAATAAAGTGTTATTTGTCAGAAATGACAGCAAAAAAGGGATTTTTCAAAATTTTAATTCATAAATGTGAATTAAAATTATGATTGTGACTACGATGTCGTAAAATGAACTAGCCATTAGTTCGTAAAAACGTATGTGTCCATAATTTAGAGTTTAGTAAAAAGTAACACTAATGCAGCACATAACTGACTTCATGTCCATGAAACACCCAAGTATTATCCAGAAAACTGATCATTCAAAAAGGAATATTTTTTTATTACATAAAAAAAGACGAAAATATTTGGATATGTGTGCACAGTTTAAACAAGTATACTTGGGATCATTTTTTTCACAAAAATGAAGAATATTGAAAAGAAATATCACTCAAAAAATTTCTAACAAAAATTTTAAAATGAAAGTGATGTAATGAAAAATAAAATTTTTCTTTTAATAAACTAAGAGAGGGGCTTTACAAGAAAAGTATTTAAAAGTTCCGAATAATAACAATTCTTATGTTCTTGAAATTTTACAATAAAAATCTTTTGAAGAGTTTGAGAAAATAGAAATGCATTTCCTTCTGGCTTGTATTAAAAATTCGCTTGGATTCGAGATTGACGTGAAGTGTGGAACAAAAACTTTAGAAACTGTATTTAACATCATTCCCTATCCAGTAAGTCAACACCTGCTGCTGGTTTGTTTCTACATTATTAAATTGTAATAAAATTTCAAGTTTAAGCACTGAAAACAATTTCTATAATTCAATAATTTGTTATCAATATTTTCATTTTGTCTTCATTGTTAAGAAAAAGGAGAATTTCCCGAAAAAATATCAAATTTGAAAATTAAGTCCTACTTTTGTAGATTATGTCATAGTGTAAAAAGACATAACCAAACCCCGAGAAAATAGATATGAATATTTTTATTGCACTTTAAATTTAGCAGTTTCCTCTTTTCCTTTCAAACTAAGCTGTAATAATATAAAGGAAAGGATGTAATAAAAATTGGCACCATGAGGCAAGTGCAATAAAAGAATAAATTCTTCCTTTCGGAATGGATGAATGATCTTGAGAAAATTACAAGGAAAGTTTATGTTTCATTTGTAAATCTGACCAGTCGGGATTGGGGAGGGGGGAGAGATTTCTGAACTATTCCATGGAAGTGTAGGAGATACTATGGAACTTTGGAAAACCAATGGTGTAAAGAGAAGGAGCTAAGACGAGAATTAAAAACAGCATCAAAAAAGGGAGAAGACATACAGAAGCCCCAGAGAAGCCCGACAAAGAAAAGTCCCGAGTCCACAATTGAGGACTGGGTCCTTATTGAGCTTAATAAGAAGCTAAAAGGATGTTAGTTGTAAACGGAGTATAACTGCCCTGTCCAATAGGAGCCTTGCCTCGATAGTCCTGAATGGAGCTGCAGATGTCCGACAAATTGACGAGTATAAGAAGAGATGATAAAGTCTGAGGAGAGATAGCAGAGAAAAGGGGAAAACCTCATGAGCAATGAATTAGCCAAGCGAGATCCTGAACCATTGTGGATGATTGAGGAGACACCACCATTGAGGAGACACCACACTGCTACTTCTAAAAGGGGTGATTCTAAACTCTCGTTCCTTGTCCGTCTGGCCAAACTCAGTTATGATTCATTATTGTGTAAATATCATAAAAAATAATAATGTTAGAATTTTCTTAATTATTTAATCAAGAGTTTTTTAATTATAAATGTAAATTCCTTTTGTAATTAAGTTACTAAAATAAATGATTAAATTTTATTGTATTTTTGTTTTGAATTTATATCTGTCATTCAATTATTTAAATAACGAATCTGTGTTTCCTTGGAATTTTCTAAAGTTTCCGAATATCACTACTACAAATTTGTCATTTTTGCGTTTTTTCGGAGATATGAAATAAATTTTATCCAATTAGGAAGAAAATGACAAATGCGAAGAAATAATAAAACATCACCGATTCTCTTAAAAATATAAAACAATCATTACTTAGCTATTTTATCATACAAAGTAATCATGTTAAAGCTATTATTAAACCTGCTTTTTAAATAAGAACTATAAATAATTTAATGTTATTTTTTTTTATGACACACATTGGAGATACATTCAACAAATCATTTGCTTGTTTATTTAAATTAAATTATATATATATATATATATATAAAGTTTATTATAAAGATAACATTTGATCTCATAAGACAAAATATAGTAAGTGAAACGCTTATTCTCTTAGGAATTATATATATAAACTTTACCAAGTGCGAATTTTATTCATTTATCGCGATCGATTTATTCAGGACATTGATGAGACCTTAGTTTGATATTCTTATTTTTTACGAAAAATTTATAAAAAAAATGCATGTATTATCTAAAAAAATATTTGATAAAGTTCATAGATATCATTTGCTTGCCTGCGTCAAATAATTTAGGTTTGGATCGAGAAATGTGCAATCTGTTCCAAATGCTTCAAGCCACCTGTTACAGTAACTAATATAACAAATATTTTACTAAATATATAGTTTACTATAATATTATATATATATATTATTGAGCTATATATAAAATTTTCCAGTTGTCAAATATACAAATGCATCATGGAATCAATTTTAAATGCGATTATCACTCTGCTCCGTGAAAATCTGAATTTACTCACAATATATATATATATATATATATATATATATATATATATATATATATATATATATATATATATATATATATATATATATATATATATATATATATATATATATAAACATTATTATATAATAATTGCATTCCTAAAATATATTAAATTTAAATTTAAAACGAAAAAACTATGATTGAACCTTGTAGTTTTGTATACTATTTTTAAACTTTCATCAACTCTCAGATTTGTATCTTTTGGTGTGCCTTGACATAGATTTTTAAGAAATGCTTGAAAAAACTAATAAGCAGAGGAACAAAACGAGTACACATCTCTCCAACAAAGACCGCACTACATTCAATAGAGGTTAATGTTATCGATTGAAATGATATGTTTCGTTACACATAAGTTATAATAAAACAAATTTTATATTTGGATTGTGTCCAGAACTCCAGTGGCCCAGTAGCTTCCCATTAAGATCAGCAAAGTGAAGCATCAGTTAGTTACCACGTGCAGGGATTGGGTGGTTGGCCACATTCTTGACCTCACTGGGTTGCTGAAGCTCCGTAGGTCGGGAATATGTCCTCGTTATTAAGTGACGTCCTTCCGCTGGTGTGGTGTGGGTGTGGATATAGGGTGCCAGCTAAGAGTAACCTCGTCACCTGTCCGTGGTTCATAATGATGAGGCGCTTTGTAATGTGGGAGCATACCAAACCCGTTTCCCTTAAGGTATAATCCGGGTCTCACCTGCGCAGTTACGTATGCCAGTTGGTTTCCACATCAGTCATATTATTTTATCAATCCCTTGACTGTCCTGGGCGTATATATTCGCATTTCCGAAGTATATTTCTCTGGAGTGCGCTGCTATCAGTAAAGCTAGACCCATAACTTTGAAATACAATAGAACGTCTTTGACACTGTTTACGATGGACTTACATGATTCAGAGAAGGGCCGATTTGGAAAGGGAATATTTCTGTGAATAGGGTTAACTATTGCTTGTTCTAGACGTTGCAGTTATTATTTCTTTTCGAGCAGTTCCTAACTTTTTATTCTTTTGCATATGTTTTCGTTACAATGTGTTATACAAGTTTTTTATTTTTTGTCGAATATATCTGATAGTGAGCTAGATGAATATTTTCCTTCATCTTCAGGCTCAGAAACGTTGGAATATGACATTAAATCCAAATAACATTACATTTAAATTTTGTATATACATATTTTTTTGTAAAAGTAAATAATTAGAATGAAAAGCATGTCTTTTCTTTTCCTCCGACATAACTGAGAGCGCCTGTGTGAAAACCAGTGGCACCGAGGAGGAATCTCGCAAGTTTTTCTTGGCAGATAAGAAGTCAATTTTGATTGAGCCACAAATTATTAAAAAAATTGTACTTAATAAGATATATTGTGTCTTGCTAAAATTATGTATGCATGCCATTAAATTCTGAATATTACAAAAACATTTTTAAGCTTTAAAAAGAAATATGAATTTCATTAATTTATTATTTCCTTGAATTTTTGCACTTCATCACTTAAGGCCTACATGATATTGAAAACAGTAATAACATCTATTACTTTAAATACCATTTATCTTTTACTGCAGTTTAAATGTGCATTATGTAGAAACAAATAATACTTGCTTACTTTGACTTTATCGAAAGTTAAGCATTAGACGTGTGTCTCGAAATATAAACAAACAGAGAGGATGTCATAGTAAATTTTCCTAAGGTATCGAATGCTCTAGAAATCAATCAGAACTGAACAAATATAATTTTTTTTATGTTTGTAATTTATAAAAAGACTTAATAAATTTAAAATACTAAAGAAAAGCACAACTGTGAATGTTTCCCGGTCTAAAAATATTGATGAATTTAAGTCAAATTTAGGAATAGTTGAGTAATATTCGAAAATGCTTAAAAGATAACATTTCAAAACTGCAACATTTTTTTAAGCTAATTAAAAATGCTACATTAAGAATTAGTATTTACATTAGAATAAGTATTTACAGTAAGAATTAGTTGATTTATAGAAGCAGCTGATTAAGAAACTGGATTGAAGATGAAAACCGAATTAGCTAATGATAAAATCTTTAATACAATTTAATTCCGACTGACCTGTCACTTTAGCAACCTAAAGTGGATTGGTGCACAAGGTGGACAGTGCGAATAACTCACAAAAAGTTACGGTTATAACCAAAAAATATTGAACAAATCTAATCAAATTCTTCATCGATTTAGTTGTGAAAAATACGATATAAATCCTACTTTTTTAAATGTGCTATGTTTAAATTTTATTTTTATAATGATTTTATAAAATTTTAGCTGAGATAAGATATGTTCATTTTGTTAAAACTATTTTATTTATGTTTTACTATGTTTTTCCTGTTGTTTCCTTTCCCAAAAAATAAACAGAAGAACAAAAATGTCAAAACAATTTAGACAATTGTTTGGGAATTATTTTTTTAATGATCCTTAAAATCATATATTTATGGGTATACTAAAGGTATAATCACTTTTTTATATTACATAATTTTTATAACTGCAATTTTGAGCTGGCTTTTAATCTATATTGCATTTATATTCTGGAAGAAATTTAAGTCTAGTGTTTCAAATTGACTAAGGTACATATGTAAAAGGAGGTGCTCATAGATCAAATATATATTATATAAGCAGTTGAGTCTTTTATGTTCAGATTAACAAAGAAACATATTTTCTTCTAAAAAATAACTTTTCATGACATGTTTGAAAATTTTTTTCAGTAATTTGAATTAGTCTAAGACTGTTATATGTCCCTTTGAAAAATTTTTCATTGTAGTAAAAGCTTTCATTGTTTTTATAAAAATTTGAATTTATCTGGAAGAAGTCATTCTTTTCAAGAAAAAAGAAGCTTTAGTTACCTCATTTTCTGTTATGCAAGGAGTTTTTAATTTAGGAAGATATTATATTATGTATTCATTATATATATAACACTGTAGTTGCTCTGAAGCGAGTATATCGCGACAGTCTGAAGTAACATTTAAAAAAATTCAGTTAAATCAATTTTTTATATACAATCATAAAATTTCCTCTATCAAATACATACTTTTTTTCCAAGATATGATTTCAATCAAATGGTTTGAAAATCAAAACAGTAATTGCTGTAACATATAAGTGACTGTTCAACTTATGGAATGAACTACGGAAATTACAGCTTTTGTGATTGAATCAGCTATCTATGGCCAATTCGGTGATGACGGATGAGATACAAGATAAAATCTAGATTATGATGATGAACTCTATAGTACAACTATATAATATTTTTTGAAATTAAAACCTAACTGTGCATGCGTAAAATAATGTTCTTCGTTTTCATGTTATCTTAAATAAAAATATGTAAAACTGAAATTATTTTACATTATATTAATCAATTTTCGGCATTTTTAACACCTTATCATAAGATTTTTCTTTATTCAGTTTTTAGAAATGTGTCCATGTGTCCTTATTGTTAGTTAACTGCACACTAGGAATGAAAATAGAGATTTGGATAAGGTAGCTATATATATATATATATATATATATATATATATCCACTATTGAGTGATGATCTCTCATACCTGTAAGTATTTGTTGTGGGATATTTAAAGTTACATTAATTTTAGAAATTATTTTACAGCTTCAAATAGTAAAAGTTAGAAATCGTAATGAGGAAACAGAAATTTGCCAAAATTTTGTTAGAAATTATAACAAATATTTCAATTCTACACTATAGTATAGAAATAAACTAAAGATATTTTCTTTTGTGAATATTTCTATCAATAATGAAAATAAATGCAATTATTTCACGTCTTTTGAAAGTATGATTTTATAGCATGTTTTTGTGATGTAATGAATTTAAGATTTATATGTTTCTCTTCATTATTTATTAACCTCTTCATTAATTATTAATAATATTCTGTAACTTTTAGAACCAATCATCAGCACAAACATACTTCTTGAGAAAACTAGTTTACAAAAGTTTTAAATTATACAAAAATGCAGCATTTGTGTGAAAACCGAAATGGGTGGAATTAGTGTGGTATCGCCACAAATTTTACAATGGTAAAATTTGGACCCGTCTTGATAAATATCACAAGTGAGTTAAAACATCTATATTATAAAACAAAAGAGTAAATTATAAATAAGGAGTGTTGAAAATATACTTAATCATACGAATGTACGTATATTTATTCCTTAAAAATGTTTGTACATAAAAGTGTTACGTCGCGTATTATTCAGAATATCGCGAAAACAAGATATTAAAATGAACAAAAAAGTTTAATTTTTGCCAAAAAAGAATATATATATATATATATATATATATATATATTTAGCAAATTGAGCATTTTATAAAGTTTTTAGTCAAGTATATAATATAGAAAGTAAATTTAATTATCCTTCCATCTGTATTTGGAAGATGTTGTAAATCCTACTCTAAATCAAAATCAAGAGTCCAAGGTTACAAGGTCGTCTCATATATCTTATTGCAGTGCAATCTCTTTATCTGGGGATATAATTTCAGCATTTTTGTACCTTAATATCGTTGGCGATATTTTCGCCGATTTAACTTATTTCCTATTTATTTTGCAAGCCACGGGAAAATGCATGATTTTTTTTTATTTTTATTTTTAAGACAGAGTAGAGCTTCACATAAGAGTTCCGTAGATTCTCGTAAGAGTTCCGTCTGTACTTGCATCAGTACTAAATATTCAGCTTTTAAACTCAAAAATGCCGCAGCGCTTCTCCCGGAAATAAAGAGAATTAAATTATGAAGCATTTTTTTCAAGGAAGTCCTACAATGATGTTTATCTCAAAAACACAAAACATGCGTGCAATTCTTTGAGGAAAATTTGAATAATAATAAGTTTAGCTAAAATTTAATATAGTAATTTTAAAATCATATTCTGACAAAATAACAACCGCATATTTAAATTTAGTCAGCTGCCATATATTATAATCTGATATTTTTTTCTATTTTTATTATTATTGTTATGCATTTTAGACAGGCTATTTCTGCTTCCCAAAAATGCTAAGCACTGTAAATGGCTTTATGAAGTTAAACCATGTTCACACAAATGACCATGACGAACCTTGAACTGGTACATTTTTTTTAACCAATCCTCATGGAAGGAAATCAGACCTTATGTTAATATATTAGTTTATTAGTTTTCAGGAGGATTCTCAGTAAGACAGTTGGGTGTGGTATTAAACTCACTATTTCTCCCAGCCACGAGAGATGGTTTCCCATTGTACTATTACTGCTTCTTATATTTTTTAATTTTAACTTTATTTATTTAATTCACATTATAGATTCTTATCATAAAGTTGTAGTTATAAACCTTATAATTATTTATTTCCGTAAACGTAAGAGAAAATTTCTATCATTTTTACTGGCTTTATTCCAACCACTGCAACAGAATATTGCTATTGTTCCATTTACAAAGCTTCATCTTTTGGTAAACAAATGAGTCTAGCAAAATGGAATTTACAAAAGGATAATTTTTAGAACCTATTAATTAAATTTACCTATATTATATAGTTAGTCTGAATGCATTATTGACTCTAAAATATTATCAAAATAGTGTGTAATAAATAAAACAAAATATTTAGAAAATAAGGTACAAAAATAGGAAAGCAATTGGAATATATTAAAACAAGTGAAACTATATCTTAATATAATGATAACGTCATTGTTAAAAAACCGTTTCATTTTGGTTATAGTTGTTCTCGCACTTCTCTGCCAAAAATATAAAAAAGATCATTTTTTTCTTTGTTAAATCGAAAATATAAGGCTATATATAAATATAAATAAAATTAAGTTTGTTCATTTTTCTGAAGACTCTCATATTTTAAATAAATGATCTGATTAAAAAAATTACATGAACAAAAAAAAAAAAAAAAAAAAAAAACTTAACACAAAGAAATCGTTAAATTTTTGTTCTTTAAAACATTTTCCCTCTTATTTCAAATACAAAGATTAATGTTAATGTGGTAAGAAAAGGCACCATGTTATGCTATGCATGGATAAATCACAGAATGTCAATGAAATCCAAAACATACTCTTCTGTAATTATCGAAGCAAAGTGATTATAATGCACTGATTTTAGTTCCACAATTATTGAGTTCGAATCCACATTAAATTGTAGGTTCCTATCGAATTGGATCGTCAACACATAAAAATATTGTTGAATGACAAATAAACCAAACCAAAACTGAAGTCATCAAAGTTTAAAGGATGAGAAACTTCTAATCTTGAAAAAAAGAGGAATAGAATTTTTATTAACTCTAAATATATTATTAATTCATGTTTGTGATATTTATAATGCTACACTAGGCATTCACTCAAACAACAATTTCTTATTACCACGATTTACCAATAAAATAAAATATGTCTCTGGCGTCATCTGCATTATTTATTTAATAGAATATACATTAAGCAGAATTGCTTCCAAAACAGATGAGTTCCATAAAATATAAAAATTTATATAGCTTCTAATATTATTTATTTAATCTCCAGTATTTTGTTTGAAACATGGAGGATTCCTTCATCAGAGAAATATTACAAGCCAACCAAACTTAAAATCTTGACAGGCAATAAATTCTTAGAAAATTTTTAAACATGAAAAATTTTAGCAAAGACCCAATAAAATACATTAATTTGTATCCAGTTATGTCTAAAAAAATACTGTTTTTGGATGGATTTCTACTGGTCCTCTATGAAAACTCTATATATCAAATAATGCAATTTGTTATTGAGTTTCTGACAAGAGCTTAGATGATATTAGGTTGTTCGGAAAGTTGTTTCGTTTTTTATAAAAATGAAAAGCGTATTACGAATGAATATTTAATTGAATTGTATATTGTCATTTCTAGTGTAATTACTTTTGTCACCTTTCTGGTAGTAGCATGATTCCACACTCTCAAAATGGTTGGTTTTTACTAGCAAAAAATTGATCCAGTAGGGACAATTGAAATTACTTTCCGAACAACCCAATAGTTAAATTTGTTTTTTTCTTTTGGACTTGTGTGTGGAATTTATAGACACTAATCTGTATAAAATCTTCTAAAGCAGATATGGCTTTAAGAACTTCCCATCAAGCTCCGTTACTATATATATATTAATAAATAAGTATATTACTCTAATTAAGTGTATATTAATGGACATACATCATAAAAATATTATTTGCCATGTAAATTTTCATAATCATTTTATTTTTCAAATACAGGTTCATTTTATCGTCTCGGTTGGAGTGCTGAAGCTCTTTAACATTTAGATTAAATGCATCAATTAAATAAAAATGGAAAAGGAAAATTTCATAGGAAGAAAGATTGGCACTTGACATCGTGTAAACTGTAGGTGACATAATGTAGCCCATTTAGAGGAAGTAATATATAATTTCAAAGATTGCGTTTTACTCATACATAGAGGAAGTAGACTTTTCGAAATTTCTGTCTCTTGGGATTTTATAAGATCCATATTGTGTGCCTATTTAGTAACGAGAGTAAAGAAATATAAAAGAACAGAGGAGCAGCTTTTCACCATTAAAAGATTTTTCACTTCTACGCCTCAAATTAATTTGATTTTACTGTCTGCTTATTTACCTGTAATCGAAAATAAAGCCAGTTGTAAATTGGAAGATACAGCCATAAATGGCTGTATTTCTCATCATGAGAGATATCAATCTGAGATTAAAAAAAGAATAAAAAGAACGTCAATTATGAAGATTACAAAAACTATAATACAAAAATGAGGTCATCAGATATTTTACTTATTTTCTTTAATAATGAGCTATAAATTTTACGGTTTATTTTAACAGGTTAGTAGATAATTGCGAAATTTCAATACAATAGAAAAGATCAAATATTTTCAGATAAGGCCACATAAGAAAGGAATTATAAGGTAAACAAAAAGTTCTTGCTGTTTTAGCGTTGCCATTCAATGAAGTGAAAACAAGGAAATAAATTAGTGTATGACGTGCTTGAGACATGATCAGTCGAAAGTAAGATTATCTGTCATTATAAAAGCAGGTTCAGTCGTTATAAAAGCACGCTGCATTTGATTAAAAACACTCAAAATGAAGAATTTATGCTTAACATTAATAATTTCAAAACAAAATTTAAAAATATGTATCTTATTTTTGACTGAAAATAGTCACAATAAAATAATTGTCATTAACATAAAATTGCTTGCACCATCAGCTTTTTTTCATCAAATATTGTCAAGGGGCATAACCTTTAAATTATCTATAATTTATTTAGAAAAATAATGCTTAGTTATGTATTTTAAATAGAATTCTGAGAGAAATTATCAAAAAATAATTAATTTATCCATAAAGAAATTAAATCCAAATCCATCCTCATTTCATTTTATATATAGACATACTACTACAAAAAATATTTAAAAAATAATACATTTTTTTCATCTTATTTCCGTTTAAAAATTGTATTTGACTTAGCGTCAAAATCATTAAAGGAAACATTAAAATACTTCATTCTTAAGAAAGGTAACTTTTCTTCCAATGTTATCAAATTTTGTTTCAAGCAAAAGAATAATTAAAACTGTTCTAAAATTACTTAGGAAAACAAACGAAACATTTAATGATTACCCTAGACAGAAAGCATTGAGTGGAAATTAACATCCTTCATGTCTCCAGATAGAAGAAACCTAGAAGCGGCATGATTTCGGTAAAGTTCTCGAAATGCGATACGAGTGCAACTATGGTTTTGCATACAATCACTATTTCAGAGTTTTAGATGGTTTCTGGCTGAAAACAAAGCAGTGGGCAAGTCACGTCGGCTTATATAACACTTCCTTCAAAGATTTAGAACCTGTATATTTTAACACCTGCTTAGATTCTGATAAATGGAATTTTTACTGTAATAATAAAGAACAAAATAATAAATATAAGTCAAATGTAGTTAAAGTTGAGTAACGTCTTCTAACAAAGAATAATGTAAATGTTTGAGCAATAGAATTTTAAATGGTATAAATGGTGGAAGTCAATAAAGTTTATGGCCTATATATTTAAAAACTATTAGGGGAAGGATGATATTCGAAATTTAAACATAAAAATAAAAGTAGGAATATTAAGGAAATCAAAAACCAAAACCGTTTTACCTTTAAAAAATAAAGCAAATTATTATTTAATATTTTTCCTTTAATATCTTTGCATTGAGTTACCTATTGTTTCAATATCTATAATAAAATATTTACTTATTCAAAAAAATACTGTATCTAATATGCTAAAAATATAGTTATTCAGTTTGTTTTTGTAAAAAATAAATACAGACATGATGAAAGTCGACGGGTTATGCCCCAGCTTCTTTTTCAGTAAATGTAATCACAATTGGAAAATGTAGAGCATTGATCTCTCTTGTTAGGAAAATTAAAAGAAGTTATTTTATATATTAATAGATTATATATATATATATATATATATATATATATATATATATATATATTACTTACTAGATTATATATATATATATATATATATATATATATATATATATATATATATATATATATATTCCTCGTCTTTTTCTCTTTCTTCTTTTGCAACACATAAAAACGAAACAGTATATTTGAAAATTCTTCTTTTGATGTTATTATACCCGGAGAATATTAAAAAGGCTTACAACAATCGTTGACTATTATGTTGCCCGACTACGTGCTACCAAATAACATTAATTATAAGATTTGATTAATTATATAAATAGTCTTTCATTAGAACTCATCGTGGCCTAGTTGTCCAGCACTCTGCAGAAAGAAAGATCTCGGGCTTCACTCCATCCATTGTTTAATAATGAGATAATATGATTTCAGCGTAGTGACCAACATGAAAATTGCTTTTATTGATGAAAATCCATGAAAATTGCTTTATTTGGGGAACATTTCATAGATAATAAGTCGTATTAAAATGCTGCAAAGGAGAAAACCAAGAAAACTCTCAGTCATCCACTCTAACAGACAATATTTATGTTTCGTTGTTTATTGTTGGCTGGAATCGAATCTAGAACTTCTCGCTCTGTAGAAAATTGTCTTATGAATAAACTATAATGTGCTAGTAGGAAATAAATGCTGTACTTCTGCTTTTTTGAACTCAAGTGGCTCAGTAACTTCACTCCGTTTCCCGTAAGTTAGGCAAAATAAACCATCAGTTTCCGCGGGCAGAGGTAAGGAGGGTGACCACGCTGTATTCTCCTTCACTGGGTTGTTGGAGCTCCGTGGGTTGGGGACGTGTCCACGTTAATATGTGACGTCCAAAGTCCTTCCACTGGTGTGGCGTGGATGTGGAGAGGAGGGTGCCAGCTTAGTGTTACTTCGTCACCTGACTGTGATTCAAAATTACGAGGCACTTGGTGATGGGCGAGGATTCCAAACCCGTTAACCTAGTGGTACAGTCCGGAGTTCGTCTGCACCGATATGTATGTATGTACTTCTGCTTTCTGCAAGCATGCTTTTCACGGTGGTAGCTCACGATTTTTCCTGCCATACACCCTTGTAGCACGTAAATATGTTTCAGTATCTTTGAAAAATTCTTTCAGTGAATATAAAATGCGTAATATCATTGTATTTTCCATTACTTGGTATCAAATATTCATTAATGTTTCCGTATAGAAACATTATAAAAGTTATTATCTGTTATTTGCCACAAATTTCTCAGTGAAATCTCAGATATTACCTTTATACATGATCAGGAATATTCAGCTCTGATAGACATGATTGCAACTTTATTGTCATTCAATATGTCACATCAATAAATAAACAAAATGCTATTACTATATCTTATGGTCAGCAATTTAACAGAAATGATAACCTGAAAGTAATAGTTTTACTTTTATGAATCCTTATAGAAAAAGAATGTCTATTCCTTACAATCCTATTATTCGTGTGAAATTAAAGTAATGCCATTAAAGTTACAAGAGTTTTCATCGAAAAGTACTGGTTATAGATCCCAGAAAAACTGAAAATCTGTGTGTTCAAAAAAATCGAATGTTTACTCATGTAAAATTTTAGAAAAGCAAATTATTTCAAGCTAGGTTTCTTTCCTAACACATGACTGCAGTCATTTTAACAAGGCACAATATAACAGAGCCGTGTTGCAAGTTTTATTTAAACATGCAAGAGTTCCTGTCCCAGAAGAATAAATGTATTTTTGTCCATTTATTGCTTTGTATTGGCTTTTCAGAGAAGCACCTTATCACGTTTTGGAAGAATAACCTGAAATTTTGCCTTTCTATAATGTATTTGAAATCATATTTCATGGCAAATTTATAAGGAAATTTTTGAAGGTTTTATATTCACACCATATCTTTTCAGACATAACTGCTGTTCAAATTACTTCCATTTCGCTATATTTCCCGTTTTAGTGATTTTAGACTGATTTTTTTTTTTTTACAAGAATGGGTTGATTGGTTGGTTAATAATTTATATAAAAATTTAAGTAAAAGGTTCCAAAATTGCTACAGGATTGTATCTTTCTTTACGTCAACGATAAACTCGTACACGGAGATTATCACTGAAGAAACGGGAGCGTGACTTAACTGAAAAGACAATCCTGTGTCCCTCTATTGTCCACATCGCTCTAATCTAGCACAATTCCAGACATTGACGTCTAAGCTGTGGGGTCAATGGAGTCTTCTTAACAGACGCAACTATTAGCAACCAATCGACTGCAAATTGTTCTGCTCGATATGGAAGCATCTATGTTGTCTTTCACATGCTGCAGTATTTCAGTAAACGTGCTTTGCGGGGCCGACACCACTTCTCATTAGATGCATCGATTCACGCGTGCTGAAATCAACCTGAATGCACCGGCAACCACACAAGTTCCATAGTTCCTGGCTCCAAAGATCTTCATCCCAGCCGGTGCACTGTGGACGCGTCCAGGTGTCTATCAGCGGAAATTTGCCGCAAGGACGAACCTGCCTTTCTTTGTTCAATCATCATGCCCCTCGTAAACTCGTCTGTTGTCTGGAACTCAATCCATTGGTAATGGCCTGGCATTCTCTGCAATTACGGGAGTTCTTCGAGGCAAGAACAAACTTTCAATGGTTATTTTCCAAGCAGCAATAACGTCGTGAATAATGCTCACTTTTCTAGTTCCTTACCTTATACCTTTTTCTACGTACGCTGGAGCGCTGCGCATTTAACATCATTTTCATAATTCCATAAGGCATATCATTTCCCTAAGGCGCATCTATCCTGAAATTTGCATAATTTTCTGGCCACTCCTTCTTGGTGTTGCATTTCCAATGTTGGGTAGTATATATATATATATGTAGCGACGTAAGAAAATGGAAGTTAAAACAAAACAAACATTTATTACATTACACATAATTAAGATTAGTTACAAAAAGAAAACACTTAATAATTATAAAATAATAAACAAGGTTACATAGTACCAGGGTGGTACAAAACAAACGTATTTAGGAACCGGATGGTTCGTATTCCATTTCTTACATCTCTATACTCATCTCATTTGATGTTTTTAGTATATTGGGCAGCAGCGCCATCTACTGTCAATAGTGTTAATATGGGTCTGTTACATATATATATATATATATATATATATATATATATATATATATATATATATATATATATATATATATATATATATATATATATATATCGTATTTTTCGCCGTATAAGACACTTTTAATTTTAAATAAGGCAAATCTAGAAAAAAAAGATTATGAACCAAATTCTGTAGTAAAATATTTTATATCAACTGTATAAAGTTAACAGCAGTTTAAGAAATATTTTATGTCAACCATGTAACATACTAAGAGCTATCTTTACTCTCATAAACAGTCAGGAAACAGTGAAAGTAACAAAAATAAGGCTGTCATGTTTTTATTCTAACTCCAAGAATTCCTCTTCTTCGCTGCTATCAGAAATGAGGAAGGACAGATCCACGCAGTCATTGTCATCACTTTCTTCCTCACTGGTGTCAAATAAGACGTCGTCTTCTGTTCCATCCAAGGCATTACTAATGCCACACTTCTTGAATGATTTTACAACAATGTCTTTCATCACTGAGTCTTTACGGGCCATGGTGGGCTTTTGTATTTGCCGTATAAAACGCAGGCACTTCTCCCCTGATTTTGGAGAGAAAAAGTGCGTTTTATAAGGCGAAAAATACGGCATATATATATATATATATATATACCGTATTTTTCGCCGTATAAGACGAACTTTTCCTCACCGTGTGGGTATTTATATCTATATACAGTCATATATATATATATATATATATATATATATATATACAAGGTGGTTATAATTAAACTTCCCCTATAAACAGCATCCCACAGAGCAAACGGATGAACGGAATACAACGAAATTTTGTATATATATATTACACAAGATGCGCTCACAGAATTTCGAAAAAAAATTTTAGTTCCAAAATGTACCCCAGAGGGCGCTTTTTTCGGAAAAACATGAAATATGACACAATAAACGACCAAAACGGAATACAGAAACAATTAACATTTATTAATATGTCTGATCACCCTGTCATCGAACCACATTAAGTAAAGGTAAGGAAAAAAGAACAGTATGCTGTTTGAGAAACAAAAAACAGTTTAGTTTGCCGAAACAAGAACACATTAGGACGAAATTTCATAAGCGGAGCAGTTGTTAATCGTGTCCAGGACGATGTAGGGAAAGTTTCTCCACGTGACACCCTCATTCACCTGCAAAATTTCAAGTCGATGCACAGTGTGTTCAACAGCAGATCGTAACTGATCAGTTGTGAGGCTTCGCACATGAAGCATTATAGAGTTCTTTAAGTCATTCAACGTCGTAGCACTTCCACGATACACCAGACTTTTTAAATAACCCCATAACCAGAAATCCCACGGAGTTAGATCTGGCGAACGTGGTTGCCATGGATAACGAAAAGAGCGACTAATAACACGCTCCTCTGTGAAGTGTTGGAGCAATAGCGCCTTCACGGACTCATGGATATGTGGGGGTGCACCATCCTGAATGAAAATGTTCGATGTAAGGACTCGCCTTTGCTGTAGTTGCGGCACAGCAAACGTCTGCAGCATGACATGGTACCGACGGCCCGTAACGGAACATGTGACAGGCCCACGTTCAGTGATTTCCTCAAAGAAGAATGGCCCAAGGATGAAAGTCGCCGCGAATCCACACCAGACAGTCACCTTTGGAGAATGCAGGGGACTTTCAGTGTGCATCTGAGGATGTTCCTTAGCCCAAATGCGGCAATTCTGTGTGTTGACAGTCCCGTTGAGGTAGAAATGAGTCTCGTCGCTCCACAGAATATTCCAAGGCCATGACAGATCAACAGTCATTCTGTTGAGGAAATTGACTGCAAATGAGAGACGTTGTGCTTTGTCCCTATCAAGCAGCTCTTGGGTAGGGCGAATCTTGAATGGGAAGTAGTACATTATGTTTCTGAGCATTTTTCGGAAGGTGCTGTAAGCATAGCTAGTCTCTCGAGAAACGGCACGTGCGCTACTGCCCCCAAACTCTGATGTCTGTGACTGTGCGTCAACAGCTGTCTTTACGGCATCAACAAGTACCGGTGTGACACGTTTGCGGCCTCTTTCAGGCCGCAAACGTGTTGAACTCCTAATTTCCCCGTCTCTTCAAATCTCTTAATCATGGCCCGGATACCTTTAGTTGACATTGGTCCACGCCGTAGGTTCTTTCTACGACGAAATTCACGAACTGCAGCAGAAGCATTCCCTTTGTTTTCGTAAACCAGCTTCACCAATAAACGCACGTTGAACTAAAGAGACCGCCATAAATACAGCCGGAAACATCGACTTAAGCATGCCAACGTGTGCAAACGTTTTATACCCAAACCTGTTTTGCATAAAGCTTCCTCTTCTTCCCAAGCATGCAAATCTCGACATTTTTCTCATACAACTGACGGATTTTTCCGGTTTTGCATTTTATTACTCATAATTCTCGTTCTGGTTTATTAATATTGTTTCTGCATTCCGTTTTGGCTGTTTACTGAGTTAAATTTCATGTTTTTCCGAATAAAAGCACCCTCTGGTGGACATTTTGGAACTAAAATTTTTTTTTCAAAATTCCGTGAGCGCATCTTGTGTAAAGCCCATATACAAAATATCGTTGCATTCCGTTCATCCGTTTGCTCTGTGGGATGCTGCTTATAATGGAAGTTTAATTATAACCACCTTGTATGTATGTATGTATATATATATATATATATATATATATATATATATATATATATATATATATATATATATATATATATATATATATATATATATATATATATATATATATATTCCGAAGAGAGATGATTACCATAGATTTTAAGGTGTATTTTACTCTGAGAGGCTGAAAAGAGGAAAGTAGAAAGAAATATATCAATAAGAAGAAAGGGGCTCGATAGTCGCGGCAGATTAGGTGTGCTTTCAGCTGTTGTTTGAGTGCGGGTCACGAGATGATGGGTTGAATTTCTGTCGGGCACTCCTGCTGCTCAATATTTTCTGTTCTTTTAAATGTCTTGGTATGTTGTCCGGGATTACCTGAGGATTTTTCGTGATAACGCCATACAAGTCATCATTATTTACTCATTTTTTACTTGTCTACGTTTATACACTGGTGAAAATGCAATCAAAGACACTCAAAAATTCATTTATTTTTCGTTTAACTTTCCGTGATATTTTTTATACTAACTTTATTTGAATTAAATGTTTTGTTTTCAATCATTTTGTGCAAAAAACTTGCAAAGAAAAACTAATTTAGTGAGTATTTATATCATTATTTTTTTAAAAAAAATCCAATATTTCGAGTGGATATGCAGTTAAAGACACTTAATTTAAATCTAGAATTTTAGCTACCTACGACTTCAGTTTTGTTTCTAAAATGCTTAAAAGGAGCAGTTTGTTGTCGCTAGTGTGTCTGATACTAACTATTTCAAAGCATCTTGGTTCAAACACTTATTATTCAAAGGTAGTTTTAGAATGGGACTTAACATCTGGCTTTCAATAGAAGAGCGATCAAAATTTCGAATTTTAAAGGAAGAAGGCTACTCAAATAAGTCAATCGCAAAGAAAATTAATCGCTCTCCAAATGTTGCGTGCTATTTTTCAAATCTAGGTAATATGCATGGAGTTAAGATGCTGCAAGGTATTTTTAGTAAATTAAATGACCGTCAAAAACGGCAGATAATTCGTAAGGCAATAAACCTAACGTAAATTCCAGTAAAATTAGAAGAGATTTATGTCTATCTGTTACAACTCAAAGAATGAGACAAATAATTGGTCAATCTGGAGTTGTTTAATGGGTGAAAAAAAAAACATCGTAAACCTCTCTTAAATATTCAGCATAAGAAGATTCATTTGGAATTTGCAAAAACACATGCAAATTGGAACTCTGAAGAGAACAATGCGGTGTTCAGTGATGAGAAAATGTTTAATTTAGATGCACCGGATCGAAACAAGTATTACTAACATTGCATAGGAACCGAAAAGGAAATTTCAGTTAGCCTCAATTTTGGTGGAGGCACACTAATGGTATGGGGAGCTTTCTCGAGCTATGGAACAATCCCCATTCTGTTGGATTACACCTAAAATGAATTCCTTCCATCGTATTGAACTCCTAGATAACATTCTATTGAATTATGCCGAAGATATGGATGAAGATTCCAGGATATTTCAACAAGACAATGCATTCACAACTCTAAAGCAACAAAAGCCTTTTTCATGGAGTGAAACAATCAATGTTATGAACTGGCTCGCTAGAAGTCCCGATCTGAACCCTATTGAAAATAGTTAATGATCGATAACACAAAAAGTTTATGAAAACAGCCACTTTAAGTCAGTAATAGACTTAAAAGACAAAATTCGTGATATATGGTCAAATTTGCTATTAAATTACCTTCAAAATCGTGTGAAATCGATGCCAAATAGAATGCATGAATTAATTGTAATCAATGGAGGTGTCACTCATTATTAATTAATAAATTTGTTCGAAAAACAACAGATGTCTTTAATTGCATTTGCACTCGAAATTCCCGATTTTTTGATTAAATGATCTAAATTCTCACTAAATAAATTTTTTGCAATTTTTCTACACTGAATAATTGAAAACTAAAAATGTGATTTACATAAAGGTAGTTCAAAAAATATCATGCACTTTTATATGATAAATAATTGAATTTTTGAGTGTCTTTAATTACATTTCCACCAGTGTATATCCTAAGACTATCAAGAATATAACAACATTTGAATTTTCACTAAGAAGAAGCAGCTTTTTTCTCATAGTTAGTACCAGAAAAAATCAATTATAGAAAATTTGAAAACGATATAACGTCAACTCTGTAAGTATTATCAAGACATCATCGTCCAAAACTTTTCATGAATCTTATGGTGGAGTTACGCATAAGTGAAATAGATAAGTATGCACCTCTGTGAAGCGAAAGGAGGGGGAATCGAAAGACAAAGATTTTGCGAACTGCTGTTCCAAACTCTTCAAACTCCCAAGTAATTCTACCTTTTCTTACGTTGATCGACTAATGGGATCAACGTAAGAAGATCCCATAAGATTCAGCTCGCTTACCATCATAGACAAAAGTGCTGGACTTTCACGAAATGAATGAAATCCATAAATGAAAATTAAAAGTTTTGACTAAACTTGAAATAGCTTTTCTTCCGCTGTGCGGGGGCGTATTTTTTCAAGGAACGTATTTAAATTTACCTTTTACATTACTCTGTGTGCAATGATTGTACATGTGAAAAGTTCAATCTAGGCACTACTCCTCGTAAACATCAGCAGAAATTTTTCATAAACGATTTGGCAAACATCTTTAGTGTTTGTAGAATTGGACTTTACCTCATGAGGGGTTTCCAATGTTTTCCAGTTACAATTAAAAGTTCTTTCGAATTTATTGCAGGCAGTTTTGTTCCACATCCAAAGAGGCATGGAGTGTTTGATGATGAAGCTTCAGCACATTTTTCCATGTTGGTCATTAACATATTTAATGCGCTTTAATGCTTTTAATGTACCACCTGATGGAT
Source organism: Latrodectus elegans (assembly GCA_030067965.1). Lineage (NCBI taxonomy): Eukaryota > Metazoa > Arthropoda > Arachnida > Araneae > Theridiidae > Latrodectus > Latrodectus elegans. The sequence goes on from CM057814.1 coordinate 77,113,535, forward strand.
AATCCATGATAGAGGCGTGGTTTGGCCTCCTCACTCACCGTATTTAAAATAACTGGTCTTTTTCTTCATAAAGCACATAAAACCTTTCGTATATACGATATCTTTGGTCTCAGCTGAAGATCTCATGATGGTTAGAACTGCAATTACAAGAAACAAAATTAACGCGACTCCCGGAATCTTCGAAAGGGTACTCAGTCATTCTTTCTAGAATGTCGATTGTGCTATGACATTTTTAAACTCTAGCTGTGGGATTCTACAAAACAATAAAGTCGAGTGTAACTTTTAGTATCGTTCAATCCTTTTTCCAACACTTCTGTAAATTCAGGTTGAAGTTCTAATATTCCTCTTTTCTGCCTCTCAGAGTGGTAAAATGCAACCCTACATTCTAATTTAAGTATTGCTAATTTTGATGGGTATTATCAGTTTTCTTAATTTTTCAAAACAATTTAGAATCATCTTCTATAAATATATTTATAGAAAGAGAGGTTCTAAATTGAAATAATGGAAATTTGTTACACTTTTTTGCTGAACTATACACACCCACACCCAACCACCCACCAACCCACACACACACACACACACACACACACACATCATCATCATCATCATCACACACACACACATTCATAGTTTAACTTAAAATAGTTTGAATATACGTAAATTGAGCAGATTGTGAAAGTAGCATATTTTGAATTTATTTAATCTAGATGTTGTAATCTCCTTAAATGCCAGGTAACTAATTTATTGTAGAAAAGGTAATAAAGAATATATTTATTCATTATTTAGATTTGAGCGTCTGACTGTGTATGGGAGCTTTCTTTAATGCATCTAACTCTAAATTAGTCTAGTTTTAAAAAGCGATTTATATCTATAGTTAGCGTGCACAAAAAATTATGGATACAAAATTCATAATTTAAACTAATACACTAAAATCAATTTAAATAGTAAGAACTATTCTTACGCTTCTTACGATTTACCTAGAATAGACTCTTTGTGACGTTATAGATAATAAATTATTGCACAATCTAATTTGCCTACATACGTCATGGTATGGATACCAGATGTATGGTATAATTACCAGAAGTGATGATATAGAATAAAAGTGGATCTAGGTATCTTTTTTGCATTTATGGCACTTTGAGCAATGCTTATAGCATTTTTTTTTGTACATTTATTCTACTTTTTTTAAACTTTGCTAACTACCAAGATTCAGTAAGAAGATGCACAATTGTGCATGTTGTCACTAATATAATAATTTTCCTTGATGCAAAAAATTTTTGTCTGATACCCGACCCAGCAAATTCTCCAGACCTCTTGCCAACGGAAAGTATCTGGTAAATGGTTCGTTTTTATATCCCAGTCGCTACGAGCAATGAATTGTAACATCGTGATCAAGTTGTATTGTAGATTGTACTTGTATATGCCATCCAATCTCGATTCGATTTAATGGTCAGGTGTGTAAGTTTTGTTACTGCTGCCACAGACATGGTTATTTCGGATACTGATTTTTATCAGATTCTATGCTTCTAAATTTTTGAAAATTTAATCACTTCTTATTTTTTGTATAATTCATTTGTAACATAAAAATAATTTGTTGTTTGTTTTTATTCTTGGTCTATCAATTTAATGACAATTTTGTATACATGAAATATAAAGCCCAAAATGAATAACTTACTACTAAGTTTATTTTTAGTAATATGTACATAAACTAATATGTATAATTCGTTGAGGAAAAGATGGAAAATAAAAATATGATTATCAACGATGAAAAGCTTTTTAAATGTGAAACTTATCTGGAGAATTGTAAGGTTCTTCAGAAATTTGACGAAAATTTAAATTTTGTATTTAATAAGCGATGAAAGTAATATTCATGTTATATAACTTTTTTTAGGTTTTCTTTTTAAGAAAAAAAATTTCTATAAACGAAATGATCATTTATTTATTATAGTCTAATGAAAATATATATAAATATCAAATAAAAATTTTATATTTAAAAATATAATTTTTTTTTAGAAAATAAAATGTTAGGTTAAGTTACAGATACAAATTTTCTCCTTCTTTCTGGCATCTGAACTAGGTGAATGTCGTAATTTTAAGCCAAATGTCATGTGGTGAGATGGACACTGCAGCCTACATCTTTTTCACCACGTCATGCCGTACCACTGGAAGAGCATCAGATCTCGCAGAATTTTCAACATGTTTATAGACATACCTACGGTAGCGTCAGATATAACCTGTTTTTTGGTAAGATTCGGATAGATTAGGTCTTTTTTCACTTAAAAGAATGGCGTTTTTCCTTACCAGACCACCACGTCCTGAATGTCAGGCTTTTGTGATACTTTTTCAATTGTCTGTTTCTATCAGACGATGTCACAAACAAGCCAACTCCCAATTAATTTTGGACCTGCTGATAAGGTTGAGATTTGAACATAGTCTCCTCCCTATGCCACGTTATATATATATATATAAAAATTTAGTGACATTTTAGCCTGTATAGATCTACACAGAAGAACAACTCTCGAATGGATCTAGTATCAAACTACAATCTGGACATGATTGCGTTGTATATATCTTCTCTAAACATCCTAACAATTGGTAAATAGAAACTTTTTTTAAAACAGAGCAAACATATCAAGATATCCCATCTACTAAGAAATTCTTAGGAGTTCCAGATTTCTTCAATTATATTACCTAAACATAAATATTGGAAATTAAAATTTCATCATATTTGTTAAATTGGAGAATAGTTTCCTATTAATTTGTCAAATTTATTTCAATATACTTTAATAATTTTATTACTAATAGAATTACATGAAAAGAGTAATAGATCTTGTAATGATATAGTGAAAGTAATGTCATTTAGTTGTAATATCAAATAATTATTAATTTTAATTGAAATACTTATTTAATGAATATATAATTTCAATAAAATCAATTTTAATCAAAGTTATAATTAAAAGAAGTTTATCTAAGTTTAATCAATTTTATCACATGAATTCAATTTAGCAAAAAAGAACTGGAACTGAAATATATACACTACTGGCCATTAAAATTGCTACACCAAGAAGGTGACATGCTACAGACGTGAAATTTATACGAAAGGAAAAGGTGCTGTGATATGCAAATGATTAGCTTTTCAGCGCATTCAGACAAAGCGGGCGCCAGTAGTGATACCTACATTGTGTTTAAATGAGGAAATTGTTCAGCCGGTTCCTCATACACAAATTGCATTTGAACGTTAATGCCTGGTGAAAAGTTGTTTTGATGCCTCGTGTAAGAAGGCGAAATGCGTACCAGCACGTTTCTGACTTTGATAAAGGTCGAATTGTAGCGTACCAGGATTGCGGTTTATCTTATCGCAGTATTAATGCTCGTGTCGGTCGAGATCCAATGACTGTTAGCAGAATATGGAATCGATGGGTTCAGGACGGTAATACGTTCGCCATGCGGGATCTCAACGGCCACCTATCACTAGCAGCCGAGAAGAGAGGCATATTATCCGCATGGCCGTAATGGATCGTGCAACCACGTCACGAGCCGTGAGTCAAGAAACGGGGTCGTTTGGAAGACAACAAGTGTCTGCACGAACAGTTCCACGACGTTTGCAGCAGCATGGACTCTCAGCTCGGAGACCATGGCTGCGGATTCCCTTGACGACAAAAGCATTGACAAAAGCGCCTTCAGTGGTGTGATCAACCACGAACCTGGACGCACGAATGGCGAGACGTCATCTTTTTAGATGAATCCAGGTTCTGTGTACAGCATCATGATGGTCGCATCCATGTTTGGCGGCATCGTGGTGAACGCACACTGGCAGCGTGCATTCGTCATCGTCATACTGGCCCATCACCTGGAGTTATGGTATGGGGTGCCATTGGATATACGTCTCGGTCCCCTCTTGTTCGCATTGACGGTGCTTTGAATAGTGCACGTTACATTTCTGGTGTGTTACGACCCGTGGCTGTACCCTTTATTCGAGCCCTGTGAAACTCTACGTTTTAGCAGGATAATGCCCGACCGCATGTTGCCGGTATTGTACGGACCTTTCTTGATACGGAACATGTTCGTCTGTTGCCCTGGCCAGCACGTTCTCCAGATCTTTCACCAATAGAAAACGTCTAGTCAATGGTTGCCGAGCGACTGGCTCGTCACCAAACGCCAGTCACTACGGTTGATGAACTGTGGCATCGTGTTGAAGCTGCATGGGCATCTGTACCTGTACATGCAATCCAATCTTTGTTTGACTCAATGCCCAAGCGTATAACTGCTGTTATTATTGCCAGAGATGGTTGTTCTGGGTACTGATTTCTCAGGATCTATCCAGCCAAATGTTTTATAAAACTTAATCACTTGTTATTTCTGGTATAATATATTTGTCCAATAAATAACATTTTGTTATCTGCATTTCTACCTGGTGTAGCAGTTTTAATTGCCAGTAGTGTATATTCCTAGAAGTATTATATTAAAGCCAAATTTGCATCAGAATTTGTATGCAGTTTTTCATTTGGAAGTACTGCCTTAAGGAATCTAAAAAAAAAAAAAAAAAACAAAAAAAAACGATGCAATGAGTTAGGAATATGCCTCCATAAGTTATTGAATTTGCTGTTACTACTAATAATAATGTATAAAAGAAGCTTCGGATATTTATCATAAAATGGATATATTTTCGCCCTCCTCAAATAATCAAAATTAGGAGATATAGCAGTGTATGTTGTATCTCGGACTTCAATCCTAATGTGTCCATACACGTTTAGTGCCTTTTGTTGAAAAAGCAAACTATAGAAGAAATGCATTTGTTGAGTATAGAATAAATTTTTACAAACTGCATGGAGCATGATGCCCTGTTCTTTACAGGATTCGAACAGCACATTTTAAAATTTCACTTAGTGTAACATCTAAAAATAAGGAAATGTGCAGATTGCGAAATTTCTGCGATATAAAGGTATTGATCAATGTTTCAGTAAAACATACTATGGGATTAAAATCTAATACAACCTGAAGTGATTATAGTGTGTGACAAAGACAATATGCAGAAGATATCCTAAAGCACATTTTAATTGTATCTCTTCATGGTGTTATCAAATCCTATTCCAAACGTCGTGGTGTCACAAGTAATATTATTTAGAGTTCTATCGTCACAGTTTCTAACACACATGCAACAAATTTGTATTTACAATGATGCCAACGTCATGGAATCAAAGATAGTTATACAAGGGATATATTTTGCAGGCATTACATAAAACTGTTAAAAGTTGTCATATGGTTTGTGCGGACACTGATTATATTCTGCTGCAGACTTTATAGGATGTTGTGAATATAATAAAGTGCTCTATCAGTCCTTGTTATAATTTTAAAACCTTTACGTGTAATGGTGGAAGGAGAAGATTTCAATCAGTATTGTTGGTCAATTATTTTTTTTCCTGCATTCACTAATTCCATCAAGTGTAAACGCAATTCGATGTGTTCAACAAAATTTTTCATTTAACAACCAATAGTTTTTAGTTTTTTCTCCATTAATTTCAGAAATGTACTTAAATGACATTAATTTTCTTTCACTAAGTATACGAATACTGTAAACCAAAAAAAAAAAAAAAAAAAAAAGAAAAACACCCTCCACAAAACAAGCTAGATTCTTCAAAACATCCATCCTTCTTCACCTTGTGTACTTTATGTGTTATGAAGATGCTTCTTATTGTTCATTATAAATATCTGTGTTAATCCTATATATATATATATATATATATATATATATATATATATATGTGTGTGTGTGTCTGTGTGTGTGTGTATCTTTTATTCATAAGTCATTAATGTATAAATTCTGCCAGTTTACTAAATTATGCTTTATATAAGAATTAATATTCGTGATGTAGTACTTCATGTAAACATTTATGTACTGAATGTAGTGAAAAAATAAAATATCATTCTCCAGGTCATTTCGTTGCATGTTCAAATTTCCTAATTTTTATTTATTCTTTAAAATATATTGCTGCGATTTATAAAGATCATGTTTTGAATTAAATTTAATAATTTACTTAAGCACTACATTTTTACTTTATTTATTTACAATATTACATAAACCAATCAGAATCGGGACTTTAAGTTTTTTTAAATTTTTAATTTTCAAATTTTAAATTTTTTTGAAAAAACTTTGAGAGTAATTCTTTTTTAAAAAATAAATTTTAAAAAAAGATTATTCTCTCTCTCCACTTCAATAACCTACTAGCACCACAATCGCAACTCTTATAATAATATTTTTAAGAAATGAATTTTGTTTCCCATTTTCTTTCATTTCACAAAAAGGAGCCATATTTGCTTTTAAAAACTTAATTGTATTCTTTATAATAAAAAATAATTGGAATTTTATGTTTTCCAACATTTGAATGTTATAAAAACAAAAATTTTATGATTGTAAAGACACGATTAAAGAAATGTTAGTTTCTGATTTAATATCTTGTATATTATTATTTGGTGCAAGAATATTTGTTTAAATAAAGCTTAAAACCTTTTTATATGCTTATATGTGCTTACCTTATATATGCTTACTAGAAAAGATGATCAAAATATTGTATATCTATAATAAATAAGTTTTCAAATTTTTGTCAATATGTAAAATGAAATTATTATCCTTATTGTGTTTTGAACTCAAATTTTATTTTCTTAGACTCAATAAAAATTGAGCATAAATTATTGATACAATGAAATATATGCTTATTATATTCATTTTTATATATTTACATTGATATTTTCTTTCGGAATTTGTTATTACGTTTTTTTAGTGTTTTACAGTCTACATGAAATTAAACTCACATCACTATATGCTTGCAATTAATATCAGTTTTCATCATTGTAAAATGAAGTAAGTCACTAAAATTTGATTTTAATGTAAAATCAAAGTGCTCTCTTTCTCATATAATACTGTTTTAATTTTATTTGTTATTCAATTACTATGAAAATCTACATTTCAATATGATTCATTTTAACAGTTCTCACTTCACATTATTGTGAATAAATTTTAGATTTCTGAATGAGCATTGCAAACTGATACAAATAGTTTCAATGAATTAATTTTAATAAATATATATAATAATTAATTTTAATATATATATATATATATATATATATATATATATATATATATATATATATATATATGTATATGTATATATATATATATATATATATATATATATATATATATATATATATATATATATATATATATATATATATATATATATATATATATATTATATATATATATATATATATATATATATATATATATATATATATATATATATATATATATATATATATATATATATATATATATATATATATATATAAATCCCGTTGCTAGCTACAATGTCTATTTGACTATTTGATTCTGCTGAGCCAAATTTCGTTCCAATGATATTTTTCTCTTAGGAAAAAGCTAATAAAATTTTTTCTTAAAATCTCTAACTGCAATATATTTTTATCTTTGGAAACAAATAACTTTTTAAATAGATAAAATATTGGAAATTTCTCTTCTCACATTTCTCACATTTAAAAGTACAATTTCAGTTGTTTCCTTTAATGAGGCGATTTTAAATTTTTTCATCATAGTTTAGAAAGAATTTCCAATTTAGTATTCACATTAACATTTCATTCCTGTATATGCATCTTATCTGATATTTGGTAACCAAAATTATTTTCTTATCAAAACAAGCATTGAACTTTTTTCTGTTAAAAAAAAGTTTGCAATTTTTAACAGTTTGGATTTTTAAGTCTTTTGTTATCATATATTTTATACAGGCACTTTATTTGATTCAATTCAAAAATTAACTTGAACATTTCAATGTAACTATTATTAATTGTAAAACAATAAATTCATTGAACAAAAAATATTTTATTTCAGAGAGAATTAGATTTGCCATTAATTAATCATTTGCTTTGAACTTTAATACAGATAGATGAAACAGATTGCTTTACAATGAAAACAACAGATTTTTTCAACATTTTAATACGAAAATAATTTTTAAAGCAAAGTTGCTTTAATATGTGATACAAAATTTATGAAATATATATAGGCGCTTGACATGATTTATGGTGCAAATTTTAATATATTTTATTCATTATCAAATGCTCTTAATGAAAATACTTTATAGTGAATTTTTGATATATAGAGAAGTGTCCGTAATTTCACAAAGTTCATTCTCATGAGATGCGTTTGTAACTAATAAATTCATTTTAAGTTAGCTAAAGGAAGTTGTGCATTAAAATATGAGAATATAAGCCATTACGTATCAAGGAAATCGTGAAGTGACTTGTATTCTTTTCTATATATAAACACTTGCTTATAAACAATACAATTCATCAACGTCAGGTGTTGAATGATATAATTCCAGATGTGTTAATTAAAGTTGTATAAATACCTTCTTGGTTACTTCATGATCATTACTTCATGAACATAATGTTTCTGTATCTGCTAATCACTACACTGTTGTATTCCCCAGCAGCTGGGTGTGCTCTGTCGCCAGAGGAATTTCTAGACGTACATTATCCTGAAATTATAAAACGTATGTATTACACTCATTATTTTCTAATATACTCCTTGTTCATCTGTAGAACGTTCTATATTTAGGATATGAATAATAATTTTTGCTCAGTTGTATCTGTAATAACATGCTCTGTTGAAAGTATAAACATTGAAAGAGTAACACTTATGACTTTACCCTTTCCATTTTGATCTAAAATCCTCGAATAGATTAAATGCCGAATCAAATTTTTTAAAGATAAAGTGATCGTGAAGAATAATAATAAGAGTAAGTGAAAAATGGTTATTGGGTGGAATTATTTAAAATGCATATAAATTTTTTTCTGCGTTTTGATATGATTATCACTTTATTGTCCTCTTTTTGCAAACGAAAGCTATAATTGAATCAACATCTATAGTTTAAAGTAGACTCCTAACTGCCACAAGCACTACATTCGAAATGAGAATTGAATCCAGGAACTGTTGAAGTGTAGCTTAAGTGAACCTGTTTGCGAAAAGTTTTTAATATTTCATTTATTTGTAATTTTTATATCTTTTAAATTCAGTTGTCGATTTTAATAATCATACTGGATTTACGTATTTAGGATTTCAAAATTTATTAATGCGTCAAAAATGATAATTATTATGTTAGACATTTTTGAGAACAATATATGAAATAAAAAATTTATTTGGTATATTGTTCTCAAAATTATGTGTGATTTCGAATTACAATAAAACATTTTAATAAAGTTTATATTTTCCCTATTGTTGAATAACTTTTTTAAGAAATGATTCATTACAAATTTTATTTACTCAATTTAACCCATTTAAAATATCCATTACAAATTTCCAATTAAAAAAAAAGAATTAATTAAAAAATTTCAATTATTAGATGATAATTATCAATAATTTTTCCTTTTAAATGTAAATAAAAGTTGCTTACAAAATTGTGTCATATTCCTTTCTGTTGAAAAGTGCTTACTAAATTATCATTTGGCTTTCTTCACAGCGTCAAAAATTTGAACAGAAAATTTTATTTTATCATCAACCAAAAAATGGAAAAATAATTTCTTTTACTTGTATTTATTCATAGCTGCGCTCGTGCACCATCTAATAATGGTAACAAAATATGCAGTAATATATTATTTTTAAATATATTTTAATATTTAACAAACACTTTTAAAACAAAGTAACTTTATCATACTAAAACAATTTAATAGTTTAAATAAAGTTTTCCTCGAACATTAAAAATGTTAACTGAAAGAGAATGAATCTATAATTGTAAAATTTTCAATCATACATGAGAAAATCAAAAAAGTTCTTAAATTCTCAAAGTCTCTGAAAATCAAGTCATAATTTAAATGTAAATATAAATATTAAATGTAATTGGTAGTGTGAACAGTTGAACACTGAGAATTTCTTAAATTCTTATACTTTATTTGGTCGTACAACTAAATATCTCTTTTTGCTAATATATAAAACATTATTACTTTAATTGTAAATACAATGCTTAAATGTAAATATGAACCATCACGTGAACAGTTGAACTATGAGTATTTTTTAAATTCGTATAGTTTTTTTTTTATTTTCGTAGAACTAAATATTATTTTTTTGCTAATGTGCAATAAAAGCTATTACCTTAATTGACTATCTACATAGTTTGACAATAGTACATAAAACATTTGGCTTAAGGATTTCATCAGTTAATCAATTTGCTCTCAATTCACTAGATGTATTTATATGTGAAATTGGAATTAATGACATAATGTTAAATTGGAATTTATACGAAGTTTAAATCCTTTTAGCAAAATAAAAACTTGTAAATATTATGAATTTCTGTTAGATAATTATTTATTATTATAAGCACAGTTATATATATATATATATATATATATATATATATATATATATATATATATATATATATATATATATATATATATATATATATATATATATATATATATATATATATATATATATATATATATATATATATATATATATATATATATATATATATATATATATATATATATATATATATATATATATATATATATATATATATATATATATATATATATATATATATATATATATATATATATATACACAACAATCTTTGAACTAAAAGTATTAATAACTTTAAAAATGTTTTCATTAAGAAAAATTTATGTCACTAATTTATAGAAAGTAAAATGTTTATTCATGCCTGAGAATTTTTTTTTATTTAACCTAGTAATTACTAAAAATCCTTACTACTCATTTATTATGATTAATTTGCTTAATATTTTTAGCAAAAATGAATAAAATTATTCCAATTTCTAAAAGTTAACTTATTTTATTAAAACAATTTCAAATGTAATAACAGATATGAAATTAAAACTTGTTAATAATTTACGTAGGGAAAATTTTAACTAACGTTATTGAACATTAGTTTTAAAGATTATTATTGAGTTTACTTTTTTACTTGATTAAAAAACATTGAATATTAGTAAAACATTGCTAAATATTAAATTGCTAATATTTTCTACAAGGTATAAAAGAATTTCTTCATAGAACTTCTTCATTAAATAATTTCTACATTGACATATTATTGCTGTTTGAAGTTAATAAAGTTGGACATCAAAATTTTATTTAATTTTAAAAAGTCCTAATAATTAGCATAATTATTTATTAAATTACCATTTCACTATTCAATTCACACAATTCATATTTTACAGTACATAAAAATAAAAACTGAAATATACCAAAATTTAAAGAACGCAAATGAATATAAATTGAAAAATCACTGTCATATGAAAAAAATATTTAGTTTTGAATGAAAAATATGCAATTATAAATTTATTTTTGATTTTCTCAATTTTTTAGGCGAATTTGTAACGAAGTGTTACGGAGACTTAGGGTGCTTTTATACTGGACCTCTATTCTATTATCCCATATATCGTCCAGTAACAGTATTTTTCCAGCAAATGATACTGTTACCAGGTATTATCTGTTCACACCTGACAATCCGAAAGAAAAATATGTATCAGAACCCATTATTGATTCCATAAAAAGTTCCCCATTTGCTGGAAATAATCCTTTTGAAAGTTCTCATTCATGGATTTGAAAGGCAAAATTTTTGACAAATTTTCCTGTAAGTGCCTGTAATTGGTGTATTTTATTTCAAAATTTGGCTAAAAATATGCTACTAATTTTTACTTTTATGAAAATTATAATTTTTTCAATCAATATATAATTGAAATAACTAATATTTCAGTTTTTAAAAGAAATCATTTATCATGTTCTTTTAATTTGGTAGTTACATATATTGTTATTACAAAACTGGTACTAAAATTTTTATATTCTATGTATATGTTATATTGTGTGAAAGAAATATTATTCATTCATTTTTAATTCTTTTTTTATAACAATATATCAAAATTAAAAGATATGCATCAGCATTTTTATAAACTTTACATAAATTTATGGTTCTGGAAACCCTTGTAAAGATTTTTGATGAATAGTTTCTGAAACTTTTGGTAAACTTTGCTTTCATTTATTTTCTCATTAATACTCCTTTCTCGTTTCTTGAAAAAATCTTTTTCTATTTATATAAAAGATTGCATTTGCGTCATTTTAATTAAAAAAACACTTAATAATTAATTACTTGGATAAATTCTATTCCATCTTCAAATTTTAATCACTTCATTATACAACTGTGAATAACTGCATAGAGTTTCCTCTTCAATAGTAACCCATTCCCTTATGATTTCTCTATAAAATCCTTTTATTTATATTTTACATGAATATATTATATAAACATTTTATGTTTTGCTTTGTTTTTAATTAAAAAATACTTATTTATGCATTTAGAGGATTAATGGCATTCCTTCCTTTATTTTTCATTAATTCTAGATGAAATATCAAGATAATCATTTCTTCTAAAATATAAAACTTTTGGAATTACCATTACATGTTTGAATTTGAATTTCTTTCCCTAATTTCGTCATCCATAAATTCTGTTTTCTCTCATCTTCACGAGAGTAAGAACTCAAAACTGAAATTACATGCTTATAACAATTTTTCTCATAAAACCAAGAAAAAATCATTTTAAAATCAATTAAAGTTCTTGAAAGATATTGCGTTAAAATATAACTATTTCAATTATTTTTGTATAAAAGTGACTTATTTGTAATTTTTATAAGAAACGTAATAATCAACCAATAATTTATCACAAAATCATAATTATGTGAGAAACAATTGTCATTATTTTGATTTTATAGGTTATGAAAGACGTTATATAACGTATTGAAAGACGTTTATCGGTTATGAATTATAGGTTTTGAAAGATGGTAAATATAATGTAATTGTCGTTGATTGGACGCATGATAACGTCTCTCCTTTGTGGAATGAAATTGCTAAAGTAAAACGTACCAGTGCCAAAATCTCTCAATTTTTTAAACTTTTAATGGTAAGCTAGGAAAGACGATACTGGTATGATAAAACAGTTTCATTTTAAAACTTTTAATAACAACTGTCATAAATTTAAAATCGATTGATTTTATTGGTTAAATATGTATTTCATAATCTTTTTAGGAAAACAGTGTATTAAATACCTCTAATATTCATTTGATTGGATATAGTTTAGGATGACATAAGACCGGATGGATTGGTGATTGAATAAAGAGAACTGGATAGCACGAATAATTGGTAATGATTTATACTTCATAATTTATTTTATTTATGTCCCCGTGATACTGCCTTGTATGTAAAATAGTACTCTCATTTAAGCGAATCAAATTGAAAATAAATATTATTAAGATTAATTATAATTATTTTTATGATAGAATAAATATGAAGACATTAATTGTTCAATTAACATATGCCTAACTCGAAATTTAAGAATATTACTAAGCAATTAATGAATTAGAGGAATAATTGTCAATTTTAAATTTTATTTCTGACAAACCCATTTAAGAATTATAAAACATTACTGTTTTATTAAAAAACACACAATAGGTGCTCCTAAATTTATATTTTTATTCGAATAATTACTTGATTAAAATTCAACTACATTTTAAAATGAAAGATGGGTAAAATTATAAATTGATGAAAATATAATTATTTCAAAGCATTTTTTTTATTCTCTGAATAAAGTTGATCAAAAATAACGTTTCCTGAATTGCATAGTAAAAAATGTAGTCTACCACAAATTCTTACTACATATAAACTGATTATTTAAGTTTTATGAAATATACATAAGAGTTTTGACATATTTATCCTGTTTAGAATGTTCGAGCGATGAGATGAACTGAAGAATAATGATAAGTATTCGGGTTTGTTTGAAGTACTGTCTTGTCATCTAAGCATTTTAACACCGAATGACATTTTAATGCATATATCATATTAATAAAGTATAAACTATACATAACATGACAAAAGATATTGACTTTGAAACTCACTGTGATTTAAAAAAATGTTTTTTTATGAGATTAATAATATTAAACCAAAGATACTTCTTAGAATTTTGTAATAAGTCTCCTTAAAAACCAATAAGATTTTTAAGGAGTCATTTGTTAATTCAGAGAGATGCAGTGAATACCTCTCAATTAATGGCAAAGCGAATTTTTGTAGAATTATAAACATTTCGAAAAAGTACTCTGGTATAGAAGCGTCTTATAAACTATTTACATAAAGATCCTTTATAAGCATTCTATTCCTATTTTGAGAAAAACTTGGAAATATTTCTCACACTATTAGAAGGCATTACATTCAGAGAATTCATGAATCTTTTCAATTCTGATTCTTCTAAATATCAATTCTAAAATATTAAAAAAGTACGAATTGGAAACTCTTGTTACTAAATTTAATGGTTAAGGAAAAAAAATTCCAATTGACTTTCGAAAAAAATCCATACAATGCAAATGTTTTTAAAAAAATTCTTTATATTTATTAAATATTAAAACAGAGTTATTTGAATCCTGTCGAATCATAGCCTATGTAAATATAGGCTGTGTTGAAAGGATATATATTTATATAATATTAAAACAGAAGTGTTTGAATCCTTACTATAATCATGGTCTACATAAATACAGGTTGTGTTGATGATTTCAAGAGTACTTCTATTCGAGTTTGAAAGATATATCATAAGTTCTGTTACATTATCACAAATGGAAGTTAAAAAATAAACGCATTTGTTATAATTGATGAATGTTTCTTTTGTTGTTTTACAGAAACTGTTTTGAAATATGTGGTTTCTTATTGTTGCCATAGTACAATTTGTTGTACACCATACATTCCATTATCTCTAGCTAAAGTCTGGATTCAGACACAAACAAAGAAGGAATTTCATCATTGCTGTTTTAAGCATTAGTCACGTTATTAAAATTAATTATTTAAATTTATGGACAAAATTCAAAAAATAAATAAATAAATAAAATATCACCTATAAAATTTTGGACTTATTGACCACGTTTTTCAAAATGAGAATGAATTTAAGTCTTATTGCATTTTTAATCGCATATTTTTTAGTACATATATTTTTAAAAATTCTGAATAACTAAATTCAAAGAGAATTTTTCTCACAATCTTTTCCTTTTAATTCTAAAAATTATATATATATACATATATATATATATATATATATATATACATATATATATATATATAAATGTGTGTGTTGTGTGTATTAAGGTCTTGAAATTTTTATGTTATTTTTTATATTATTTCTTTTGATAATAAATGTACTACGAAACTAGCTTCGGATGCTCCGAGAGTATATTTTTACATGTTAATAACAAAGTTGAAATCATTATGATCTTTGTTTTAAAAATATCTGATAACATTAGGGTTATTCATTTATAATATATATTACTCTTATTAAAAAAAAATTTATTCTACATTTGAAAAAGGAAGAAAATACTTTCGTATTTTCTTCCTTTTTCAATGAAATACTTTTCAAATGAACACTGTAGTCATAAAAATGTTTGATTGATAAAACAGTGAAGTATTTTAACTTCTGTTAGCCGAATATATACAAATGGCATAAATTCAAATATTTATTCAAATGACACACGCAAAGTTGCAACACCTGTTTTTAGAACATCCTATGTTTCGATTTACACTTGGTTATGTCAATGTTATTCAATTTTGTTTTTGCTTTCATGTAAATTATGAGTAAAATGTTAATGTCTTGCATCAAATGTTTAAGCGTCAGTTATCTTTACGTTTCCAATATTTGCCTTTTTTCTCAGAACTAAATTATTTGTTATTGAACTATCACATGTGTGATTGGATTGTTTCTTTATTCATTTAAAGATTCCTTTTATAACAAATTTGTTTTCATAATGAGTGAATAATGAATGATTTTAATGTCTCAATACAATATACTGCAACTATACTATATTTAAATCAATCAAAATAGTTTAAAAATGAGAAAAGAAATGCAGGGAAATTTCATTTAAAAATATTTAATCAAAATTTATTTCAAACATTTTAAGTTTAGGTTAAAAATAAAGATTAAATCACATTAAGAAGAAAATATTATTAATTTAAAAATTAAACACACACACACATAGTTAAAACTTTCAAGCTATAATTGAGATATAATTTCTTAATACAAATTAGTAAATTGAAATTGTTCAGAAAATCGAAAACTGATATAAATCCATAAACTAGAGTGAACAACTTGAAAGAATTAATAATTATTTTAAAATGGTTATAATAATTTATTTTATCAACTCTTGATGTTGCTTGAAATACTTTTTACAATGAATTTTAATTTGGAAACCACATGTTTCACGATGAAATATAAATAATTTTTTTCAAAAAAATATACATATATAAATCAATTAGTACTTTCTCTAACCCAGTTGGTACTTTCTAAATGAGTAGATTACAAAGAATAGTTATGAATTACTCGTTGAAAAAGTACAAACTGCATCAAAGTACTTAAGTGTATATTTCTATGAGAAAGCTGTAACTAGAAAAAATATCATTCGCATTAAGAAATTAATTTTCCGACGTCATTAACTCATACGAACGATCGAATTTTTCGTAAAAAGATTATTAGTTGAAAACAAGGTATTTCATAAGTCTTATCAGAAACTGAAAAATTACTTTTCTTATATTATTTTTATTGGTTGGAATTTCTATGAATATGAAATGCAAATATTGTACTTGCACATCCTACAGATTTCTCATTTACTAAGATTGTATTTTTTCATAATAATTAATTTGAATAATTATTGTGGTAATTGTAGAATATATTTTAGATCCATTATTTTAAATACAATAATCAATTCTGAGGCGTGGTGTCATTTTCAAATTGTGCTGATAAATGTTTATTTGTTTAATTGCGTAAATAATCATCTATGACACTAAAATTTTGATACAATAAGAAATTTAATTAAGTATTGACCTCACAGTAGAACTGTTTTTTGAATTTATTCAGCTTTTTTTAAAGAAATTTTATCAAAAATGATTAAAATTTGGTTGTTTTATCAAAAACCATTAGAAAAATCACTTTTCATTTTAGAAGGATAATAATAAACAAAATAGCATTTAATGCTTAAGTGAAAAGCAACATTAGTTAATGTATTGCCAGCCAACTTGTCTAGTGGTCAGCGTGCCTGGCTCCGGTTAGGGAGGTTCTGGGTTCGAATCCCGGTTCAGGCATGGATGTACTTTCTCTCTCTCTCTATCCTGTCTTTGCCCTTTTCTTGTGTGTGAATGAGGTGTGAATGGTTGCCTACCTTATAAACGGGTCCTTATGGCAATTGTGTATACTGAAGAAGTCGAACTCCACACCAAAAACGGTTCAGTTAAAGAAGTGGAGCAGTGCACCCCAACTTGCCAGCTTAGCTGTCACACGCGAACAACAACAGATAATGTATTCATGATATAAATCACAAATATAGTATGAACAATAATAATTGTTTTTTTTGTTTTACATTTACTGGTCTATTGATGTATGTAAATAATGAAACACAGATAGCGATACACTCAGAGAGCTGATATTAAGGATTAGTGGTAACAAAATGTCATCAAAAGCTATCTTCATTTGCCAAAAATTCCAATAACATATTTTGAAATAACATAAATAGAAGTAGTAAGTTATTGATACCTCACCAAATCTAAGGTAAATAATTTGGTTGAACATATAAAATATAAGAACACACTGGTACCACTTTGCAGTTGGTATCTTACCTTAAAATAAGCGAAATGATCGGATCCTATTTACTTAGCACATATATTGCTTACAAATAGAAATATGAATTCTCTGGTGGTGCCATCTATTGGAGGAGTTTAGCACAAAATCGTACTTTCCCCTTTGTGGTGCTCCGGTTAAGTGAAAGACGCACCCTACTAATTTAAATTCGCATAGCCAACGGCATAGCGAGCTTGGTTTTTCCTAGTATTATAAATTACAACAAATAAAAATTCTCCTTCCTAAAGAGAAATTAAAAATTACAAGCAAATATTGATGAGTTTGAATGTAGTATAGCGTTTTGGGCAACCTAACGGAATAAGACTATTGTATGGCATTTTAATGTTCAAAACTTAAATTGCTTTTTGGGAAAAATTTTCCTAAATTGTGAACAATATTCACGTATCATAGGAAGGAAACCCGAAAAAATCCCCAACTCTTACCTCAACATATTTACATGAAGAAGATAGAGGCTCAATATATTTCACTGTTGTTCAATAGTAGTTGGGATCAAACTCAGGAACTTTCGTTCCGAAGAGAACTATCCTATCACTAAGCTACACTGATTCCCAATAAATTCATGAGCAGCATTTCTCAATTCACAGACTAGATAACTTCATATAAAAACAGATTATCTAGTTACACGTGCAAAAGTATATATCAGATTCATAATCATGTGGCTTATATTGGCCGTAACCATCCACCATGAACAATTTTTTCTTCCTCAGCACGACAGTTCGGGGTGGGCCAAGGCTTTCCTCAGAATATTTCTCCATTGTGTTCTCCGGGAGGCGACAGTTCTGCAGTTTGTCAATTTCAGCTCTTTAAAGTCTTCCTCTAAGCAATCAGTCCGTCTAAATTTGATCCGACCCCTAGATCTGTTTGCAATGGGCATATAATGAAAAATTCTTGAAGTCAAATACGAGGAGTTCATTTGACAGATATGGCCTACAAATCTCATGCCACTTATTTTAATTGACAATGTCAGCTTCCTTAAAAAGTTTGTAGAGCTCGAAATTGTATCTGTGCCTCCAAATTCCATTCTCATTTACAGCACCAAAATTTTTTCTAAGGACTTTTCGTTTAAATATTACACCATGAACAATTATTTTTCACACTACACCATCTTCGTAAGATAGATTGATAACTTTGAGAAACGGGATCAATTGACAGGTGTAATGATGGGGAATAACATTATGCAAACATATAAAATTTTACCAAACTTCAAATCACAATAAAATTTTTTCTTTGGATATACCTTAAATTACTGATGTATGAGAATTACCAATAGAAATGTAGGAAAATTTCGCAGCACAAATCGTGCTTATTGCAACAGACGTTGCAAGCAAAACATTGTATTTTTTTCAGCAGTCTTCAATCACTTTCTATTGCATCCATTTTATAACACTGCTGGACAATTCCTAAGGACGGATCACAAATTGCAATGTAACATAACATTAAGTGAGACATGAGGCCTAGTAGGATAAAATATAGTTGCCACACTGTTCAGACATTAGAATAAAGAATATTTATTATTCTGAAAACTACAAAATTTGTGAAACGTCTGAAAGAAAAAAAAAATGTTCATTTGATGCTGCATACGGAAAAATGGAAAAATGCTTCTAAAAGTCAGCAGGCACCTTGAAGAAAGGTATCAGTAAGGGATATGCCCACCGTGGAGTGTGATGCAACATTTCACACGTCGTACCATACTTTGCACAACATTATCCAGCAACTGTTGAGACAATTTATCGCATTCCTCTGTGAGTGCACGGATGAGGGTGTTCTTGTTTATTGGAGGATAGTTTCGACCAGCAACTTGCCTCCCCAAAGCATCCCACACATTTTCAATGGGGTTTAGATCTGGAGAACGTGATGGCCATACGAGGCGTTGAATACCCTCACTGTCTTGACAATACTGAACAGTGAGTGTTCGATGACATGTTGCGTTGTCGTCCATAAAAACAAATTTACTACCAACTGCACCACGAAAAAGACGAACATGAGGAAGTAAAACTTCATTAATGCATCGTTGGCCCGTCATAGTCCCATTCGCAACCACATGTAGGGACTTTCGGCCATTGATCACGATGCAGCCCCACATTATGACACTGAATGTCGGATATCGGTCCCTTTCCTGCATATTTTCTGAACGATAAGCAGTACCACTCTCGCGCCAGATCAATTAGAGTCTACAATCCGATGACAGACTGAAGCTACTCTCATCTGAGAATAGTAAGCATGCCCAGTCCTGTTGAGTCCAATTACGATGCTCACGAAACCATCGCAAACGGGCAGTACGGTGCTGTCTGGTCAATGGGACACACACAACAGGTCTATGGGCGTATAGTCCTCCTCCCCTCAAATGTCTGGCAACAGTTTTTCGGGAAATTTGCTTTCCTGAGGCAGCAAGAAAATAATTTGCCACCTGCTGAGCTGTAGTGCGCTTGCTCCTTTTTGCTGATAGGACGATATATCTGTCTGTTGCACGCGGCGTACTTCTAACACGACCTTCCCCGTGCAACCTACTACACATTCCAGTAGCTTTAAATGACTTCCACAGCCGTGAAACAGCGCTGTGAGCGATGTCGAACACCCTGGAAACATCTGTATTTTTCGCCCTTCTTCGATCTTTCCAACAATTCGGCCAGGCATAAAATCATCTAAGTGATGTCGGGAAGACATGCCAAAAATTTCAAGTTCGTGTATTAAATCTTTCCTTTAAAACTTTGACTTGAAACAACAATTGCCGACACGCATCAAATCCTTTAAGCTCTTATGAACGCTATCACGTGAAGAACAGACGTGGAAAAAGAATTTACATACTTCTTCTTACCATATTCCGCACTTATTCTTATTTTCCACATTTTACTTTTTTTCATTTTCTGGTTGTTATGGATGATAGTGTCATCCGTTCTCAGCAATTGTCCAGCAATGTACAAGGACCACTGCCATTGTAATTTCGAACATTACTTGCTATAATTCCTATTAATCTCTTTTATGGATTTGAATTATGATATAAACTAATTACTGTAATTTGTTATTGTGTAGAATTATTCTCTTTCACAATATTCATAAGTGTTCCAAGGTTTCCAACGATTAAATGAATGGTAATTTTTGTTTGTTCTTGACAGCTTATGTCGTCCAAATAAAATTGTTTTTACTCCTGGGCAATAAATGTGCAATAAATTTGCATTAATTTACTTTTGTGAATTAAATTTACGTCGATATATATATATATATATATATATATACACACAAATACATATATTGAATTTGTGAAACTATTTTTTCATAAATATTTTCTTAAATATATATATAATTAACATAGTTACACTATACTATCAATGATTTTGATAACCTTTATTAGAAGAACTTGTCAAGTAGTAGAATAAGAACAACTATTTCTGGTTCCTTTATATTTATTACCATCAGTGCAAAAATATATTTTACCTTTATTTATAAATTATTTTTTCCTATAAAATTCGATTCACTTATTTATTCGAATTATAATTCCCTGCTATGGTTATACTTTCCTACACTGATAAGAATTTCCAAAAAATTAATTTATCAGTGTTGCTACTCAGATATCATTTATATTCATTCTTTATATACAGAGTGATATTCAAGTAAAATCAGTCCATCAAATTATTGTAGAATATAACCTTTTGTTTCCTTTAACTGTTTATATTCATGTATTATGTCTTAGGCAGCAAAATTCCTGCGTGTGGATTTCATATTCTTTGAGATGACAGTGAATTCGGTTAGAGGATCTAAGAGGAGTTTTATTGAAAATTTTTCATAAGAGAAGCTTCAATTATGTTACTTTCAGCAGGATGGTGCAACATACTGCAGATTGGATCATCATCGTCTCGTGTCCTTGAGGTGCTTATGCTTGAAAATGATTAGCAAAGATTTGAGATATTCTCTGTCACTTGACCTGTCCACATATGATCTTTACTTGTGTGGGTTATTAAAGGGAAGAAGAGCCTGATTAAGGCAGATTTATAAAGGATAGTTCCCCCGGGCCCCCACATAAGAGGGGCCTGCAAACCGAATAGACAGTTTATTTTACGCTGTTAATCAAATAGAAAGCTTTTTGTTGTGAAGCAGAGAGTCTTCCAAAGAAGTCTTTGCCCGGGTCCCAATAAGTATGAATTGGGTTCAGAAGGGAAGAGTATATTCGGACGAAATCCAAACACGCAATTGAATGTCATCCATAATGTCATAAATTACATCACAAACCAAGAACTGACAAGCGTAAATATAAGTCTTCTCAAGCATACTCGCATACGTGATGAAGTGGGTGGATGATATTTTCAGCACCTTTTGAGTTTACTTCCGCACTCTGTATTATTTAAGGAATTTATTTACTTATTATAATACGATATTGTTCATTAACTGTAACGAAGGAGAATATATATATATATACTAGTACCTAACTACAGTAACTCAATTTTTTGTTAAAACATATAATTCAATTGTGTTTAAATAAACCCAGCCTTCCTTATATTTTTATATACTAAAGAACATTTAAAAGAGTTATATTTCTTGCACACGTCTTGCAGTGTCACGAACTCCCACCTGTTACGCGGCTGCGGCGCCACTCCCAAAGAAACCTCAGTTGATACTGAGCCACGCTCAGGGAAGGATGCTTTGTGAATGAATATTAGATATTTACTTTGTTTCCCTTTTTAATGTAGTGTGCTGTTTATGTTTAGCAATTATGTGTTTGTTGTAAAGTTAATTTCAATTAAATGTGTTAAACTAACTGCAAGACTCCAACGTTTATTAAGAATGAAATTTATATTTGTCAATTATTAATAGATCTACCTGAAAAAATCGTGGAGGTCCTTGGTTGTAAAAAGAAACTTACCTTTGAAAAAAGAAAAGTGAAATTTACCTTCCGTTATAATTAGTTTTTTTCTCAATTTTTAAATATAAAATTGATATTTGGCACCCGAACAGGTACTGCCACGTACTTTATTGACTCTTAAACATTAAACTAATAAATAGCATTTAATAAGTTACAATAGTTTGTAGTAAGATAATAATTGATACTAAGATTGTGAGCGAATATTTTATACCAGAATAAAATTTGTATTGATTGTTATTAACACATTATGGCTGAAGAAGAATTAAACAAATTTAAGAGAAAGCAAGGCTTTCTAAGAACTTCAGTTACGAAACAGATTGCTACAATTGAAACTGTGAGAGTCAGAAATCGGATGTTAGTGCAGATGAATTAGAAGAATCTCTTGAAGTTCTTTATAAAAAATGAGAGGATTTAAAATTAATTGATTCGCAAATTGAAAATTTCATTAAGATTGATGAAATAGAGAAAGAATTTGTAGGTATCAAAGAATATTTAGAAAAAATAACCAGAATACGATTTCGCACCTTAAAATTAATTAAACGTTTAAATGTAGGAAATAAAACCAATAATTATATTCAGGAAAATAATATTTCTCGTAACAGTTCCGCTCAGAATCCAATTCAAACCCTTCAAAATGAAAGATTAAAATTGCCAAAATTGATTATTCCAAAATATTTTGGAGAGATTTCTGAGTAGTTGAATTTTTGGAATTGTTTTAACTCTTCAGTACATGGAAATGCAAACTTAAACAAAATTGATAAATATATTTATCTTATCTTTTTTTAGGAGGATCAGCACTTAATACAACTGATGGTTTAGAGTTAACCGAAGAACATTATGATTACGCAATTAATTTATTATAACAAAGATTTGGTGATAAAAACGTTTTAGTAAATGTACTCATTGAAAACTTGCTACAAACAAACCCCTTAAAAAACTCTAATGACGTAAAAAAAATTTCAGAAACATTTTAAATCATATTCAAAAGAATATCAGAAGCTTAGAAAGTTTATCTGTGAAAAAAGATAGCTATTCAAACATTTTACTTCCAATATTAACTAAATTATTGCACAGTGATCTATTGTTAGAATTTAATAAAAGAACAGAAAATCCCTTTGCTAGTGAAATTGATGAGCTGCTCGAATTTTTATCTGCGCAACTCACAGCCAGAGAACTGACTTTCCTAACTTTAAACTCCTCAGTTTCCGAAATCAAAATACCACCTGCTGGAACGACGAGTCATAGAGAGAAAGATACTAATCGACCCTCATCCGCAGCTGCGTTAATGAATGAAAGTGTTGAAGAAAAGAGAAATGCAAAATATGTTTGTTTATTTTGTAGATCGCCTAAGCATTTCTGTTTCCTGCACAAATAATTGAAGTTTAGATAAAAAAAATAGGCATTTGTAAGCGGTCTGGTTCTTGTTTTCGTTGCTTAAATGATAAAATTAAAAAGAGACACCTCTCCTCTTCTTGCGAGACTAATGTTGAGTGTGCGGTATGTTCCGGTAGGCACGTTACTATAATGTGCATGGGGAGAAAAATGAAGGGGAAGGGCGCGGGAGAAAAAATAGTTCCGCCACCTCGAAAAGGAAACCCAATACGGACTGCGTTTTAAGAAAAAGTAATGCTGCATACTCTTATTGTGAATATTTCGGAGGGTAAACAAAAATATTTAGTGCGAATGATAATTGATATTGGTAGCTCTTGTAGTTATTTATCGGAATTTACAGCACGTAAGTTAAAATTAAAAAGTGTTGGGCAGAAAACTGTTGTACATGGATTATTCGGGGGTTCTCAGAAAAAAGAAACGCATAAAAATATGTGATTACGTTAAATTATGTAGACGAGAGTTTTACATGTATATTAAATGTAATGGAACAGAAAACAATTTGTGCCCCGATTCCGAAATTGGAAAAATAGAGAAATTATAAAATAATTAAAAGGGCAGGGCATTCATTTATCCTAGTGTTATTGTAAATGAAAATCTCTGTTTATTTAATAAGAATGCAAATGAAATTCATGAACTCATAGGCGCAGATTATGAAGGAGAATTGTTTACTGGGGAAAACAGAAATCTGCCTAAGAGTCTTGTTGCTATGAATATGCATTTCGGATTGACTGTAATGGGGAGGACTGGGGAAATTATCAATGTAAATGAAGTACTTTTGACCCTTTATGTTAGCGATTTAAAAATTTCTGACTTGTGATCACTTGACTCACTGGGAATAACGGAACCAAGTATTTCTCAAACAAGATTGGAGATTGAGGAAGCGGCGAAAGCTCATTTTGTTCGTTCGTTGAAAAGAGATTAAGAGGGTAGATATCACTCTCCTGGTTGGAGGTTCACCCGGAATTCATATCTAGCCGAAAGGTGTTTGAAATCATGCGTAAAAGTTCTTCAGAAAGGAGACTGTCTTCAGGATTATGAAAATGTGTTTAGGGAATGGGTAGCAGAAAAAAATCATTGAGCCCGTTGTGATTCGGAGGAACAGATAAAGTATTATTTACCTCATAGACCGGTCTTTAAAGAAAACTCTACCACTAAAATTAGGCCAGTTTTCGATGTGTCAGCGCATGAAAGAAATTTAGTCTCTCTGAATGATTGTATTGAGAAAGGACCAAATAATTTAGAGTTGATTCCTAAACTGTTTAATAGGTTTCGGATTGGAAAATGTGGGGTAATTTCGGATATCCGCAGAGCTTTTCAACAAATTAATGCAGTTCCCCCTGACAGGAAATTCCTATAGTTTTTATGGTGGGAGGGAGGTGATCCGGAGAAACTGATTGTTTATTTCCATTGCCGTGTAGTTTTTGGAGGGAATGCCAGCCCATTTATACTCGCCGCAACTATCAGTTATCACTTAGAAGATGTAGATGACTCTAAAAAGGGTGCAGCTTTAAAAATTAGAGATTCTGTATGTTGAAAATTGTGTTTCCCGAGTATGAACACAATAGAGGAATTAAATTCTTTCATCACGGTATCTAAAGAAATAATGGCTTCTGCGCAATTTGACTTGAGGGGTTGGAAACATAGCCTGCCAAGAAGGAACGAAGACATTTTCAATTTTGAATATGCAAGGGGATGATTATAAAGAAATTGTTTCAGTTTTAGGTCTTAAATGGGATTTATACAATGATACTTTGTCGTGTGAGGTAAAGGAGGAAAATTCATTAGAGAGTGCCGAGTAAACGAAATGTACTTTCGATATTGAGTAGAATTTTCGATCCTATTGGGTTCACAAGTCCTGTTACTCTTGTTCCAAAATTAATATTACAGGAATGTTGGAAGGAAAAACTAAATTGAAGTACGGTACTTCTGGATAATTTGAGAAAAAACATTTCTAAAATCGGCCAATGAAGTAAAATATTTAAAGGATGTAGAAATTCCTAGAGAACTACCCAAGCTTGATGTGAATACTACTCTCCATGTCTTTGTAGATGCTAGCAAATCTGATTACGACACTTCAATTTTTGTTAGAAATGATATAGGGGGAATAGTTAACTGTCAGTTATTACAGGCTCAGTCAAGGGTAACATCCTTAAAATCAATCACTATTCCTAGATTAGGAATTCTTGCGTGCATCATTGGAGCCAGACTAGCTCATACATTCAAAAAAGATTTAAGTATGAATAATACACGAACTTATTTCTACACTGATTCGATGAACACCTTATTCTGGATCAAAAAGCCAGATAATTGGGCCACCTTTGTGGAGAACGTAGTGAATGAAATTCGAAAACTGACAGATCCAGAGGATTGGCGGCATATTCAAGGAAAATATAATCCCGCCGATTTATCCTCAAGAGGATGCAATCCGAAAGATTTATTGAAATCCCGATGGTGGGAAGGGCCAGATTGGTTGAAGCTGCCCCTGCAAGATTGTCCTGCTAGTGAAATTTCTGTAGACGAAGATGTTGTCTTTTCAGAAAGAAAGAAAACAGTGATCTCTGCTACAAATTTAGTCACTAACAGTTTTGAGTTCTTCCATAGGATAGCCTCCTTCAATAAAATTGTGAAAATCATGGATTATGTCATTAGATTCTGCAAGAATATCCAAAGAAAAAGTCGAGATAGAAAAGGAGGAAGAATGAAGATTGGAGAAATCGAAACATCTGAGAGGTTCATTTTAAAAGAAATTCAAAGAGAATCCTTTACTGGAGAAGAAAAACAAAACTTCCGAACCATAAAAGATAGTGATGGTGTATTGCGAGTTTCGACAAGAATAACCTCAAGAAAAGACTTAGAAACTTTTAGGTTTCCCATATTATTGCCAAGTAAACATAATATGGTTGAAAGGTTAATCATGAGCAAGCACATCGAACTTAATTATGCTGGTACTCAAACATTGATGTCTCATCTCAGAGAATCCAATTAGGTAATCAAGACTAGAAAGACAGCACTAAGTGTGATAAGAAACTGTACTAAGTGTAGAAGATTTTCTGTTCAGCCACTGGAAGCCGAAAGCATCCCTCTTCCAGAGGATAGTGTCCGAGATGCGCGGCTGTCTTCTAAATAATCGGTATCGACTTGTGTGGGCCAATGTATATCTAAGGAGGAAGAAAATGCTGGGTAATACTCATCACCTGCGCCATATATCGAGCAGTGCATCTGGAGTTGATATCTCCCTTGTCCACTGACTGCTTTATCTTGGTGTTTCACCGTTTTATTGCGCGAAGAGGACATCCTTCTACTGTACATTTGGACAATGGCACAAATCTTGTAGAAACAGCAAATCTTTTAAGATCTATCGATTGGAGTAAAGTCGAAGATTTTGCTTCAAAAAAAAAAAAAAAAAAAAAAAAGAATTTCTTGGAAATTTAATCTACCCTCTGCTTTTTGGTGGGGAGGTTTCTGGGGGAGATTGATAGGAATATTGAAGGGCATTCTAAAAAGGGTACTAGGAAAAGCTTGCCTGAATGAAGAAAAGTTAGCTAAAGTATTATGTGATGCTGAAAGTATCATTAACTCTCGTTAGCTGACGTACCTCTCCGAAGATCCCAACGACCTGTGAGCCCTCACTCCGTCTATGTTCTTACAAGAAATAAAAGATGTAGGAGTTCCTGAATTTAACATCATCAATTCAAGAAAATTGAATAAAAGGCATGCTTACCGTTTGAAATTGCGGCGAGATCTACGAAGCCGATGTAGAACTGAATATCTTGGATTGTTAAACGATTATTCCAAAGTAAAAAGGGGATCATCCATAAAAGAAGGAAATCTTGTTCTCATTGGAGATACAAACAACAAGCGAATCAACTCACAAAAAAGTTTTAAGAACTTTTCCTGGAAAGGATGGAAAGGTACGTTTACTGGAATTTAAGACTCAATCTGGAAGTGTTTTGAGACCAGTAAAAAAACTTTATCCAAATACAAGTGACAACGATTGATTTTCCAGCAATGAGCTCTTCCAGTAGATTAAATTATGATGGTCCTTGCCAAACTAAGGATTTAATCCCTGATAACCAAGTTATATATTCCCGTTATGGGCGATTGTTGTTGGAAAGTTGGGACGAATTAAGTTCTTTTCTGAAGTTCACACTAATGTTTTGATTTATTTTAAAGTTTACTATTTTCTTCATATTAAAATTTATTAATGTTTAAAAATTTACTATAAAATATTCACACATAGTACTAATAAAATTATATTCTTAATAATTTACAAATAATATCATTATGTCATTTTACTAATACATAATAATATTACCATTATTAATGGATAATATAATAATATATTCACACACAATATTTGCTTGGAAAATGCAATTGTGCATTAATCAATTGACAATAGGGAGAACAGTCATTCATGAAAATTTTGATCTTTATTTTTATTGAAACCTTGTGATTTTCAATTCTATGGTACCCATAGGAAATTTGAATTAAACACTTAAAAGCTGCAAGTTCTCAATATAATACTTAGGGATCATAAATGAAAAATTCCTTCAGAATTTATATAATATGTTAAGATAAAATATACATAATGGTAAGATTTTATGACATCAATCTATATTTTAAAGGCTGTTGTGTATAACAATAATTCCCTCGATTTTGTATGTAATTCTCAAGAGATAATAGTCTTTCCTAGTAAGGCTTATTGAAGTTTAAAGTTCCATCACTACAAAATTTTGTTAAGACAACAATTAGAAAATTTGTTCAAATGAAATTTTATTGCTGTTAAAAACATAAAATAAAATCTCAAACTAATTGGCAAGTTTTCCATTTTTCTGATTAAAAATTGGGAAAATTCTTGAAAGTCAAAAATGTTAATTATGAAATTATAAGTTACTGATGTATTTGTTTTATTTCCCTTTCGTGACCGAAGCTCACGTGGTCAACTCTTGCGATCATAATCGAGGGTGGAATCTTCACTTATTCAATCTATAACTCAAAATGTCGATTTTTGGCTGTGCATTACTCAAGTTATAACAGGTTCATGGACAATGCTTGTCTTGTCTTCCAATGAATTCTATGATAACTGAAATGGGATTTCACACCAAACCTTTTAGACGAGTTCATATAGGAGCTAAATTTTATTTGACGACGAGTGGACAACCACCCTATAGCCAACAGCACGGATATATTCCTTAGATTACCATTTTATTTAAATGGAGTCGTCTCAGAAGAAAGAAGTTTTTCAAATTTTAAAAGTTCTTATAATTAAACGTGCCGAAATATTTCATTGTGTTTGAAATATAAGTGATTTTATTGTTTTGTTATGAATAAATATTGTGCATTCAATCATCATTTATTGATTAGCTCATATGAGTAATAACTTTCGTAAGAATAATGCTACAATTTTTAATGTGATTAAATGTTTATATAAATTTAAGTTAGGCTTCATTTTTTCCTATATATTCAAATAAAAGCTCTTTACGTACCTTTATAAACAGTAAATATCAGTAGACTTACATGTGATTGCTTTGAAAATAGAAATAAAACTGAGATTTTTTTTTAAATGTTTTCTATTTTCATACTTTAAAAATTTAATATTTTCTATGTATAAAAGAAAGGCTCATTTTTATCATCATAAGTCTATGAGGTTTAACTTTAATGATTTCCATAAAAAAAGAAAAAAAATAGTTATGACTTCCATAAAAATTGTTCAGATAGCTGCGTGGTTAGCGTTCTTGACTCCTAAGCGGTTGGTCTCGCATTCCAAGCCCGATTAGGGTATGGATATTCCTTTCTCTCTCTCTCTCTCTGTTTCCTTGTTCTTTCTGCTGAGGATAAAAATAAAAATAAATGTGGCCCACCCTATAAACGGGTTTGTTGTGGAGTGATGTGGGTGATGCTACTCGTCAACGTGATTCGGTTCACAAGTGCCTTCCGGGTAACGATAAATGAGTAAGAATTTCCATCCTTGTTACGGCAAAGGGTTAGTCACTCAGTGCTGTGGGTGATGCTACTCGTCAACGTGATTCGATTCACAAGTGCCTTCCGGGTAACGATAAATGAGTAAGAATTTCCATCCTTGTTACGGCAAAGGGTTAGTCACTCAGTGCTGTGGGTGATGCTACTCGTCAACGTGATTCGATTCACAAGTGCCTTCCGGGTAACGATAAATGTGTAAGAATTTCCATCCTTGTTACGGCAAAGGGTTAGTCACTCAGTGCTGTGGGTGATGCTACTCGTCAACGTGATTCGGTTCACAAGTGCCTTCCGGGTAACGATAAATGAGTAGCAATTTCCATCCTTGTTACGGCAAAGGGTTAGTCACTCAGTGCTGTGGGTGATGCTACTCGTCAACGTGATTCGGTTCACAAGTGCCTTCCGGGTAACGATAAATGAGTAGCAATTTTCATCCTTGTTTCGCCAAAGGGTTAGTCACTCAATGCTGTGGGTGATGCTACTCGTCAACGTGATTCGGTTCACAAGTGCCTTCCGGGTAACGATAAATGAGTAGCAATTTCCATCCTTGTTACGGCAAAGGGTTAGTCACTCAGTGCTGTGGGTGATGCTACTCGTCAACGTGATTCGGTTCACAAGTGCCTTCCGGGTAACGATAAATGAGTAGCAATTTCCATCCTTGTTTCGCCAAAGGGTTAGTCACTCAGTGCTGTGGGTGATGTTACTCGTCAACGTGATTCGGTTCACAAGTGCCTTCCGGGTAACGATAAATGAGTAGCAATTTCCATCCTTGTTTCGCCAAAGGGTTAGTCACTCAGTGCTCATCGTTCTAAAAAATTTCAAATAATCTTACACATATAAATAATACCGTGTCGAAAGAATACTCACAAAATATTATAGGTAACTTTTATTCAAAGAAAATTAATTTTATATTGTTAAGGAGAGTGAATCCTCTTCATCTTTTCTTCCGCCAAGAACGATCCCATCTAAAATAAAAATTCGATTTGAAGAAAAAGAAAAAAAAAATCGAAATAACTATACATATCTATCTATCTTATTCTTTCTAGAAAGATGTATAGGGTCATTTGCTTTTGCCGACGTTTCAAAATTTGGTGAAACTGCGGCACAGAATTATCATTAAGCAAATTTGTAACGAGCTTAGCTACTTCTTTATTAAGATTGATGCTTCTCAATATCAACTACTACGATTTCCCTATCATTCAGAATTTCTCTTATTTTGGCAGTAGATTGTTGCTTTTCTGTTACTTCTTTCCGTTTTGACAAAATTTGCAGTAAAACACAAATCAATTTCATTAATTCTTCGGTGGAGTTCTCTTGGGTGAGCTCTTCGATATCACTGTCATCTACCTACTATCCCATGACCGAACTGGTAACCGAATGCTTGGCGCTCTTGCCTTCGGTTCAACAGCTCATGGGTTCGTATCCCACCTAGGCATGGATGTTTGTAGTGGTTCGGAATCCACTTTAAACCATAGTTCCCGGTCTAATTACACCAAAAAATGACCGTGCAAAAAATTACCGTTGAGCGACAAGCAAACCAAATCTACTATCTCATAAAAGTGGTCAAAGATAATCTCGTTGACTACATCTTCTAAAAGTACTAACTCAAAACCCTCAAAGTCACATTCGATAATTCTCTCCTGCCAAAGCTTTTTTTTTAAAGCAGAAATTAAGGTTCTCTTTGTAAATCCTTTCCACGCCTTATTAATCATCTTAACGGAGGCAATGATGTGGAATTGATTTTTCTAAAACTCTTTAGAGTGAGGTTAGTTCCTTCAGTCACCTGAAAGCACTGTTTGAAGAGTAAGGCAGAAACTGGATCTTGGTGAACTTAAATTCTCCAGAGAGGTCATCTTGAAGGCTTGGAAAATTGGCAGGAGCGTTTTCCATAAAAATCAAGACTCAGAGTGGCAAATCCATCTTGAGCAAAAATTTGTCTACGAAAGGATAAAACATTTCCCTCATGCTTTCAGTGGAAAAAAATACCCATCATCCAAGCCTTTCTGTGCTAGACCTCCACATCAACTTTATCCTGCTCTTTTAGATTTTGTACTTATTGTATACTTGTGGAGTTCCTGAATGGTTGTTGTTGCTCCTGCTTACCTCTTGTACCTAGCCTAGAGTTGCACTCAATCAGTTAATGTACACTCGTATTTATAAATTAAAGATAATGCAAGCTCATGCAAAGAAAGAGATAGAAACAAAACAAATGTTACTTATTTGTAAAGTCTATTTATTAAACAAAAGGTAAAAAGCAAAAAAGATGCTATATGTTTGACATCATTAATAAAATTTGTGATATTTACTCCCAAGAACAAGTTTAAAAAAAGAGCCTATTTACAAAAATAAATATAACATGGTTTGGTATGATCGTTTTTGCATAGTATTCTCCCCAGACAATGCAATACAAGCCATACAACGCCGATGCATGCAGAGAATCAAATTATCGATCTGATCTTGGGGAATATTACTCTACTCATCAAGCAATGCTCTTCGAAGTTCCGGTAGACATGTTGGAGGGGTTGACAGGCAGCAATTCGCCGGCCAAGCATGTCCCACGCATGCTCTATTGGATTCGAGTCCAGTGAGTATGCTGGCCAGTCCATACGTGTGATATACTCCGATTGAAGGTATTCGTCTACAATGTATGCACTGTGAGGACGGGTGTTGTCATCCATAAACAGAAATTTTGCACCCATTGCCCCCCCCGAAACAAATCTACATGTTGTTCCAGAATGAAATCCAGATAGATGTGACCCGTCATAGTTGCACTCTGAGCATACAAGTTAATTCTGGAACTCAGAATAATTCCTCCCCAATCGAACAATCCTGCACAACCGTAACGGTGTCGTTCACTGGTGTTCTCTTGGTGGTGACGGGTACCTGACCCTCTCCATATGAAAATCCGGTGAAAATCAGACTGAAAGCTAAACCTGGGCTTGTCGGAAAACATAACACAAAACCAATGTAGTGGTGTCCACAATGCATGCTCTCTACTCTAGGCTAAACGAAGGACACAGTGAGTTGCTGTAAATGGAACACAGCTGGCAGGCTTTCGAGCAAATAAACCATTGTGCCTTAAGCGTCTGTACATGGTCTGTCTTGAATCTGTCGTAATGGTAGCTGAAGATAGCTGACAAGACAGGTCTCATACTGTGCTCCGTCTGTTTCTTTTGGCAGTAACTGCTAAATACCGATTCTCATTCGACGTTGTAACTTGGGAGCGACCTGTACTACACCGTCTACTTACATTGCCATTAACTTGGAACCGTTGCCAAAACCTGGAGATGACACTCTGAGCGATTCCAAGTTTCTCGGATATTTCCAGCTAGGTACGTTCATATTCCAGACGACCGATAATTCTACCACGTAAAACATCATCCAAATGCTTCCTTTGTGCCATAACTATGCGGGTATTGGATTGAAAGGCTTTTAAAACGCTAGTGAACAATTTTTTACTTCTTTCTAACCCTCCCTCTCTTACAGTCTCGTCAATGTGACATACTATCGGCGCCATATGGTGGTTTCTTGTAATTTGCATATTATTCTTTAAGATATGTGTGGTAATTCTACAAGTGAAATTTTTATTTTAAAGTTCAATTTCTGTGTTATTCTGAATTATCCTTAATTTATGGACATGACTGTAAGCAACCGGTGGGAGTCTTCATAATTTAGAAGCAGAGATCAAGCATAAGATTGCTTAATACTTGACTTTTGCTACCCTCAGAGGTATTATTTCACATTGTTGCCATGTCTTATTATGCGTGTCTTACCTACCATTAGTGAACAAGAAGAATCTTCGATTATGACAGGATTCGAACTATCTTCTGCTAATGAGTAGGACGCTCTAATCAACCAGGCAACAGTGGCCCGTAATAATTCCTGAATGGTAAAAAGGTAGTGAATTAATTTTCAAATAACTGTTTGTATTGGCACTAAATAGCAATTGAGACAGTCTTTCATTTACTTTTGTTATTTTTCTGTTTGTTCATTTACTTTTGTTTTTCACAATTCATAAGTATTTTTGTTCCATTTGTCATGACATTTTTATTTTTCTGAAATGAATTCTTATTAACATCGTGTTTTACCAAATACGTTGGTGCTCCAATTCATGAATTTATAAAAGTTCAATTTAATTTTAATATGTTCCTAGATTAGGAGGAGAATTTCATAGTGATAAATTAGTAATATATAGTGGAAATTTATTTGCAAAAATATTGCATCATAATATTTTACCTTAGAGCCGGCCAACTTGTCTAGTGGTCAGCTTGCCTAACTACGGATAGAGGTCCTGTGTTTGAATCTCGGTTCAGGCATGGATGTACTTTCTCTCTCTCTCTCTCTCTACCTTGTCGTTGTCCTTTCCTTGTGTGTGTGAATGAAGTATGAATGATGCCTACCCTATAAACGGGCCCCTGTGGTGTGTGTGAGGGTGCGATGGTGGCCCAACCCCAGTGGTGCACCCGGGGCAACGCCTCGGTGGCTAAGAGGTCGCTGTGTCTGGCCGGTTCCTTGGTATCAGGGAACAATAGATTAATAGACTCTGTTGCAGTTGTAACTGTGTACAATCTGTCATTGGAAAAAATATTTTACCTTAGAAAAAGACAGTGTCGAACACCACATTTTAATTATTTCTTTATTTGCATTACTGTTTTGATATCCAGTTATTTTTCACCCCCAATAAATTTATTATTTACTATAAATAGTTTAATGCTGTTTTAACTAACCAATAGTATAATCTAAAAGAAATAAATAATTTTTCTGAGTTAGAGCACGGATAAACTTTACTAATTATATATTTCAATGCAAATCATATATTTCTCATCATTAAATGTCACAGAACTGTTTCATCCTAAGAAATATATTACTGGCCATTAAAATTGGTACACCAGGTAGAAATGCAGATAACAAAATGTTATTTATTGGACAAATATATTATACTAGAAATAACGAGTGATTAAATTTTTAAAACATTTGGCTGGATAGATCCTGAGAAATCATTACCCAGAACAACCA
The DNA here is from genome assembly GCA_030067965.1 of Latrodectus elegans. NCBI lineage: Eukaryota > Metazoa > Arthropoda > Arachnida > Araneae > Theridiidae > Latrodectus > Latrodectus elegans. Next base: position 77,148,512 of record CM057814.1, read on the forward strand.
TCTCTGGAAGTAATAACAGCAGTTATACGCCTACGCATTGAGTCAAACAGAGATTGGATTGTATACACAGGTACAGATGCCCATGCAGCTTCAACACGATGCCACAGTTCATCAACCGTAGTGACTGGCGTTTGGTGACGAGCCAGTCGCTCGGCAACCATTGACCAGACGTTTTCTATTGGTGAAAGATCAAGAGAACGTGCTGGCCAGGGCAACAGCCGAACATGTTCCGTATCAAGGAAGGTCCGTACAATAACGGCAACATGCAGTCGGGCATTATCCTGCTGAAAAGTAGGGTTTCGCAGGGCTCGAAGAAAGGGTAGAGCCACGGGTCGTAACACACCAGAAATGAAACGTGCACTGTTCAAAGCACCATCAATGCGAACAAGAGGTGACCGAGATGTGTATCCAATGGCACCCCATACCATTACGCCAGGTGATGGGCCAGTATGACGATGACGAATGCATGCTGCCAGTGTGCGTTCACCACGATGCCGCCAAAGATGGATGCGTCCATCATGATGCTGTACACAAAACATGGATTCATCTAAAAAGATGATGTCTCGCCATTCGTGCGCCCAGGTTCGTCGTTGATCACACCATTGAAGCGCTCTTGTCTATGACGCAGAGTCAAGGGAAGCCGCAGCCATGGTATCCGAGCTGAGAGTCCATGCTGCTGCAAACATCGTCGAACTGTTCGTGCAGACACTTGTTGTCTTCCAAACGACCCCGTTTCTTGACTCACGGCTCGTGACGTGGTTGCACGATCCAGTACTGCCATGCGGATAATATGCCTGTCTTCTCGGCTGCCAGTGATATTTGGCCGTTGAGATTCCGCATGGCGTTCCGTATTACCGTCCTGAACCCATCGATTCCATATTCTGCTAACAGTCATTGGATCTCGACCGACGCGAGGAGCAATACTGCGATAAGATAAACCGCAATTCCGGTACGCTACAATTCGACCTTTATCAAAGTCAGAAACGTGCTGATACGCATTTCTCCTTCTTACAGGAGGCATCACAACAACTTTTCACCAGGCAACAACGTTCAAATGCAATTTGTGAATGAGGAACCGGCTGAACAATTTCCTCATTTAAACACAATATAGGTGTTGCTACTGGCGCCTGCTTTGTCTGAATGCGCTAAAAAGCTAATCATTTGCATATCACAGCACCTTCTTCCTTTCGTATAAATTTCATGTCTGTAGCATGTCGCCTTCTTGGTTTAGCAATTTTAATGGCCAATAGTGTACTTAAAGCATTTTATGAGGTATACAGCAAAATGTTTTTAATAATGAAAGTCATGCTTTTCGTGTTGAAAAATTTCTTGAAAATAAAATGAAATCCTATATCTCTATTATCACAACACAAATTCTAATTTTCTGTTTATAGTCGTTTTGTGACCAATCTCAAGATCAAGAATTCTGATGATTAAGAGTATTAGTAAAGCGGTTTTTACAGTTGCCTTATAACAACTATGGAGACAAATTTTAATTTCTTCACTGATTTAAAATATATTCCTCTTTTGATTTTTTTTAGAATAGTTTATTTAAAATATTCATGAAGAATTGCCTATTTTTCAACGGCGTTCTTAAGAGGTCGGTGGAAAATTACTTTCGCGAGCTGCGGAATTGTTTCTGGTAGTTCAAAATTCAGGTTGGTTAAGCTTTTACAGTCATCAAGCGTCAACTTTCACCAATAATAGATTCACACTTTTTGAATCCAAAAATTGCCAACTTACTGTATCTATGATTTTAAAATATTCATATGAAGGAAACATATTTGTTAATAAGTCTTTGAAAACACATTTTTCTTATTTTGAGTGAGCAGGATCTCACTTTTAATCAAGGCAGCAGAAACTTTGTTATTTACATAGAACTCTTACTTTAAATATTCAGATACAACAAATACGAGGGTCTCTCTGAAATTTTTGAGATACAACTAGATTTTTAAAGTTATAGTTACAAAATTTTAGGTGTGTTCAAAGTAGTCTCCTCCAGCATCAATGTACTTTTGTAGGCGAATTTTCCAGATTAAATGCCTCAAGCCATTCATTTCTTGAAATAGTTTAAAAAAATGCATTTATAGCCATATCAATCTCTTCTTCTGAATGAAAACGACGTCCACATAGGTTCTTTTTTTAGATTAAAGAATAACCAAAAGTCGCACACAGTTAGATCATGTGAATAAGGCGGATGTTTGATCACTTTAATTTGTTTTAATTAACTCAATTGTTAATCCGGCTGTATGTGAAGATACATTGTCATTGTAAAGCATTAGTCCCCTAACATACAGTTCTTGTAGAATTATTGGAAGACATTTAGTGATATACCAGTTAGCTGTTACTGTCTTCTGTCCTTCCAACTTGATGGCTTTGACCAATCCCGTACTTCTGAAGAAAACGGCATATATCACTTTTTTCAGTGCGCGTTGTTTTTTCACTATTGACGGCGTGGGATCATCTTCAAAGACCCATACTTTGCTTTCTTGACGTGTTGGAACGTCAAAAAACGGTATGTACGTTTCATCACCTGTTACAATTTTAGAAATGATGCGGTGGCCACCATCATCTAGCAATTTAAGAGTTTCTTTACTGATTCTGACACGCTCCTCTTTTTGGTGCTCAGTTAGATTATGAGGAACCCAACGGCAAACTACTTTTTTCATATATAATTCGTTATGAATGATTTTGTGTATTGCTGCGGATCCAATGTTAAGCTCCTGCTGTATCATTTGATAGGTACAGCGATCATCATCCATTAACATTTTTCGTATGGCAGACACATTATCCGGGATTACTGCCGACGGCGGCCTTCCTGTGTGTTCTTCAACCTGAAGAAAATTGCGACCTCTTCTAAATTCTCTAAACCATCTGAATATAGTACCACGATCTGGAGATTCGTCACTAAATGCTAATTGCAACCGTTGAACGCATTCTTCTTGATTTAATCCTGCTTTAAAAGCGTAGAAAATCATAGAGCGAAAATGTTCTCGTGTCAACTCCATTTTCTCTTCTGTTTAAAATTTATTTTATGCTGATCAAGTTGAAGTAAGACAGTAAAAAATCGTTTTCTGTGTTAAAATACTTTGTATTTTAAAATTAAACCATTATTTTTATTTCGTAAATTCTCGTCTGCGCGTATCTCAAAAATTTCAGGGTAACCCTTGTGTAATCAAGTCCGTATAGAAATCTTTCATATCCTTATAATTTAGATCAAACATGTCATTCCAATAACTGGTTTCTAGGAGTGAGTCCATAAGAACTAATATCACTCTTGCTTTCCTTTACATTTTAGAATAAGATTTTGGCTTTGTTTATTAAAAAAAATTAGACAAGTATGAGTAATTTAAACATTTGCTTAAGAATTCCTGAGGTTATCAGGGAAATAATTCTTTGAAGATAGCTAGTCTTTTTTTTTGTTTGTGAATGTTACTTTTATAAATTATTTTATAACTTATATAAGGTTATATATTCGATATTTACCTATTGCTTATATTTAAGCAAACGCTAATTGAAAACTACTTTCAAAAGTTGGTCTTTCGAGTAAATCTATGTATAAAAGTTTAAATTAAGAGTCTTCTTTCTTCCATGTTTTATTATTTATTTTTTATAGGGGAAGTTATATAAGTTTACAAATGAGTAACCCATGATTTTTTTTGAGGGGGGGGGGAGTTGACGCTGTGTCTAACATGATGGCCGCTGCCGATATACAAAATTTTAGACTACCAGTAATAAATTTGTGTCGAAAAATTAAATTAATCGCCAAATTAAGACTTACCCAATTCTACACCAAACCCTTGAAAACAATGAATAAGATATGCTGAAAATTCTGTTTATGACTCTAAACTTGTTAATAATTCTATGCGTATTTAGGAAGATGATATTTTTTTCACATCTGAGATGTGTGTGTGTGTGTATGCATTGCTTGTATGGAAAATGTTTCCTTTTCCTTGAGAAGCAAATAAACGCGCAGACATTTTGATTTACATCCAATCCAAAAACTAAATTTTAAATAAAGTTTATAACTATATAAACTTAATTTAAAGTTAATATGCTATATAAAAACCTTATAAACTCAGTTCTTTTGTCCATAATAAATTTGATTTTAATGTGAAAGACATATTTATTTACTTTTTATTACTATAATGTTTTATCTGAATGTTTAAATCGGAATAATTCCAGGACTAGTAATCGACAGGTGTGTTGTTGCACCTGTAGACATTTCTTAATGATATGTTGTAGTCAATAAGACATTTGCAAATAATGCTAAGTATTTAACATAGTATCTGCTTTTTAAATGTCCGCTTAGTTACTTGTTCCGTTTGTCGTTGTTACGTTTATATATTTTTACCTTAACCCTAATAATCAACTTATAAGTTAGTAAGTACAAATGCGTGCATTAATTTTCAAGCAAAAAAATGCGTTTCTAAAGTTTGCTTGTAGTTTTATTTCTTGGAGTTTATATATATTATGACTAAATAATTAACTTTTGTGAAATTTCTCGTTAATTTATTATTATGTAAATTATTTGTATCAGTTTACTTACTTCAGCTTTAAAGTTCATTTTCAATTTTTCATGAGATTCTATATGTGTTAATCACATTCCATATTAGCTTATTTTAAGTTTTAATGATATATCATTTGGTAAAGAAATAAGAAAGTCGAAAAAAGTTTTGGCTTAAAAATAAACACTGAAAGAAGTTTCAAGCTACATTTTCATGAATACAGCCTATATCGATCCATTTTATTTATATCAAATATTGTAAAGTATCATAAAATAGGAAATTTTGATATCCGTTTGTAGATATGCATGAATTATTTTTAGGTCGCAATTTGTAAAATGAAAAGTCTCATAAGTTTAAAAGCGTATTTCTAACTATAGTATATCCAGTTTGTTTATATATTGTTTTCTCTTCTCTTCATCCCCTATTAAAGTCTTATAATGTCAAGCAATATATCTTCAAGCGTCTTATGGTTCATTGTTATTATCATTCGTAGCTCTGCAATTACTGATGAAGAAGTAAATGAGCATTTCCATCCTGATTTCGACCAAGGTATGTAGTTCATCATCTACTGATAACAGTAAAATATTGTGTCATTTAACTTATATAAAGGATTTAAATTATAGTTACTGATGAAAAAGTAGATAAACTATAACATATAATTGCGATTGTATGGATATACTGCATCATTTAGTAATTTTTTTTAACTTATAATTTCTGCTTTTAGATTGCTATTTTTTTTATATTCAATTTATGGACTACGTCGGATTAAGATTTTAAACACGTAACCTTGTGTATTTATGATAATTTATAAATTTAAAATTGGATATTCAAAGATATTTATTCATTTTTAACTGATTTTAAAATTTTGTTTACAAAGTTGTCATGTAAATATAATAAAATTGAAAGATAGTTTATGTAATTTTACAATTTATATGAGTACTTAACTTTACATCAAATATGCGTTTATTTAATACCATTACTAAATAGATGTTAAAATTCCAAAATATTGAAAACATTGAATTTTCGCTATTATTTTATATTGTAATATATTACTAAATGGAATTTAAAATATATTTAATTAAATTCCTCATTTAATTTAAAATAAATAAATGAGAGATGAGTATAAATTGTATAGTGTACTTCATACAGTTCTCTTTGTAATTAAAAAATTTTTTTTTACTTTCTAATTTTAAAATATTTTTTATTTTAAAATTAGAAAGTAAAAAAAGAGGTAGTATATTTTAATAAACTAAGCTTCTTAACTTGAACTGAAAAATTTGAAATTTTTTAACATAATTAAGTGGAATAAATTAATTCTTAAGTTTATGGAAAATTTATTTTTAGTTTTAAATATTATAAATAAAATTATATAATAAATAAAATGAGCAAAATTATAAACGCAGCTTTGGTAAAAATTTGCAAAATACATAAAAATCATACAAATTAAGTTAAGCACGTTGCCAGTGCAAACAGTTTTGGACTTGAAATTATTATAACTACAAAGCAATAAAGTATATTTGGATTAAAATTGTTTTCTTGATAAAAATTTATGTTTAAACGCTTTTAGAATTCAACACTAAAACATACATACAGCAAGAGTGTTTTGAAATTATGAATCACGACTAAACTTTTCTAATCGATTAACAATATGCTTCATTAAAAATGGACAACTTTAGTGTGACGTCAAAACTAGCAACCGTTTCTAAGCAGTCATTGTTAAGGGCTATAATTATCGTTGAAACACCATTGCTTTGAGTGATAGATATTTAAATTGCTATTTCCTATTTAAAACTTAATATTTCAGGATAACGTGTTTCAGAAAGCTTATTAAGAATATCTCTAAAATATATTGGTTACTGGAATTCCCATGTTGTGTCAACATTAGCAACGATCGTTAGGAAAAATTTAATAGTGAATGACGTCACGACTAATGTCGTCCATTAGAAGTATTACAACAAACATATTTCGAATTAGTCGGTTGCTTAATCAACTTTTATGAAGGTGAATTTTTCTTTATCACGCAACTTTGAAGGAAATGCACGAAATGTCACAATAATAATGCTTATGGGCATCAATAGAAAACACAAGAAAAATTAACCCTTGCAAATTAAGTGACGTCATCACGGAACGACAGATTTCCATGTGTAGTTGTGAATAATGCAGTGTCCCTTGCTGAAATGGCAAAGTATTTGAACACTTTGTTTTTCATTGTGAAACTTTATCAGTTCATCAATTATTTGTATTCAAATATTTATCTGGTGTAATTGGACAAACATTTTCTTACAATAAACTTCTTTTCGCAATATATAATTTTTTTATACACCATAATTGTTATATTATTTCTTTGTCTATTTATACGTAAATAAACTTAATCATATTTCTTTAAAACCTATAACAAGTACAATCTTATAACATTATTAAAAAAAAATGCTATTTTTTCTTCAAAGGACAATTAATTTTATATTACCGCTTAAGTGCTTTAAAATTTGTATAGTTACAATTGAAATAAGCAATTAAAATTATATTTCTGTTTTTAATTACAGATATTAGGTAATATATTCATCAATCTAGATAACGATAAAACTGGAATATATCTAAAAGAAGGATACAAAAATTAATTTATAACATTTTTCAGACTTACCAAATATTTACAATTTTAAACAGGTGTACTTAAGTAGTGAAGTTCAATTATTATATTCTATGCGATTGCAGTAAAAGCAGGTATAGTGCTCCCTCCTTCAACAATTCTAACTATTTCAACATTGCTTTGAATATGTTTTAAGCAATATTATAAAACAAAATTTTATACATCAAGCATACTTCGCTTTTAAAAACATTTTTATAAGGATATAAGGAAATATTGAAAGATTTATATGAGTTGCAATATCAGATCATATTTTATTATCTTGCTTTTATAAATTTAATACCATTTTTCCAAAAAGAAAGAGCATTTTTAAATTGAAGTCTCAAATTTCATCGTAAATGACTGTTTTACTTAGAACATGTTAAAGCAACTATTTTCAGTTTAGCAAACAACTGTGAACAACTAACTTGAACTGGTCAAACTAGCACTCAATAAAGTCCATATCCTATCATTAGCTTATAAGAAAATATATTTGATCAAATTGTACCTGATTTCCAGTTAAAAATTAACGTAAACTTGATAAGAAAAGTATTTACAACAATAGAACGGATTCAATCTTTTATATTTCTTGAATTAATGATTAAATAGACATTTCATTTTTAGAACATTTTTCCACGAAATGCTTCGAAAATTTAGGATGTTTTTACAATGGACCACCATTTTATGATCCAGTTGCTCGGCCAGTGTCAAAGAACCCTTCAGATGATGCAGATGCAGAATTTTTTCTATACACACCGTTTAACTCAAAGAAGAAGTATATTCTAGAATCATCAAGAGAGTCGCTGAAAAACTCAACATTTGACTCAAAATATCCTCTTAAAATTATTATTCATGGTACAGGACAGAAAGATTTAACTAATTTTATAGTAAGTTTAATACTATTAATTTTGCTAAAGGTTTTCAAAAAAGTGAACACTTTAACCGTATTTCGTTGTTGTTTTTGAAATGTATTCAAATTTTTATGTTTTATAATATATATATATATATATATATATAGATAGATAGATAGATATGTGTGTGTGTTATAGATTGCTTTTTTTAATGTCAAAGGTAATACAATAATTATTAAAAATTCTTAGTTTTAATTTAAATTCAATGAATAAAGCTTTGCTTACATTATCGTTTAAAAATGGTAAACATTTGTAAGAGCTTTCCAATGAATGATGGAAGACTTGAATCAAAATTAGTCATCTTTAATTTAAATTAAAAGAATATTTTAAGTATTCATGAGGTACATAAATTTTAATTGCAAAATAATTTATTTTTGGCAAAAATAATAAAATTGAAAAATTGTGGAAATATATACGATATTTTAAAAAAATTCTGATAACTATTTAAAATTTTTCCTTATATTACTTTCATGAAACTGTTAAACAATGCTTACTAACGAGAACTGAAAAATGGCATAGTACACAATATTGGTCATTTTAATATCCATGACAATTATGAATTGAATAATATTTTTAAATATTTGTAAAACTGGTTCATAAAAAATCAAACTAAAATATGATTATTATGAAACATATCAAAATTTATAATACTGTACCGAGCTTCGGGGTTCGTGTGGATTGATAGTTGAAGAAAGCAACTACTCGATGAACACAAGACTTTTATTCGTAAAAATTCCACTAGAAATACCAGCTGTAATAATCACAATTATATACATACAATTCGTCAGATACGATAAGTAACAGCTTCCAATCACAGGTCTCAAATATCTCAGGCAGAGAACAGCTTCTCTAAACTAGCAGTCATGACTAATCGTCTTCACAAAACTGACTGTGTGTACAGAAACCTTCCTAACTATGTCGGGCTGCGGTATTTACACCTGACTTGGCGGGGAAATCTACTAATTTCGCCAAGGTTCTGTAACATTGCCCCCCTTTCAAGGACTGCACGTCCCGGGCAATACGATTCCCTGATAGGAGGCAAAATTTAATATTAAAGAATTTACATTTCAAGAGGATACAGAACACATTACATACACAAACAATTAAAAAATACAAAAAATAGAAAATATTAAAATTATCTATACTATTTACTAAGAGACTATGGTATACTAATTTTACTTTACATTACGATAAGGAGCTAATCTATCATAATGTACTACCTTTGGTTTTGAAGAAGATGATTTCCTTATACGAACTACGACGTCATTCAGTCTTTTAGGACTGTGTAGGGACCTTCCCAGTTGGCTTGCAACTTTGGAGAAAGTCCTTTACGTCGATTCGGGTTCCACAACCAAACTTTATCACCTTCATGAAATTCAAGTCCTGTCGCTCTTGTGTCATACCTTGTCTTCATTCTTTGGTCGTCAGGTTGATTCGGTCTCGAGCAAAAATATGGACATCTTCAAGACGTGCCTGAAGTTTCGAAGGTATTCCTCTGGCGATGAAGATGTATCTGGTGGACGACCAAACTGAAGATCACAAGGGAGACGAAGTTCGCGACCGAAGAGCATTTGTGATGGGGTGTATCCGGTAGTCTCATGGACAGCACTGCGATATGCAAGCAGAAACAGTGGTAGCTTCAAATCCCAATCTTGCTGATTTCTGGAAACCATAAGTGAGAGATTATTTAAGATGGTACGGTTAAACCTTTCTACCATGCCATCCGATTGCGGGTGTAATGGCGTGGTCTGCGTCTTGTCTATTCCGAAAATTTGACACATTCCTTTAAACAGAGCAGAGGTGAAATTTGTCCCTTGATCTGAATGAATTTTTAAGGGTGCGCCGAATCTGGAAACCCATTGCTGCACTAGAACCACGGTTACTGAAGTCGCTCCTTGATCAGGGATTGAAAATGCTTCAGGCCACTTAGTAAAGTAGTCCATGACAACTAGGATGTATTTGTTGCCATTTGAAGATCGTGGTAAAGGACCCAAAATATCCAATGCTATCCGCTCAAAATGTGCTCTTACATTATACCGCGGCAACCTTTCTTGGCTACGTTTCTTTGGTCCCTTACGTGCCGCACAGTCATCATAAGATTGGCACCATTTCTCTACATCTTGTCTAGTTTTGCTCCAATAGAAGCGTTCTCGAACTTTCTGTAAAGTCTTCATTACTCCGAAGTGGCCACCAGTTGAGCTACTGTGCAATTCTTTTAAAACATCTGAAATTCTTGATTTTGGAAGAACAAGGTGCCATTTGAAATTACATCCATCATTGGACTCCCATTTCCTGTATAACACGCCATTTCTAATATGGAGTGAGTCCCAAAGAGCCCAATATTGTTTAGTAGCAGGTCTGCAGGTGGAGTTGTCCTGCCAATTTGGTCTCATACTGGAAGATTCTTTTAATTCAAAAATTGGATTTATATCGGGGTCTTCTTTTTGGGCTTCTGTAAGTCCTTCATCACTCCATGGGTCTGGTTTCGATGGCGGTGAAACAGTAGCTTGGCGTACCGAAGGATTTACTAATTGATATTTCTCTACTCTAGAGCAATATCGGCAGCTTCCATTACACGGTCTCCTTGATAAAGCGTCAGCATTTCCATGAAGAGTGCCTTTGCGATGACGTATTTCAAAGTCAAACTCCTGGATTAGTTGAATCCATTTGGCTACCTGTCCTTCTGGATTTTTAAAATTTAAAAGCCAGGTTAAGGATGCGTGATCTGTCCGAAGCAAGAACTTTCTTCTATAGAGATAATGGTGGAAATGTTCTATGGCTTTAACGATTGCTAGCAATTCCTTCCTGGTTGTACAATCATTTCGCTCCGATTTCGACAAACATTTACTCCAATAAGTAATGACATATTCTTTATCATCAATCTCCTGCGACAAAACAGCTCCTGTATTTTTGTTGCTGGCATCTGTGTCTAAAATGAATAATTTTCCGGGCTGGGGATATGCAAGAACGGGCGAAGATGTCAACGCCTCCTTCAGTTGTTTAAAAGCTTTCTCACATTCATCTGTCCATAGAAATCTCTGTTTAACTTCTGTCAACTTGTGAAGGGGTCTGGCAATACTTGAAAAACCCTTAACAAATTTCCTGTAATACGTGCATAGTCCAAGAAAACTTCTTAATTGGTGGACATCTTCTGGACGACTCCAGTCCTTAACTGCAGAGATCTTTTCAGGATCTGTTCTTATACCTTCAGCAGAGATAATGTGTCTCAGATAGCTTACTTCACGTCAAAATAAATTACATTTGCAAGGATTCAGCTTCAGGTTGGCCATTTTTAATTTTTCCAGCACCTTTCGGATGTTTCTTAGATGGTCTTCGAATGTGAGCCCTAGAATGATGATATCGTCCAAATATACCAAACAGGCTTCGTAGGAAAGTCCTCGTAATACTGTCTCCATCAGGCGTTCAAACGTTGCAGGTGCATTGCAAAGCCCAAATGGCATAACCTTGAACTGCTAAAGTCCTTGTCCTGTGGTGAACGCAGTCTTTTCCCGATCCTCAGAATGTATCTCTACTTGCCAGTAACCACTCTTGAGATCCAAAGTCGAAAACCATTGATTTCCGGGTAAAGCATCAAGTGTATCGTCAATCCTAGGAAGAGAGTAACTATCTCTTTTAGTGATGTTGTTTAATCGACGATAGTCAACGCAGAATCGGATGGAACCATCTTTCTTCCGAACCAAAACAATAGGTGAAGCCCAAGGACTCTCTGATGGCTCAATAATGTCATTCTGTTGCATTTCCATCAGAAGATTATCCACCTCTTCCTGCTTAGCGAATGGTAGTCTTCTCGGATGTTGTTTAATGGGTGGATGATTTCCTGTATCTATTCGGTGCTGTGATATTTTAGTTCGTCCAACATCATCTGATTTCTTGGAAAAGAGATCTCCGAATTCTAATAATAGATTTCTTGCAGCATTCTTCTGCTTATCATCTAACTCTGCATTCTGAAGGAGTTCATTAATTAGAGTGTCAGGAGGCTCAGATAGTGTGGCTTGACAATTTCTGTTAATACAGGTCACTGGAGTACAAGTCGCCAGCACTTCTCCTTCTTTTATTAGTTTTGCCTTATCGCTTAGATTAGCAATTCTTACGGGGATTACATTCCGTGAAAGGTCGACGAGTGAAGAAGCCACTAGTACTCCTTTAACACTATTGTCAGAATCTGGATATTCAATCAATCCATAGTGAAAATTATTATCTTCTGAAAGAGCTCCGGAAACTATCATCTCAGTTCTTGGTAGTAATGTTTCACTCTTTGCAGTTATATGATGGATTGTTTTGATATCTGAACATTTCGTCTTAAAAATCGCTATGTCTTCAGAACACGAGTGTAATTCATTATTTTTAAAATCTAACTTGAAATGGTTTTCTTTGAGGAAATTCAATTCGAGAATTAATTCGTCATTTATATAAGCGACATATGCCATATGATGGTACACGGCATTACCAAATGCAATGTTTAGAATGACTTTTCCATGCACTTTAATCGTATCACCAGTCACAGTTAGGAGGGTAATGCAGGGCGGCGTCCAGATGAGTTTCTCACCAAGTTTGTGAGCCAGATCTGTCCTAATGATGGTTACGTTGGCTCCAGTATCGATTATCATTCTGCAGGGAACTTCGTTGACATGTCCCAAAACGAAACATCCGTTGTCTCCGCCACTTACGGAAGAAATGTGAAACAATTTAAAATGGGGCTTCTGACTCATTGGACATCTCCGTCCCACGAGATGGCCACATATTAGTTTCCCTGCTGTGGTGGAAGATCATTTCCACCATCTTTTAATTTCGTGCAGTCTCTACGGACGTGTCCGACTATACCGCAAGTCCAACACTGAATTTTCATGTTTCTGCCAACTTTACTCAGTTCTAAGCTATGGAATTTTCGCCGCAGATCTTCAATTTCTTTTTTTAGATCATAGTCTGTATCAGTAGCAGAGACGGCTCTGATTGAGTGCCGGTCTTTACGCGCGGCCTGCTGGGCAGCCTCTATCTTAAGTGCATAGACTAGAGCAAATCCGATATCTTCGACATCGGGGAGTCTAAGTGCTTTCTGTATCTCCGGATCCCGCACACTATCGATGAAGTGATGAAGAGCCAAATCTTGACGTGTCTCAGCTGGGCAGTCCGAAAATGCTAAATGGGAAAGTCGCTGAATATCGGCAGCCAATTCTTGCAGACTTTCACCCGCTTTCTGATAGCGGGATTTTAACTGTAATGTGCTATATTCTTTATTGCACTTTTCTCCAAACCGCAGCTCAAGCGCATTCGATAGGGCTTGGAAATCGTGCCTTTGCTCTTCCGGAAGCGTTTCGAGGATATCGGCCGCGTCTCCTCTTAAAGAAGCCGCCAGGTGAAAAGCTTGGGTCCGGGGATTCCATCCATTAGCTTCCGCTACCATCATAAACTGGGTCTTGTATACCTGCCAAGATGATTTTCCATCGAACGTTGACAGTTTAATCGTGGCCAGGGAAGGCATAACTGCCACATTGGGTTCCTCATGTATGTTTGACATCTGTTTCTTCAAGCTTTCAATATTCTTATTCATATTGTCTAATGCTTCTTCAACGTTTTCTTCGATCTCCAAAACTTTAGTTTCAACTGAAGTTACCTAAACTTCCATTGCATTCATCTTCTCCTGAATGATATTGGCGAATTCTTCTTTAACACTTACAATGTCCTTCTTAAGTTCCTTTTTAAGCTCCTCCTGTCCATATTTTATCTCTTTCGTCATCTTGGCTTTAATCTCTTCTTGTCCAGCTTTCATCTCTTCTTGTCTAGATTTCATCTCTTCTTGTCCAACTTTCATCTCTTCTTGTCCAGCTTTCATCTCTTCTTGTCCAGCTTTCATCTGAGCCATCGACTCCGTTAATTTTTCAAGAAGACTTTTCGTTAAATCCATATCCATTTTTCTTGTGACACGCTGCATCAATTCTTCAACCCCGCTTCTAACACCAGTTGTACCGAGCTTCGGGGTTTGTGTGGATTGAGAGTTGAAGAAAGCAACTACTCGATGAACACAAGACTTTTATTCATAAAAATTCCACTAGAAATACCAGTTGTAATAATCACAATTATATAGATACAATTCGTCAGATACGATAAGTAACAGCTTCCAATCACAGGTCTCAAATACCTCTGGCAGAGAACAGCTTCTCTAAACTAGCAGTCACGACTAATCGTCTTCACAAAACTGACTGTGTGTACTACTGAAGGTTGTTACAAATTTATAAATAATACAATAATTATTTATCAATTTGTAACAACCTTCCTAACTATGTCGAGCTGCGGTATTTATACCTGACTTGGCGGGGAAATCTACTAATTTCGCCAAGGTTCTGGAAGCTTCTAGGCTATCTCGCTAAATATTGGTTCTAGAGCTTAGGTGATGGATGTTTCGAGAAGCATCCATTTCTCGCCAACTCGCCAAGTTTTCTCGCCAAAACATCGCCAAGTCCCCAAATCGTTAGAAAACCCACTTTTAACGTATAAAACGTCTAAATACCGCAATTTTCGCCCAAAATGTGAGGATTCCCGATCTGTCTGAGATATTTTAAGACATATACAATAATTATTTATGAATTTGTAACAATACTTATTCCATAATTTTTCATGCATATTTGTATAAATTTCCTATAGTGTAATACATTTTTTCATTTACAATTAGTCTTAAATAAGAATTTATCAAACTTGAAGTACTTTTCCAACTAGTTGTTCAAACCAACAATAATTACTGAAAGCAAAAGATTCGTGCCATTTTTTAAACACAATCTATATAATTAGATTTTGAAACTCAAAATCTAATTATACATATTGCCTACTCGAAAAATGTGTTACCAATGAACTATACTGAGAGAAATATATAAAAATGTTCATTTCAAAGTATTTCTGATTTAAATTTTTTTGACAATCAAACCATTGCCTTTACAACAAACTATTGGTTCAACCTATAGGTATCTATAGGTAAACCTATAGGTATATTAAAAATATATGATAACTAAAATAGGCGAAATATTTTCTTGGTGTAATATACTTATAAAAAATAAACAATTACTTACATGAAAAAATAATTAAAACATTCATATTCATTTTTAATGATTTCTTTTGTTAGGCCATGAAAGATGCACTGTTAGACGAAGGGAAATATAACATAATAGTTGTTAACTGGACATGTTGTGCTGGTCCAAGTGTGTTTGATGCAATAGGAAATGGAAGACTAGTTGCGGCTATGGTTGCAAAACAGATACAATTTTTAATGGTGAGAAAATTATTTCTAGCTATCTGCATTTATACATTGTTCTTGTGTTTTTACTGAAAACTTTTTCTAATACTTAAAAATCCTTTTTGGTTTGTGTTTTTCCAGCTCTTTATATTTTCATTTATTTTATTAAATAATTTTTAAAACAATTTACATATTTAATTTATATTTATAACTTAACTATTTATATATACTAATACTATCATTATTATTAATATTAAATCCTATATGAGTCCTAAATTTGAAAACAAATAAAATGTATATCTACGCACACATAAAGTAAATTGTTACACCTGAAGTAATGATCTTGATTTGAAGTTGGTAATTTCGATACATGTGGTTGCCATTTTATTACTCAATTCGGCGACGATGCTGCATATAATAAAATAAAATTTTCCATATACTTATGTCATAATCCTAATCAGAACAAACTCAGAAAAATTGATTTAATTTTAGTATATTAATTCAGTCTATTTATATAATTAATTCAAGTTTTAGTATATTTACTTGGAAATTCTAATCATTTCTAAAATTCGGGAAATTTGAGGGTCTCGTAATTATTTTTCAGTAAACTGCATTATATTTTTAAGTCATATTTTATATCGATAAATATTTTGTAATTTGCAGAATGAAACGAGTTTACAGTCAAGTGATGCTCATATTATTGGACATAGTTTAGGAGCTCATATAGCTGGATGGGTGGGCGAAAGAATACAAAATTTAGGAAGGATTTCTGGTAAAACATTTAGCTCTCATTAATATGTAATTAAACTCATATCATAACTATATTTCTTGCCTCAATTTTTTTAAAAAAAAATTTGTTTATGAACTTGAAACATGAGAAAATATAAACTTTTAGCAATGATTTTTTTTTTTAAATGATTAACACCATTACTTTTAAATACATCTTATATAAATTACAGCAAAAATATAAATTACCATTTACTTATATATAATAATAAAACTAAGTCTTATTTCGATGTAATTAAAGAATGAATTCTTTTTACAAATTTACATTTAAAATACATTGGATAAGTAAATAATTAAATATGTCAAATATTAAAAAGTATTTTCGTAATGATATGGTTTTGCAGGTGTAGAAGATAAAATAGAAGAAGAATATTGAACTGAAAAATTTGACTTTAAATATTGAAAATGCTGAATAAAGTACTCAGCCAAATAAAAAAGCTAATGCTTAAAATATTACACAAAAAGAATGTCAATACTTACACCCTAAAAATATCTCCCTGCGCACCAAGGGATACCACACAGGGGCCGAAGATACAACAAATGTACTCCATAACAAATCCAAATAAATCATGAGAAAAAAAAAATAATAACAAAAGAAGGCAGCGAGAAAAAAGAGATATAAAAATAAAAAAAGAGATAGGAAACAGCATGAAAAATATTTCTAAAAAATACAAAATTCTCTTAAGTCACTAGGTCCACTAAAATCGGGGGCCATCTGTTATTTAAGTTCTTTCCGCAGCTCGTTACGTTCTTGTGAAACAGATGGGCATTTAAGAAGAATTAACAGAAGGGTTGTGAATCCCGGAGTTGCACCTGCACATGTCACTGTTTTTAATGTGGAAACGGTGTAGGTAGCTATTGAATTTTTCATGTCCAGTGAAGAATTGCGTAATTTTGAAGACAGTGTAGAACTAGTGGTCCTTAATTCTGCAGGGAACTGAAGGTAAGAAAGATTCAGTCGATTTACAATTAGGATAGGAAACAAAACCTGAATTCTGTGATAATGTTCTTTTTGGTGATGGTTTTAAAAAAAATTTGGGTAGACTGGTATCGAGTTAATTTGTAAGTGAAAGAGAAGATTTGTCCCGGAAATCTGCTCTTTCATTTCCATAAACGCCACTGTGACCCTTGACTTGAGAGAAACTGAAATATTTTTGATATTGCACATATTAATTGAAATCTGGACCTTTACAATAAGTTATCCAAACCTTGTTACATCTTGCAGAGCCAGTAAAGATGACATCGAGTCACTGCAAATTAAAAATTTTTAAAAGGTTTGTTTATGGCATCTTTAACAACAAGATTAATTGCAGAGTAATTCCGCTTGGAAAATGGAACTATAATCATTAATGCGGTATACCTGATGACTCATTTCAAAACCATTCCAAAAGCATACGTATGCAAGAACTACTTTTTCGTTAACCTTATTTCCACCTGTAAATAAATAAGATCATAGTCTTCTTCCCTAACGCTTTCAAATGCAGCAAAAGAAGCAGGAGATCTTGTCGATGAATGGGGTAGGAAAGAAATGTTCAAATCACAATTAAAATGGTTAGAAAAAGAGTCTTGAGCATAACGATAAGCCTCATTTTGATGAAGTATCACAACTTCAAGAGGTGGAAGACCAAAGAGAATAAAGAGAGCATCATAACTGATTGTTCTATGTCCTCTAACATTCCCCATGAGCAGTTTGCTTTGTATTTTCCTGATAAGTTTTCGGTTTATTTTTTTCTTCAAACTGTATCCCCAAATTCGCGATGCATAAAGAATAACGGGAACAATGCCTTGTTTATAAATCAATTTTGAATCTTCGAATTTAATACCTTAACTTTGATTGTAAATTCTATACAATGCATTTGTAAGAATGTCAACCTTAGCTAAAATGTATTTCAAATGTTCCTTCTAGGAAGCTTACTATCTACAACAACATCAAATTATTTAATTTTATCTACAACATCCAGAAAGTTGCTACCCATAGCAAGTGATAGTTTACATCAATGTTAGATTTTTTTTGTGAATCATAATTACTTTGCACTTCATATGACTAAATAAATTCCAGCTTGCACTGCTGAGTCCAATTATGAATAAAATCAAGAATATCTTGAGAAGTACTGCATAAATCGGGAAAAATTTTGCTCTGAACAATTACGAGTAAGTCATCTGCGAAAGCAATTTTCCAGCCCTTAAATGCATTCAATATTTTCAGTAAAATCATTCATAATTAAGTTACAAAAAGAAATGAGCCAGAAACAGAGCTTTGTGCACATCCTTTTTGAATGTTAACGACTTTCAACTTATTGCCAAGAGTGAGAACAGTCGTTCTGTTTTTCAAGAAACTGCGGAAGAGATTGAGAATATATGAAGGAGTATAAGCCTCCTTCATTAAAAAAATGACAAGGGGCCACCACTTGTTATCAAACGCTCCTTTTATGTCCATTGAAAGGAGAATAGTGAAAATGTTTCCCTTAACAATGTGATCAAGTCGCAGAAGTGCGTCCTCAGTACATTTCTGCGGTGTGAAACCATATTGGTCTTCACTAGTATAATTATGATTGTTAAGATGCCATCTTAATCTGTTTGTAAGAAGCTTTTTCAAGGCATTATCCAATTCGAGGTAATAATCTAATACACATAATATTCTTAAGGTGTGGTCGCTTTGAGTTCAAACACTTTGGAATTAAGACAACTTTAGCATTTTTCCAAAGAGCAGGGAAGAGAGAAAATTTTAAGCGTAAATTGAACACAGCAGGAAGAACAGAAGGAGAACACTGGTGAAAGTATTTAATCATTTCATTAGAAAGGGAGTCCAGGCCAGAAAATTTTCCCGTGGCCAAATCGTGAATAACAGCGTTAACCTCATTGACTGTAAAAGGTACATCATCTTGTACAGAGTAGGCCTTGTTAGATTGTTCTCGAATATTTTGTTGAAAGAAATTATCGTTTGAAAGATTGTCATCGGGGAATGAAAAATTTGAGATAGTACCGAGAGATTCTTTAAAAGAAGATGTGAAGTGACCTGAAGTGGTTTCAATGCCAGCAATCTCGACACTTTTACTAAAGTTTCTCTTCATGCCTTTATAAATCTTCTTCCATACATTTGCTGGGGTAACATCAGAAAGAAAGTCTTTCCAGGAATTTAATTTTGAGTTGTTAATCAAGTTTTTATACACTTCTTTAAACACACTCACAAATAGTGTCATTACAAATGGAAAGTTGATCCTCAAAACTACAATTACTGATAGCCTCATAAGATTTAGGCTGAAAAAAAAAAAACCAATTTGCTCTTCTACAATCAAAGATTTGAGGCCTGTATTGGTGTGAAGAGTTCGCAGCACAATCAGCCAAGGCATTCAATACAAATCATGCTATGGTCAGAAAGCGAATCGTAATCAGGAATGGGCCAATGTACGACATCTTGCAATAAACTTTCTCCAAAACAGTAATATCAACGTAGTATCCTTGACAACAGTAATATCCTTGAGTCGAACAGAAGGTAGGACCGAAATCCGCATTAACTATAAAGAGTTGTTTGGTACTGAAGAGATCATATAGTTTACCTCCTCTAGCGTCTGTGTAAGGACTAAACCTTGCTATTAAACAACTATTAACATTACTTTTGCTATTAAAGCTCATTCCCCAAATAAGTAGAGAAGAATTAATATTAGCCTTGAAAGAATCAATCTTTTGTAAATCAGCACCTATATTGTTGCCCGGCTTAAAGTAGTACGAAAACAGAATAAAATCTAAGTCATCTACAGTGATATCAACGGAGATCATGTTATAGTCAGATTAATTATGATAAACAAAGGTTGAAATGTTATTCGAGCGAATAATGATGGCTGATTTTATAACATCTGATTGGGAATCAAAGAATACTTTGTAATGGCTAGGAAACCCGGGAATACTCCCTTTGTAACAGTGAGGTTCGTGAATCAATGCAACATCGATATTATCAGTTTCCATATTGAGAAAGAGTTGTTGCGTAGCATTTTTAGACTTGTGTAGATTTAATTGGACAAAACGCAAAGGAGAACAATAACTATTATTCATAATCAATACGAGATATTGATATTTTCTTCATGAAAATTTCACTCGGGCAGCAACTATCATAAGGTTTACGATGAATATTTTTCTTTTTGAAGGATTTTTAGTTTTATTATTAAATTTAGCACAATTGACACAAACTTGATGATTTCTATTAGAACACTCTGAACTTTTATGGTTACCTGAGCAGGTAAAACAAGGAAGGTGGTTTTTACAATCTGCAGCCATATAATTATAACCCAAAAATTTGAAACATGTATGTATAATAACAAAATCATCAACTTCACACACAGACCAGTCAAGCTTGAGAGATCCTAACCTTAAAATTTGTTTACGGGTATTATGTGGAACACTAATAATAATATGTCTTGAGTCCCCAAATTTCTTTAGTGTAAAGCGAACTTTAGACCTTGAAATTTTTTTCTCAGATATTGAAATATCAAAACTTTTCTTAAATAAGACCTTGAAAAGTTCATCATCATGTAGTGATCTAGGAACGTGTTTAATAGTAATGGCAGGATATTTTCGTTTTGCAAGAATTGAAGAAAGAAAGATGCAATTTTCAGCCAGAACATCACGAAATTTTTTCCTGTAATCATCAAACACACATTCAAGTAATAATTTATAATTTGAAAGACTTCTTACGTTTTTGACACCAATTTTATTGCTTCTTGGATCGACTTGCGTTTTTAAGATGTTTTTAATATCTTAAGATTTAAGGGTTCGTTTTTCATTTGCACAGAGAGTAAGACTACATTTTTTCCATCGCTCATTTGTTTTTCAAATGTTTCTGTAGATGGCGCCACTACACTCGCGTACGATTTCTTCTCATGTATTTTCATTAACACATTTTCGTAAGCTATACCTGATTGTACGTTTTTAAATTTATCAAAATTTGAATAAATAAGACAACGTAACTCACTCAAAGCATTCTTTGCATCTTCTTTCACCTGTTGATTCATGTTTGATCTGGAACTAAGCGCATTTTTCAGTGGTTTTTAATTCATTTTAGCAGGAAGCATAAAATTTGTCAATAACACCAATGGCATCGATGTTGCTACCCCCCAAACTTTACATTCGAAAGCGTTTTGAAAATAATATTGAGAATTGTGATTTAATTAAGAATGAATATGTCTTATTTACTTGATCACATAATATTAAAAGATAGCTCATTACGTAAATTCACTCAGTAATTAGTAATATAAAATCTGCGTATGTTGTAGTTATAAGATTGCTTACAACTAAAAATTAGTTCAGTTTATATGCAATAGAACTTCAGTTATCTCAGTCCATTGCGTTCCAAATCCATTCAGTTAACTTAAAATTGGTTAATTGTATCTTTTCATAAAAAAGTCCATTTTGTTTTATTGTATGCTGAATAAGGAAGAAAAAAAATCAAACATTAAAAACATATATTTAATTAAAAATCACTTTTACATGCTATTGAACTTACGAGTACTGTACGTTGACACAGTATGTAAGTACAGTGCTGTAAATGAAAGTCATTGTTTGCTGAATATATTGGTCAGAGTAAGCTATTTCACTGGCTTTATCTGCTTTAGAGTAGCCAAATCACATATCCGTTTGTGAATGAGAATTTCTATGCAACAACACTCGAGCTGACGCCCTATCCACTTCGAAACAGTTTCAGATTCGCCAAATGTTTCACTAGCTGAATGTTCCGCTTCTGCTTCAACTTGAACATTAAGGTTATCTTTTTCCTCAGTACTTTCATTAAGTTGACTATCAATTTGCAATTTGAAATCCATTTTCTGACTCATAATCCCTTCCCCTGTATCTTCAATACTAACTTCTGAACATCCAGGAATTTTCAAAAGAATGTTTCTGAGAGAATTTCTCAAGTGACAGTCATTATCTTCTCTCTTCTCTTCTCTTTCCTTTTCTTGAACTTTTTATATTTTTTCTCCCTTTCTAGCTCTTCTTCAGTTTAATTTATTTTGTATGAAATTCTGAAAGTGATTCAGATAGACGTAGTACCGACAGTTGAATTTCTACTGTAGTGTCATTTTTAAAAAAGTTTCGGAAATATTATTTCAAATGCCTTTTAAATCGAAATATCACCAAATACTATTAGAATTTCCTATTAAATTATTTGTATTTTTAATACCTCATATTAAATTACTGATAAAAATAAACTATAGGTTATAAAGTAATTTTTAACCCATTATTGACGAATTATGATGTATGAGGGCAAAAAATAGTTTCTTGATAAATATCCTTTTTTTTTTTTTGCTGTAATTGAAGCCCATCTAATGAGATAGGAGTTTAAAATGACCACACATAATGCAGGAGTGCATTCTACAAAGAAACGGTGCAATAGCTTGTAACGCATTGTGTGTATGAAGTAATTTATTTAAATTAAATTTTCCATTATTTAATGGAAAACAATGGTAAGTTAAAATTAGACACATTAATCACATTGCTAAATACATATCCCATTTTTTGTTCATAAATGCACATTCTTTCCTTGAACAAGATGTTGGGGAATTTTACAAGTGTCTCTGTTTCTAACAACATTCATGAGTTCATCCACCAATTAATTCTTATCATGAAAAATTAAGCTTTTTTCTTTTTAAAGTTGCTCTCTAACCACATTATTATTATTATTATTTATATATTTATTTTTTTGCCTTTGCACATTGACTTTGTAGAATTATGGATCATTGATCTAAATTATTGTACATTATATGAATTAAAAGGAGTTCAAGTTTTTTATTCGCAATATATTAGGAAATAATAAAAATGTAATGCAAAACCTTTTTTTGAATGGAAATTCGAATTAATATACTTGGTAAATTAAAAATATGATAACATTTGATATGAATAGCTTGCTTAATATGAGAAAATATTACCAGAAAACTGATTTAATGATTTGCAAGATATCAAAACTGTTTTCTGGAATATAATTCAGAAGTTACAGTCCCGATTGTGCTATTGCTACTTTGTAATTGTGTTATTTTTTTTAAAATTTCATCAGGCTGCCTTAAAAAAAAAAAAAAAAAAAAAAAAAAAAACTTTAGAAAAGATTAATTGCATAACATTAATAATACGTGGGAATCAATTTATAAATGTATCAGCAAAACAACAAGGATTATTTGTGGTCAAATATATTTTTGAATAAATATGATACATAATGACACTATTAAGATAAATATAATATCACAAATATCAGTTAAAAAGTCAACAATTTTATTGGATTAAAACTTTTCTCAGTTATCACTTTTTAGTCAGTAGAATAATACACCTAATACACCAATAATATTTGAAATTTATTTCGAATTATAAAATGCTTCTAGAATATATCTATATCTATCTATCTATCTATCTATATATATATACATACATACATATATATATATATATATATATATATATATATATATATATATATATATATATATATATATATATACACTACTGTCCATTAAAATTGCTACACAAGTAAGAAATGCAGATAACAAAATAATAATATTTATTGGACAAATATATTATACTAGAAATAACAAGTGATTAAATTTTCAAAAAATTTGGCTGGATAGATCCTGAGAAATCAGTACCCAGAACAACCACCTCTGGCAGTAATAACAGCAGTTATACGCCTAGCCATTGAGTCAAACAGAGATTGAATTGCATGTACAGGTACAGATGCCCATGCAGCTTCAACACGATGCCACAGTTTAGTTGCCACCTTGTTACAGTCGCCAGGAGGCAACACAAAGGTGGCCTATTCGCACGACGACCTGTACGTTGTGTACCATTAACGTCTGCCCACCGGAGAAGGCGTTTTGTGTGGTGCCGGGAACAGCAGAACTGGACGGATCAGCATTGTGGTCTAGTACTCATTATGGACGAGAGCAGATTTAGTATGACTACCGGGTGCATAAGCATCTGGAAAAAGCGAGGAACACGTAATAATCCCTCCAACATCGTTGAAACGGACCAGATTCGAAGTCGCGGTGTTTTCATATGGGGAGGCATCATACTTGGTACATGTACTGACCTTCATGTCGTAAAAGGAGGTTCAGACACCGGATCCCATTATTGTAATGATATTCTCCTTCCTTATGTGGGTCTTTTCAGAGGTGCTATGGGTCCCCAGTTCTTCTTCATGGACGACAATGCTTCACCTCATTGTACAAAGACTATCGAAGAGCTGTTGGAAAGTAAGAATATTGAACGCATGGATTGGCTAGCAAGGTCCCCGGATCTAAATCCAATTGAGCACGAGTGAGACTTTCGAGGTAGAAGCTTGGCGGAAAGTCAACAACCGTCAGTAGCGATTCCGGAACTATGATTAGCGCTACAAGAAGAGTAGGCAGCCGTACCTTAACAATTTATTGACAACCTTATACTCAGTAATGGACAGACGATGTCAAACCTGCATAGCGTTCAGGGGAGTTCACATACCATACTAAAAGCTGGATGTTTTTTGCTAGAGAGCTGTCACATGGATGTTTGGTCGCCTTCATTTTACTCCATGCTCATTTTTACTAAAGTTCCTCTTTAATCATTTAGAATTTTTTGGAGAGTTGATTTTACTTTTCCATATTCTTACATATGGAGGATGTTCTGTTACGATTTTTATTGATTTGGAATATTTCTGAGTGATGATGAGATAGAAAAACCGTTTCGTCCTTAATTTTTGCACTCCAGTGTGTGTGTGTATGTTTATATATATATATATATATATATATATATACTATATACTATATATATAAGCAGGCGCCACTAGTGACACTTACATTGTGTTTAAATGAGGAAATTGTTCAGCCGGTTCCTCATACACAAATTGCATTTGAACGTTGTTGCCTGGTGAAAAGTTGTTGTGATGCCTCGTGTAAGAAGGAGAAATGCGTACCAGCACGTATCTGACTTTGATAAAGTTCGAATTGTAGCTGACTTTGATAAAGTTCGGGATTGCTGTTTATATTATCGCAGTATTGCTGCTCGCGTTGGTCGAGATCCAATGACTGTTAGCAGAATATGGAATCGATGGGTTCAGGACGGTAATACGGAACACCATGCGGGATCTCAACGGCCACCTATCACTAGCAGCCGAGAAGACAGGTATATTATCCGCATGGCCGTAATGGATCGTGCAACCACGTCACAAGCCGTGGGTGAAGAAATTCATTTGGAGTCATTTGGGTTCATTCATTCATTTGGGGTCATTTGGAAGACAACAAGTGTCTGCACGAACAGTTCGAAGACGTTTGCCGCAGCATGGACTCTCAGCTCGGAGACCATCGCTGCGGCTTCCCTTGACGCTGCGTTATAGACAAGAGCGCCTTCAATGGTGTGATCAGCAATGAACCTGGGAGCACGAATGGCGAGACGTCATCTTTTCAGGTGAATCCAGGTTCTGTGTACAGCATCATGATGGTCGCATCCGTGTTTGGCGACATCGTAGTGAACGCACCCTGGCAGCGTGCATTCGTCATCGTCATATTGGCCCGTCACCTGGCGTGATGATATGGGGTGCCATTGGATACACGTCTCGTAATGATAGGAAGGACTCTTGTTCGCATTGACGGTGCTTTGAACAGTGCATATTACATTTCTGGTGTGTTACAACCCGTGGCTCTACCCTTTTTTGGAGCCCTGCGAAACACTACGTTTCAGCAGGATAATGCCCGACCGCATGTTGCCGGTATTATACGGACCTTCCTTGATACGGAACATGTTCGGCTGTTGCCATGGCCAGCACGTTCTCCAGATCTTTCACCAATAGAAAACGTCTGGTCAATGGTTGCCGAGCGACTGGCACGTCACCAAATGCCAGTCACTACGTTGATGAATTGTGGCATCGTATTGAAGCTGCATGGGCATCTGTACCTGTACATGCAATCCAATCTCTGTTTTACTCAATGGCTAGGTGTATAACTGCTGTTATTACTGCCAGAGGTGGTTGTTCTGGGTACTGATTTCTCAGGATCTATCCAGCCAAATTTTTTGAAAATTTAATCACTCTTTATTTCTGGTATAATATAATTTTCCAATAAATATCATTTTGTTATCTGCTATTCTTCCTGGTGTAGCAATTTTAATGGCCAGTAGTGTATATATATATATATATATATATATATATATATATATATATATATATATATAAAATATATATATATATATATATATATATATATATATATATATATATATATATAAATTATATATGTGTGTGCGTTTTACATGTTTTTCTTCAAGACTGCGGATAGAGAATTTGAACGTATCTTGACAAATTGGCATTTCATAGAATGTAAAACACACATTTCATAAATAATATAAGGAAAAAAATTTAAAATATATAAAATTTAAAATGACTGATGTTTTTTTCAAACTCAACATTGTAAATTTTAAACGTTACATTAAATATAAACCGAATACATTGTTAACGTGTGTTACTTTCTTCTAAAATGCTATGTGCCACTTTTAAAGTTATATATAAATTATAATTCTCATAAAACACTAAATAATTACGTTTAAGATAATTTAATTAATATTTTAACATTTAGTTATCGATAAGAATTTGTAAGATTATTATAATTTAGGTAACATCTGCATTTACTGAGTTTTCAAAATTTCAGTTTTACATGGTTAGACTGAAAAAACTTAAGAGCAATGTATTTTGTATGAGTAATTGTTTCTGAGTGCACGAAATTTATTATACAATTACTACCAAAATGTATTTGTAATTCGGATATACCTTTTCTTCTAAATAGGAGTAGACCCAAGTGGGCCCAATATGCATATTGCTCCTCCATCTGTTAGATTGGACTCATCGGACGCCATTTTTGTGGATGTTTTGCATGCTAATGGAGGTCTGAACGCATCAGAAGGAAAAATAAAATTATTTTATTGCAATTTTAGAGTTATTTTTTAAAGCAAATTCAGATATATATATATATATATATATATATATATATATATATATATATATATATATATATATATATATATATATATATATATATATATATATATATATATATATATATTTCATGTAATTAAAATATTATTACAGAATGTTCCAATAAAATATTTGTACAATAAATAATGAATTCTGATAATATCTTATTATTTGAGACATTTAAACTAAATTGCTAGATTTAAAAATTTTATATAAATGAAAGAACCTTAGTGTGAATTTATTCAGATTTAGAAACAACTTCAAATTGATATCAAAATTCATAGAATTAAATTATTTATACAATGTCATCTATAGTGTACAGTCAAAATCATTAATTGAATTTATAACTATTAATTTGCAATTATTAATTCAATAGTGCAGCTTCATTTTAGTTTATATCATTTCACATAATTTTGAAAGACTTGTATATTGGCTACAATTACTTTTTTCTGAAATAGAAAATGTTTAAAACCATTTTTATTTATCCTGTTGGAATAAAACACAAAACAAAACAATTGCGAATGATTCCGGTCATTATAACGAATCTTTATATTCACAGTTTAGAGAAAGCAACTTATGTAATCTGCAAGAATATTCTCTTTAAGGGATCCGCGCATTTTTACGAGAGTGATGAGGGGCAAGGGGACAGATGAGTCAAGAAGAATCTCGAACAGTATCAGGATGTTTACACTAATTATATCAAGAGTGTTCTAATAGAGCTTTTACATATCAAAGCAACTCTCTCTCATGGATAGCTTCTTTTCAACTAAGTAATCAATCTTGAAGTGTTTTCTGATAAGAACCAGCAACAAACAACTCAGCTCTTTTTGGCTTTTTTATCGAAAACAAAATAGAACAAAGTCTAATTCCAATGTATGATTTTTGTTCATTCTTTAAGTAATAGTCAAAAACTTAATAATGAGGGGAAAAGCAGACATTCAAATTAATCAGTAGAAATTTCCAAAACTACTTGTAGATTAAAATTTTTTGTTGTTACAGCCCTCCTTATTTTAATTAGAGATTACTTTGTGGTATGTATTCAGATAAGAAATTTAGCGTTCGTAGTTTCGAAATGCATATCATTATATTAATATTTGAAATATATGTACAAAATAGCAATTATAATATATAGCAATGCACACACACATGAAAAATATGTATAAATCAAAACCGATTACGTTTTTTTAATAATTTAAAAGTGTAGTTTTTCTGTTTATACCAATTATGTCTTGAGTTTAATTTTATGCATGTTTTAAGTGTTTGTTTTGAAGTGCTAGAAATTATCTTTGTTTTAAGTGACCTCTACCAACCATGTCATAATCAACTGTTGAAAGTGCATTATCTTCCTGTGGAAAACACATCTCATGTGAATGAAAAAAATTTTTCTTAACTAATTTAGAATTTTTAAAAATCTCTTTAATAATTTTGTACTATTTTTAGGAAGGAAGATTAAAGCACATGCCTTGTATAATAATTTCAAGCATTTTTAGTTTACTTTAGGTTAATCAACGTACTCAAGTACTTCAACACATATTTTCAGAAATATAATTATTTTTAGAGTACCTTTATTACCACTGATTAAACTTGAACTTATGATATTCATTTTAGAAAATTCAATATTTGATTCATGGGTTTGAAAAATATATAAATCAAGCTATTTCAAATGTAATCCAAAATAAAGTATTATTTATTTTTATAAGTGGTTGGAATATTGCATGTCATAAATTAGTTAAAAATTATCAATGATGAACAAAAAAAAATACATAATAATGTATACTGTGGTCTTTAGTGGAGAAAATTCTTATAAAAGGCTCTAAGATATTATAACTCAAGAATTATAATTCAATATAACGACAATGACATAATATAATTATCATAAGGACATTATATTTAAACTGCTTATTATAGCAAATTTTTAATGATTAATATACACTTTTGTATGCTTCATTTAATAAAAGGATATTTGGTTTGGTTTAAGATACATGTGATATCAGTTCTAATAAAAATATATTACTGTTGGAGACGATTATATTGAAGGAAATAAAAATAACAGAGATTAAATTTCTTTTTTTTATGTTTTATAAAATATATTTCTCAATAATTAAATATCTTTCATCAGGACTAGCTCTTATAGAACCCATTGGTCAAGTTAATTTTTATCCAAATGGTGGTCAAAAGCAGCCAGGTTGCCATTCTGACCAGTCGGATGAGAACTGTAAGTATCCTTTATATATTTTATGACAATTAATGTAGAATTTTATTTCTTCCCCCCGGAATCTTAACAACGAATATCAATATTCAATATTTGAATCAGTAAGTATACACAAAAATAATTAGCTCACAAATAGAACCATTGTTAGAGTCACTTGAAAAGTACTTTTATAGTATTTATCATAGATTCGCTTTTCATTCTGCCATTGTCACAAACAATGATACTCTAATTAAACTTTACTTTTTTGTGTGGATATCACTACTATTCATGAACATACTTCACTTAGAAACTGTAGTAGCTAAGTTATATAACAGTTTTGCTGTCTTTCAAAGATTGACAATAGCATAAGAAAACGTTTGAAAAATAGGAATTAAAAATAATCTTAAAAAAGAATTATTTGATAGATTGTTCACTTTTAAATTCAGGAACAATATTTTTATTTGCTATGCTTTGTAAGAAAAAGTAAAGTATAAAGTAAGTAAAGATTCGCGTAAGAATTAATTTAACAGATTTTGATTGGAATTAATCTAAATAAATTGCGATTGTTAAGAAAAACGAAACATATCTTTGCTGTAACAACAAACAATTGTCATTGATTTACGGTGATTATTCAAAATCCTAATTCCACCTTGCGTGTTGTAGGAATAAAGTTAGTAAAATATTTACTTTTGAGTATTGTAATAAATTATAGTGTCGGACACGAAAGTGTGCTTTAAATATTTTGCAAGCAGATCTATTCCTCAGTATTTTGAATTAAAGCTTTTTTTAACTTGCTAAAATTATAATAACTGTATATAAAAATATGTTGAGGTAGAAAAACTAAATTAAATTTTAAAATCAATGTATCAAATTTAGTCAAACTCATTCAAATAAATAAAGCCACTGGAAATTGGCTTATAATTCTTCTGCAAAAGTGTTCATGTAAATGCTTATTCATTTTGCAAATCCTTTTCCTGGTGTCTAGCAAGTTAACCTGAGTATCACTTTTGAGACGTTGTTGCAATCATAGTGTTAAACCAGTATTTTGCTTACGAAATGCCTTTTTGCTCTCATTACGCAAGATCTGGTCCTTCAAAAAGAAAAAGTATTTTATTTACCTAGTAAAATGAAGTATTTAAATTATTTGTTTTTATTAAAGTCATTTCTCAGAGAATTTGTTTTTTAGTTAAAACCTTATATCATATTAATTTTATTTTTAAATTAAAAATACTTTGGATTTGATGAATTTCTAAAAAATAAATAAATAATGTATATAAGAGGGAGTACTATAGGTTTGTAAAAAATATTTAAAAAATTATAGAATTTAAATTATCGCAGGGGTATTGTTTTCGCCGAGTAAGTAGCATAATGCTGAGGCCAGAATCAGGTATAACAGTAATGATTTCATTTTTCAAATTTAGTAATTTATAATAACCTTGCATATTTAGTGAAAAATTTGATGGCTCGCATAAATGAATTCGTATATACATTAGATGTAAAAAAGCACTAAATATATTTAAAATAAATGTGGTAAAAGTAATTTTTATTATTGTTTTTCTAATTCATTATTTTTCTTAAGTTCAAAGGAAATTGCATTGCATTAAGTTTTATAAGAACATTTTATAAGCATATTGAATCTTTCTTCAGTTACCATTAACTGTTTCGTTATTGCTTTTTCACATTTTTTCTTAATTTGGGTTACCAAATAAATTATTCTCGTCTATATTCTTTTGATATTTTCAGATTCTCAAATTAATTTTAGATAAATATTTAATACCCTTGACCAAGAGAATACGCAGATGAGATTAATAACATACTTCAAGAATTAACTCTTTAAAAAAAGAATTTTCCAATCACCCGATGTCTACTGACTGTGTATTGATTGTTTGAAAATAATTCTTTGAACTTTGATTTACGAGTCAAATAAAATCCAAATGGATTTATAGAAGTAATGTTATTTTAAAATAGAAAATCCTAGTCTTTTTTTATTAATTTCATTAGAGAAGAATAACTTATATAAACAATAACATGTGTTAAATGTACAAATGTCATCAAGAATATCCTTTTTCTTTTTTTCTTTCAACTTAAAATATCTACAATTTAATGATTGATGATATTATTATATCTCAAAATAATAAACCATGACACATGTTAGCTGAAATCAACATCATTTGAATGAATAGTTTTTTGCTTCAAATTCAAATCAAAATTCATTAATTTATGCTGTCCGACTGATTTTAATCACAATTCAAGTGCGCCACAATGAAGTTATGGAATATAAGTAATAAACTGATATGTTTTTATGGTATTACTTAAATAAGAAATTAAATTCTGTCAAGCTGATCTTCGAATTAAATTTTCTTGCTTATAGCTTTTCAATTCTTTCTACTTTCATTTATATATGTAGTAAATGTAGTAGACACTCATTTTTACGAACTCGTAGAGACAGGTAACATAAGATGAGACACCGACCCACCCGAAGGTATACGGTGGTCGTAGAGACAGGTAAAAGAGTTTTTAAAACTAGCCATTCTTTCATAAAATCGTGAGTGTTATAAATTAGAGGTTTGAAAAAACTAGCATCTATTGTATCTTCATTTCTTGTCTGCATTTTCAATGATCTCATTCCTAAAAAATTTTAATTTGTCAACCTTTTTACGGTGTTTAAATAAAAGTATATCTCGAATCACGCGTTTAGTTAAATAGAAGTTGAAAGTGAAATTGTTTGCATTTAACTTTCCTATGACTATTTTGACAAGTCATTGCATGATTCCCAGCGGATGGTGGAGCCCGTGATAAACATTACATTTTCACGAAGTGCGTATTGAAAAAATGAATGAAAAATGAAATAAATATTTTTGCACTTTTATTTTTGATTTTCGAAAAAAATGCGAAGTATTTCTTAAAGGAAAGTGTATAAGGTATACAAATGTTCGATTGAGTTATCATAAAATTTTATAATTATTATATGAAATCATTTAAAAAAAGCTATTAGAAATGATGCCCAGAAATAGATCTTTTTCCCTCTTATCATGCTTTTGTTTAATAAATGATTTTTTTTTATTTCTTGTTTTCACTGACTTTTTTAAGTTCACCATTTAAAATAAGCTAATTTATGCTAGAAAACCCATTCATTTCGAAAATTCTCGCTTTTGTCTCGTCCATGAAGTGAATTATTTCATAATTTTAAATCAGTTTTTGTAAATATATTATTAAAATTTAATTTGATGGTTTAGCAAATACTTCTTTCCATTTTTGGTATCGTTGAGGAAAATTAATATTTTACAGACCACACATTAAATATTTAATGCTTGATTTATACATTTTTGTTTTCATTTATCTAACATATCTTCTAAAAGAATATTTTTATATCTTTGATTTATACATGTATGTAATTACTCAATGTATCTTTATATCTTATCTGTATGCTATGATTTCCATCATTTATTTTTATGCATTTTTACCTTTGCAGTTACAGAATTTATGTCCGCTTGCAGTCACATCCGAGCAATGAAGCTTTACACAGCTACAATAAGGTCCACAGAATGTGACTATTTAGCTGTTCAATGTAGCAGTTGGAATAAATTTGAAGAAGGGGATTGTTTGCCAAATAAATCGAACACAAATTTCATGGGATTTCATGCCAGAAAAGTTCCTGGAGTTCCATATTATTCAAAATTTTATTTAAAAACAAGTAGTAAATACCCATTTTGTGAACCTGATAGTTCTAAATCTGATTAAAATGCTGAAGATTTGAACGAAACATGGAACAAGCTAGTTGCTAACGATGAATGTTGTTCATTAAAAATAATTAAATAAGCTTTCCTAGATATGAGATCATTTTATCATCACACAGTAAATTGTAATGCATTAATAACATCTGATATATATGTATTAATATGAAAATAAATAATTTTTGTATGCATGTGCATTTTGAATTTATCAAACTATTCATTTTTAATTAAATGAATTATAGCGACAATATTCATATGCATTAGATGATATAACAGAAGCAAATTACGATATATAATATACGCATAATACAAGGATTTTCCAGAAGGTATTGTATCCATTTACTTCTAAAGAGGCATAAATAGCACATTGATTTTTTGAATTATTACTTTTTTAAGAATTAGTTAAAATCTTTGTATCAGATATAAAAAATGCATTAAAGATGCTTTTATATACACTCATCAAAACATACTTTTGTCATTCATTTTTGTATCCAAAGTCTTGCAATTTGGTTTTTAAGAAATTTCTCAAAAAATATTTTTTTACGTATGTTATTTAAAAATAAATCATATGAACCCTACTGTTCGGCATTTTTTGGTTCGGAATTCTATCCTAATGATATAAAATAAATAAGGCATTTTAAAATAACCTGAAAGGACAAAATAATTAAAAAATTAGCTCGATTAAAAATCTCATCTATTAAAAAAGTTGTTCTTGTTCTTTGAAAACATATTAAATTCAGTTAACCCCAAAATATTATTAATTTCTCAATTACGAAAATTTATAAATTCTTATTTATTTTATATTTTTATCATCAATATTTATATATCAATTTTTATTTATTTTACATTACAATTTATGTAAACAGGAAAAATTTCATGAAATTATGAATTTTCAAGATGTTTTGCTATCCAAATGAGTAATCATTGGACATAATTCAATCAAAATTATCAATATTAAGTTGTTATTTTCTTTAAAAAAATTTAATTTTTTTGAAAACTAAATTTCTGTTGTATTATCAAATTGATATTTTTAATAACAAAAATTATATTTAAAATAAGTTTTCGGAAATAAATGAGTACTTATTATATTCGTAGTCGAGAGATTACTTTTCTAAGCGATAATAAAAACAAGGCATTTATTTAAAATTCACCACTGTGATCCTTACTTTCCAAGTAATTATTCCTTAATATTTATTCTCATTGCTCAAAGGTTACCAAAATGTTTCAAATTGTGTAGTGTGTTTGTAATACAGTTAAGATCATCATTCTCTAAGTCTATTTAGAATATCAAATTTATTCTGGAAATTAATCATTTCGATATAAATATGAAACAAAAGAGTTTGTTTGTGTAGTTGTTAAGGCAGCGAATCCTACCATGTGTGCTGCGCAGTTATTCTTCTACCACGTATTTTTCTGATTATAGTTTTTAAAATAATTTTAGATGCACTTTTAGCCATCAAAGAAAGGAAAGTGCAACAACACAAACCACTGTAAATTTGCACCATTCGTAAATTTCCAGTGGTTTGAGTTGTTGCAAATATTCTTCTACCACGTATTTTTCTGATTATAGTTTTTAAACTAATTTTAGATGCACTTTTAGCCATCAAAGAAAGGAAACTGCAACAACTCAAACCACTGGAAATTTGCACCATTCGTAAATTATGCTGAAATATATAAATTATTAAAATATTGCCTGTAAAAGTGAACATTATAGGCGTCTTCAACGCTTCCTTCAAATTATACATAAAGCGAAAATCAATTTAAGATCTGGAAACCTTAATTCATTTGTTTGGAAGTTCATTTTTGTGTGGAGTTCAATTGGCCATATGAAACATATCATTCATCATACAGGTGAATTTCTGAGTCTGTAAAGTAAGTCAGGAAATATTTAACGAATCGTATATGTGCAAGGTGTAACGAAGTAATAGGCATAAGAATATGAAATTAGCATATGCAGAATAAAGTGCCTGGAGCGGTAACAGTCCTTGACATCACTGCATTGCAACAATACAGGTAAATGCAGGTATGCGTAGGTATGCAGATATTCATATTTTTGTCATTGGTAACAGTAAATGTTGCTGACAATCACGGTCTTTTGTGAACTATAGTTTGATATTTATCCGTCATTTCTGTAGAAAATTTATACACTAATGAAGATTCATAGCCATTGAAAATCGCGTAATCTGACAATATTAAAAAAAAAGCTCTTGTAGATTTATAGTAAGAAATGTTAGAAAATTATGTTTAAATTACATCAAATGCTGCGCATAACATCTATACGGGTGAAGAATCACGGACCATCTGAGCCCAAAACAAAATAGAAATTTTCTGTGTGGGTTTTTCAAAATAAGTTCAAAAGTTCAAGCACATGGAAACAAATGATTGCATTTGACACGTGATGACAGTCACGTTAGAATAACTTAGAACGACAAATTCTGAATGGTACACTAGCAATTGTTCGGTAGAAATCACTGGAAAAATTTGAGAGAATATAAAAGAAGAAATTTGAAATATATTCTTTATCACGGCAATGCAAGCTGCCGCAAATCGGTTGAAACACGAAAATTTTCGACAAATCAAAGTATCGAATTCTTTGGTTATCCATCATACAGTGGTAATTTAGCAGCCAATGATATTTTCTTATTCTCGCAGATGAAAAATAAAAGTGATTAACGATTCTCGACACCGAGGAACAGGTTCATGCATTCAAATCGCATGTTTTGGAGGTACATTAATCGGAGGGTGAAAAATTGTTTGAAAATTTATTCAAACACATTCACAAGTATACTATGAATTTTTATATCTTTCTTATTAATTATTAAGTTATTATCCATTATATTTTGCTACTTTTAAGCAAAATCCAATCTTAAAAAACTGCAAAATATATATATTAAAAAAAAAAAACTATTGCGAAAGATCAAAATTGTTTAAAAAAATAATTCTTTTCATGAAAATGAACATTTAAAATGTAGTTATAGATTGAAGCATTTATTTTTATTTGCTAAAAAGTGTATGAAAATTTATAGCAAATATTAACAATCATCAAATAAAAATTAATTATCAATATAAAAAATATTCATGTATTTTAATTCATATTGACATTATATATAGAGGACAAGAATTTCATTTGATTATATGCAATTTATTAAAAACTTTATATAATTGATATTTATTAAAAACTATATATAATAAATACTCATTTAGTAATTCAAATGGAGAATTTTTTGCAGTATTTGATGAAAAATACAAATATTTTCTTAAATGCTACATTTCTGATGGACTAATGTGATAAGCGTTTAGCAAAATAATTATTTTAGCTATTCAATTAAAAGGTTAATTGTTTGAAAAATCTTATGAGAGTCTTTTTTAATGATTTTCATTTAAAATTAATTTAACAAATAAATTCTCAAATTAATCTGGAATATTTTTAGCTTAGATGTAAATTTTGAAGAAACTTTATAACCTACCAAAGAGCGTCAAATTTTATTTTCACACACAAATTAAATAATTCTTTTTAATAAAAACAGCAATGATTTCTAGTTCCAAACAGAGAATATCCATTTTATTTTAATGTATTTTATTCATCTCCTTTTTATGATATCAGTACGACACAGGAAATCATTTTAAATGTTAGGTCCTGGATAAATCAGACTTTTACAACAATACAAGACTAACAAATAAATAAAATTATCTATGTATAAGAAAAACAAAAGATGTGTAAATCAGAATGCATGTTGGGCATAAAAAGTTGATATTTATTAAAACTTGTCTACGCTTTCATTTCGATAGTGAATAAAAGCTGTAAATTACCCATCTTCCAAAATAACATGATTTCTGGCTTTCTTTCTCAGTAATTTAAAAAATTTCAATATTATGAGCGGTACACAATCTGGAGATTCTCATACTTGTCTCTTTTACTTCCATTAAATCTTGTTATATACAAAACTCCTGATATAGATATGGAGATATTAGATAGTGTCATAATAATGTAATTCAGTTTTGTATTAAAAATAATAAGTTTTATTTAATCGTATGCAACACTGTACAAAAAGGAATTAAATAACTTTTTTTATATGAAATTCTTGAATGTTTCCTTCATTTAATGGTTTCTTGTTCACTCTTTGATTTTAAGGAAATGTATCAATAATTATTAAAATTTTTATAAATATTGGTCTCAAATGTATGAAATAATATAAATATATGAAAATTTTTGCTTAAACATATGCATATATAAAAATAATTGCATACGTAATTATTAGTGGCGCCATCTAATGACTATCAGTGCTTTTACAGTATTAGTAATTGAAAAGCGTGGTGGAAATATTACTTGTCAACATAGTAAAAAATTGAAATAATTGAATTGCATTATTTGAATAGTATTTTAATCTTTTTTTTTTTTCATGAAAACACAGTAAAAATTACACTCTTACAAAACAAACAATTTATTCGTGAATAAATGTATTTTGAAGGGTTATTAAAACAATTTAAATCATCTAAAATCACCCATGGACATAAAAAAAAAAACAAGAAGCAAACGATGTATACTAGTTTAAAATGCATTGGTAAAAAATTTAAATTTTAAGAAATTCTTTTAAAAACAGTTCAAATTTGTCTGAAAGAAAAAGTGACTCAAGTCGAATGTTTGTAGTGATTGTAACTGAAATTATTGTACTCTTCTTTGAATAAATACGTTTTTATATTTCTATTGTCTTTTTTACTTCAAAAACTGATGTTTGATATAAAAATTTTCTTTCATTATATAAAAAGTTTCACACCTACAAATGAATGATTATTTTTTGGTGCTGTCACGAGTAAAAGATAAAAATGGACGCTAAAAGTTTCAAACAGAGGAATTATTGTAAACGAAGAACACAGAAATATTGAAAATAAACCTTTCTTAATTATTAATGATATTAAATGCTTTATCTTAACAAAATATGAAAGAATGTATATCATATGAATGAGAGATTCTTATATAATTTTCATCTTAATCAAATTTATATTACAGGACAAAACACAAAAACATATTTCAAAGTTAAATAGTTCCTATGTTTGTTAATGCACTATTTCCTGCAATAACAATTAATTTCTAATCTCCTTAGCACTTAAATAATTATTTAAAATTAAGTTTCTTATGCAATTAAATTCTCTTAAATAAATTCAATAAAATAAAACGTTTAATATACCCATTTCTTAAATTTTGATGAATTTTATAAATGAGACATATACAATAATTTGTATTTGATAGTACTATTCCAAAATGTTTATGTTGACTAATAAAATTTAAATATTTCAGGCCTGCTTAAAAAAATTAAATGCGATATTACAATTATTTCTCAAGCATGACTTTGTATACTAATTTTCAGCATTAAAAATGTTACTTAAATCAAAATCTTTTTTAGTAGTAATGATCAGTTTCAATGAAAAGATATTTACATATAATGAAAACTATTTTAAGTAATGGAAGTTTTTAATATTTAAATTCTCTGTTTATATTTTGAACGTGCATATTATGTTAAACTGTTCATACTAAAAAAATTACTGTTGTTATTCATACTAAAAAAAATATGTCATGGTATTGAACGTAAAACTTTTTTCTTTCTTTCTAGAATTATAAAAGAAGTATTTTCACGTGTTATATATTATTTTATTAAATATATTATTAAAATAATATATATTAAAAATATTATTTTTAATAATTTTCGAAATGCTGATTTTAAGCATATAAGAATAAAATCACATTAATTTTTTGGTCTAACAGCTTTTTTTATTATATTTTACATTATTTTGAAAAAAAAAAACTTAGCAAGCCATCAAAATAACTTAAGATGAACATTAACGTATTTAAATTATAAATATTAATAAATGTGTTTTATGAGAACAAATTAAATAAATAGAAATATCTGCGTCCTAAGCATTTTCATTTGTTTCTTTAAAAATTATATATTATTTTCAAAAATGTGAAGGGACTGACTTTCGTTTTTTTCTTTCCTTGCATAAAATATTCATGTATATTGAATGAGGAAAAAATTTCTAACTATAAATATTTTCCTTTTAATTTTTTATTTACATTAGAGGAACACAACCTTTGAAGATCATTTATTGAATTGCAGGGTAGTCAAAGATGGACATAAATAATTAATTGGGACTCTTTTTTTCTGTTTTATACAAAAACAAACTTGGATATATTGTAATTTTATAAGAGACTTACAT
Organism: Latrodectus elegans; assembly: GCA_030067965.1. Taxonomy (NCBI): domain Eukaryota; kingdom Metazoa; phylum Arthropoda; class Arachnida; order Araneae; family Theridiidae; genus Latrodectus; species Latrodectus elegans. The sequence goes on from CM057814.1 coordinate 77,187,693, forward strand.
ATCTTTTAGCTGCTAAGAACAGTGTATTAAATAGTTGAAATCAAAAAAGAGTCCTTCGCTTACAATAGAATGGAATCAAGTATTGACTAATATTCGTTTACAAGGAAGGGGAATAAAAAAATGCGTTTTAGTAGTATTGTGTTCAGGCTAATTCTAGATTAAACAATTAGAAAGGGCTTACACACATTTAAATTTATACTTACCTCATTGAAGAATCTAATTAATTCAAATGTAAATTCACTCTTGCTATTTGATAATATTTCATTTCGGGAAACAAAAAAATTAATCTGTTTTAAAATAAGATATCAAGTATTGAGTAATGTTTACTCACAAAGTAAGAAAAAATGCAAAATATAACCAGAAAAATAAGCTATTTTGGTTATTTTTTTAAAAGTTTCATAGAAACATAGATGTGAATTTCTAAAATAAATGTAAGCATAAAAATAAATTTGAATTTTTTATTTTTCAAGGAAAATAAATTATGAGTCAAAAGAAAAATAAATTATGAGTCAAAACAAAATACAAGGAATAATAGAAATACATTCAGCACTATGCTCCTGATCTGCTAATAACCCTTGCTTTTTTGATATCATGCATGCTGAAAGCAAATGATGATAAAAAGAAAGAATATTTTTTTAGGTTATGCAATATAACAGTGAATGAATAAGCCATAAATACTTTTCTGTTTGTTGAAAAATGTATTTCTAATGCCGAGAAATAATAAAACCTTCTTTACTCCCCTTTAATAAATTTACTCTATAAATAAAATGTACACCTTAGTGTCTACAATTCTATATACAGGAAAAATATATACAGAGTGAAATAAAGTCAACTTCATGTTACTTTATAGTTTGCTTTTAGTTGGCAGGAAAACGCCAAATTGTATTTTTAATAAAAGAGATGTTTTGTAAAATTATTAGGAAAATTCACTTAAGAATCTATCTTTTTTTAATCTCGTAAACTAAACTTCGATAAAACTGCATCAAATTGGAAATCATCTAACTATTCTTAAAGTTATGATTCTTATTACTTAAAAATTAGTTAAAATAGTTAACATAAAAATATTAAAAAATGATGATATTAAACTAATCTTAAGGGCCTTAAAAATGCAAGAAATAATAATTTTATACTCATGTAAATAGCATTAGCCTAAGAATTTGCATGCATTTATTTGGTTGTTGAAAAATGTATAGTGCCATTATAAATTCCGCCAATTCATTAAATTTAACAAATCCTTGTTAAATTTTCTATGTAAAACAACAAATAAAAAGTTATTTTAGTTGATTATTATCATTCTACAAAAATTTCACATTGCTGAAAGCAATTGTTGCTTAATTTTATCCTTAAAAATAATTTATATATAATGTATTGTGCATCATCACTCTTTTAGATAACTAAATCGTTTACATGTATTAGCTTTAATTGTTGGACAAAATTTCACCAAAGCTTATTTCTGAAATTAATAAATGGAAGCTTTAAAATTTTTAAATATAAGCTTTATAGCATAAATATTTAATGTAAGAAAACGAATAATGCATTAATATTAATGTAAACACACATTTTGATAAAAGAATAAAATTATTTTATAGCTTCAGCATTCGAATGCATCGTCTAATGACATATGTCACAGCTTTGTGTAAAAATTAGATGTTTTTCTGCTCTGTTCTTTTTGGTTGCATTTATATACCTTTAAATGTAACAAAATATACAAAATTTCGTAGATTTTTAGCACAAAAACAAACCATTTACCACTATTTGGCATATTTTATCATTAGTATAATCACGTTATAACTATTTGAATGTTTTATATTACATAACTCTTTTTAAATATTATAAATAAAGTTTAAAGTTGTTGAAAATAATTAATGTAATGTATTTTATAAAATTTTGTTTATTTATTTATGGTTCCTTAATTACAGTTTTCTTAATATATAAAGAAAGAAAAATGATACAAAATTGTAATTGATTGTGATGCATTCCATATTTTTCTGTGGAAGAATAACCACTTCTTTTACCAAAAGAGTTTCAAATTCTTTACAAAAACTTATATTTAATATGAAATATTTATATTTATGATATGTTAACTGCTTTATAAAAGAAATTTTAGCTATGCTAGTTCATGATTTAAAAAATGATGTTTGATATTTTTTTTCAAAATAAGAAATATGATATTTTGAGGTAAAAATTGAAATATTTTATTTTGTACATTTTATGAAATTTACTTCATAAACATAAAAAGAGAGAAAATATTTACATGTCGTTGTTTTTAAATAATGTCATAGGTATTAAAATACCTTTATTAAATATTTTCATACACGTGCAACAATAATGTAACGATTTTATGAATAATAGTATGCATGGTACAATTGGTATTCATCGTGTTCTTTGATATTTACTTAAAAATTAGAGTCTTATGTGACATAACAGCAGAAATCCATTGTAAGGTATTTTACATACTATGCGCTTTGCCTGTTGGTGGGACTTAATTTTCTATGTATCATATATTTTAAACAACACGTTATATCATTGATATTCATTGTTATTTCCTTAATTATTAGTCACTGAAGTATTCTTTCAGTTTTAAATATTTTTGAAGCTCCAGTGAATTACTTAATATTTGAAAGCTACTTATTTACTCTGCCATGTAACACCCTACGATCGTTAACAGGTTGCGTACTTATCCTGTTGCACATACTCTTTGTGTTGTTTGTCAAGAGGAGAATTTCCATAGACAACAAACTTAATTTAAGTACCTCGATTAATATAAGAAATATTTTCAAGCGCCCACTTCATTAAATATGCATGTCGATATCCGAAATGCGACATCTTACTCCCATTATTCGATAACAACAGCGACAGAATTCTAGAACTTCCATTCCAAAGCGTGCACTTGGCAACGGTGAGAATAATAAACAAACCACAGAAGCAGACCTAACACAAGGTTTCTGGAATCAATGAATTACATGAGGTAAATATTACATAAGGAAACAAAAATTATACAAGAGGGTAATATTGGAGCAACCACAGACACTACAAGGACTACTTATTTTGTAAAAGTTTCGCCATGTGTTACGATGTCAGCTTTATTGATATACCGGCAAAATTGACAAATGGTTACATCGGCAGTGCTTTTTTCACAAAAAACTAAGATGTCTTATAAAGTACTTCGAAGAAAGATACATAATATAGCAGTGGTGTCAAAAGTCTCATTATATTTTTCAACAAAGATAAAAAAAAATAATGCATTTTTAATTACCAGCTAGATGTGAAAAAAAATATTGAAAATATGCTTGTTTGAAAAAAACAAAATAAAAGTGTCACACAAACGCTGATATTCCTTTTTCATTATAATACATTCCTTTAGAAATGTTTTAAGCAAATGCGTTTCAAATTAAGGAAAACCTTCTAAATTAGAACAATTTAATATTTGATATGGTCAAGCAGTTATTCTGTGTGATAAAATATGTTAAAACATTTTTTTCTAAATATAATACACAGGAATACAGTATGAAAAAGCTTGGATTTTATATTTTCACAGAAAATAATCATTAACTTCAACTTATCGTTTTCCTAATTTTTAGTATATTTATAAGAATGTATCTGGATATTGGGGAATCAACCAATGAACATCACTGGCACAGAATTCTTTATTTAATATAAAAAGTACATCGACATATTTTTCATTTTGGTATAAGACAAATTATTAAATACTTTCTCTCAAGTTTTAACTAATAATTTAATATTATTAATTAGTTAATTTTAATGTTATTAATTAGAAATTAGGTATTATCTATATTCATTATAGGAAAATAATTATAAATGATGTATTTACCTTGCCATGTAACGCCCTACATTTGTAAGCGGTTGCATACTTATGTAGGAATACTTGCATACAACCCTTTACTCTGTCTATCAAGAGGAAATTTCAGAGTACAAACCGAATTTTGCCATGTTAACGCCCTACATTTGTAAGCGGTTGCATACTTATGTAGGAATACTTGCATACAACCCTTTACTCTGCCTATCAAGAGGAAATTTCAGAGTACAAACCGAATTTAAGTACCTCGATTGATGAATTAGGAAAATTCCCCAGCACCCACTTTATTAAATATGCATGCCGTTATCAGAAATGCAATATCTGACTCCCATTATTCGATAACATTCGCGAAAGAACTTGGGAACTTCAATTCCAAAGAGTGCGGTCTTATCACTTGGCTACGGTTACACGACAGAGCAATGGTATTTCACATAGCCACTACAGAGTTCAAAGTATATTTACTTAGTTGTGAATATACAACTTGAGAGAAATTTATATGAAGTATTCTCGTTATTATCAAAATGAAATTTCACATCAATTGCATATCCTTAAAGTTTCGTATAAATCGAAGACATGTCTCGTTTGCTGTTTTCCAGTCCAATTCTGCACTCACCGGCTGTTGTATTAAAACCCAAAATCGACTCCGAACATTCACCTCCGAGTCTGAAATTAAAAGACATGAATTTCTAAGCTGATGGACATAGCTCAAGACTCAGGTTTAGTCAAATAATTGGTGATAAACATCCGTTCAGAAATGTTTTAAGAAACTGTTTGAAAAAATTAAGATAAAGCACATAAATAATCATACAAATATAAACACAAGTTTATAAGTAAGGAATAATAAACGTTAAATAACGGTAACATAAATTAATGTGTATAAGATATTTATTTACTACTTTTTTAATATTTTGAATTTTTGTCTAAACAAAAAAGAATGGCAACAGCTCAACTTCTGTATATTTATAATTTCTATATTATTAACGATTTTTTGATGATCGCAGGAAATTATAGTTAATGATGTGTATTCTAACTACTTGATAATATTATTAATTTTAATGAAATCTTTTTTTATAAGATTTTCTTACCAATTAATTTTTGGAAAAGCTAAATAAGTTCTTTTGCAAATGGTTTTTCATGTTTCGCTATAGTTCTCATAACCTTCATGAAAATATTATAATCGTTGATTACCCGAAATAACTTTACCTCATTTTTTATGTATTTATTATAGCTTTATCATAGATTTTAACTAAAACACATCACTTATGCCTATTATATATAATGAATAATAATAATTTAAAATTTCAGATTTTTTCCCTCAAATTATTCTCTCTCTACATAAAATAATGGAATATTTTATGTAAAATATTTCAGAAAGATTTTTTTAACAATGTTCATATAAATACCAATACAAATAAAGCAAAACCAAAATTTGCGTAGTAATGATGACATGAGATCACACGAAAATAAAGTTATTTAAATTTCAAATAGGAACTGATGACTGATTAATTAAAATATCTTTTGAAATTGTCTTCTCACTGATAAGAAATCGTTTTTGTCAAAGATATTTTTTATTTAAATTTTTTCCGCCGAAGGAATGTTTCCTCAATTATCATAAATATCTCATATTAAAGATTTAAGATAACTTACGAAATAGAAATATACACTGATATTATATAATTGTATAATATGATTCCAAATTTTAATAATTATGTACATCAGTGTTTATAAATATTAATTAATTAACTATTTTTTATTTATGAAATCTGGCATTGTTACAAGAATCTCACAAAATTAATTCAAATTATATGAAAAAAAAATCATTCTTAAATATTAGGCCTTTAATTTTCCATACATTTCAAAATATTTCATTTAAAACTAATTTCAGCTTAACGTAAATTAAATTATTTCTTTGAATTTGATATATTCCAAAACCCAGAATTTTGATGTTCTCAATCAATACAGTATTAAATAACTTGTGCAATCTGCATTATTTTTTTAAAGCCAAAGTATTTATGATTGATTTATAATATTATTAAATTAAAAATTTAACATCAGTAAACTAAAATAATTATTGAAAGTTTAAAATTAATCAAAGAAAAAGATTATATAAAATATTGATTAATACTTTAATACACAGTTTATAATCTGCAGTTTACGCATGATTTTTATTTTGTGAATGATTCAAAAGAAGTTTTAAATATGAGTATTAGACATTCATTGAAAGAAACCATAGTTAAATATAATATAAAGAAAAATGTTTTTATTAAATTTTTGAAAAAAAAATTATGTTTAATTTTGTGATACAGTTTAAAATTAGTAGTTCCAGTTTAATGTTCTTTCAGGGTGTTTTACTATAGTATTACCAACAATTAGATAAAAAATTTTATTTTTATAATGTAAAATAATCTTAAGTATTCAGTCGCTTAGTTTCCTTCTAATTTTTTATTCCTTTTTCATTAATAATTCATACAATCAGGGAATGAAATTTTTTTATTTTATTTTGGAAATAGATATTATTGACTAAAAGATAAAAGATTAAATAAAATACTAAAAACTAGATCTAAAAGTGGTATAAATCCACGTATCTTGAAAATTAATCTAAAAATAGAATTATTTTAATTGCTTTTAAATTCGAAACTTTAATTATGATATTTGCCAAAATTATAGACAATACACAGAACAACTTTAGATTGTTAGACACTAAGCAGGTTCAAAACTGGGACATTTGAGGCTTATCATGTCCTAGAATTAGAGCTAAACTTTTCAGAATAGATATTCCTTGATTTGATCTCAACCACTGCTAAGAAATGAAAGACAGTATTTTTGCTTTCTTATCTAATTAGTGCGATTGCTTGGAAGTTTTTATGTTTTCTTCTTGCGACGTTAATCTACGGCACAAAAATTAAAATAGTACTTCTAAATGGACTAACATTTGGGGACTCTTAAATGTCTTCCAATAATTTATATTTCTCTTGGGCCAATGGTCACCACACTTATGAATTCTTTAAACTTTCAATCCGATTTTAAATATATATTTATATGAGTTACCAACCAAAAAATTAACTTTTTATATAAATCTTACATTTTGTTACTTAAGAATTTAATTTTTTAATAAATATGAAATTATTTTAAATAAAATTGTATATAACAAAAGCTGAAATTGAATGGTACAGACTAAAGAAAGTGAAGTGTTGTTAGAATTAAATAACAAACATAATAAGTTTTTTTTTTTTTTTTTTTTTTTTTTTTTTAAGGGAATTTACTATCTTTAATGAAAAGGTTGATGCTATTTTCTGCAATCAATGAGTTTTTAATGATAGAGAGAAGATAGTTGCTAACAATTATAATACAATTGTTTAAATGTTAATCAGTAAATCTGTTTCAGAACTTAATTTTGATAAATTTCCTACAAGGAAAAGAAACCTCCTATTGATATGTCAAATTAAAACTAGGTCCAGGTTGCAAACCTAGACCAAATTTGTTATTTTTCTTTAAGAACAGTAATCCAAATATTTTCAGAGCTTAAAGAAAGCTATTTTCTGCAATCAATGAGTTTTTAATGATAGAGAGAAGATAGTTGCTAACAATTATAATACAATTGTTTAAATGTTAATCAGTAAATCTGTTTCAGAACTTAATTTTGATAAATTTCCTACAAGGAAAAGAAACCTCCTATTGATATGTCAAGTAAAAACACTAAAGTCCAGAGCTGCCAACCTAGACCAAATTTTTTATTTTTCTTTAAGAACAGTAATCCAAATTTTTTAAGAGCTTAAAGAAATCTATTTTCTGCAATCTATGTGTTTTTAATGATAGAGAGAAGATAGTTGCTAACAATTATAATACAATTGTTTAAATGTTAATCAGTAAATCTATTTCAGAACTTAATTTGATAAATTTCCCTGCAAGGAAAGAAACTTCCTATTGATATGTCAAATTAAAAAACTAGGTCCAGGTTGCAAACCTAGAATTTCCAAATTACAATTATATTTCTTTAAGAACAGTAATCCAAATATTTTGCAGAGCTTAAGAGCTTATTTTCTGCAATTCAATGAGTTTTTAATGATAGAGAGAAGATAGTTGCTAACAATTATAATACCATATACCACTGTTTTAAATGTTAATCAGTAAATCTGTTTCAGAACTCTAATTTTGATAAATTTCCTACAAGGAAAAGAAAGCTTTTCCTGTTGATATGTCAAATTAAAACTAGGTCAAAATGCTATAACCTCAGACCAAATTTGTTATTTTCTTTAAAGAACAGTAATCCAAATATTTTCAGAGTTTCTTAAAGAAAAAGCTATTTTCTTGCAATCAATGAGTTTTTAATGATAGATATAAAGATAGTTGCTAACAATTGTACTACACCATTGTTTTAAATGTTAATCAGTAAATCTGTTTCAGACTTAATTTTGATAATTCACCTTACAAGTGAAAAGAAAACCTCCTATTGATATGTCAAATTAGTGTCCAGGTCCAGGTTGCAAACCTAGACCAAATTTGTTATTTTTCTTTAAGAACAGTAATCCAAATATTTTCAGAGCTTAAAGATAGTTATTTGCATAGATTTATAATGATTTACACATCAATCTTCTTAAAAATAAATTAACTCCACCTCCACTTTACGCCTGTCATCTTGAAAACCAAAATGTTCCTTAAAGAAACTAATTGTCAGCATTATCTTTGCAGAGGAATCACGATCAACCAACCGAAAAGTTAACTTTTACTACTAAAAATATCCTGGCAGCTTTCTCACATAAAAGTAGTGGATTATGATTCTTAAAAATATTTGCAGGAACAATGAATTCTTTGATAATTTAATATAAATATAAGAAAATATAATCAAGTATATAAATGTAAGGTGTTATAATCTTCACAATTATATATACTCTTTAGGAATAAATTATCAAATAGTTTAGTGGACAAAATGTTGGTGAGAGTATACAATGTATTAAAAATTTTTTTTTTTAATTTAATAAAGGTTATTTTGGATTAAGACGTAATAAAATTAAGTTGTATATATTCTTGAGAAAAACCTTTATTATAATATAAACACATGGGAAAATATTGATTTAGATAGTAATGGTTTTATTGAATTAGTTCTTATTTGACCGTAGAGAAATTAAATCAGATTCATTGATATCAGAGATCATTATAAATGTTAGGAAATGGAATTAGCATCACATATCTTTCCAATAAAACAAATATTTCTTCAAATATACAGCAAATTGAAATAATTTAGAATATTTTTTTTCGTTAGAACTATCCCTTTGATGTGTTTTCTCCATCTTTTATGCCTGATTAATAAGATTTACAACAAGTCGATATTAATTTCTAAAACGTAGCAAATTATTTAGATAAATACATTTTTTTGAAAAATATTTCACCTTATTTTTCTTAATTTTTATAATAAAATATTATTAACTAAGAAATTCTATAATTAAATATATTACTTTAATCAACACTATAAATTAAAATCAATTATTTGGAATATGAACCATATATCCCTTGCAATCGTCAGAATTATGTGCTTCTGTAAATAATTTTAATTTACATTGATTTTCAATAGCTTAATTTTTGCGGTTTTTTTATGATATATTATTGTTAGTGTATAATTAATAGAATAAAGCATATATTAATTATGGTTAACTTGAAATTATTTTTGAAGTCAATCCTGTATGTCTCTACTGTATTATATACATATTACGTTAAATTCGAGGTTTCAAATTAGTTTTCTCATTAATCCCTTCAATACATATTTTTTTCAATATGCGAATAATTTTGTTAGAAACCTAACAAAATTAAATATCGTTTTATTTATTTATGAAAGATTATAAATAAATAAAAGTGAATTGTGAAGCGTATGTTAAAAATATTAAAAAATATAATAATCAAAATTATACAATGATTTTTTTTAAAATTCTTTTTACATTATTTCAAATTACAAATTAATAAACAAATGTTAAAAAATATAATAAATTAATAAATATAAAATAATAAATCCCAAATAGTTTATTTCTAAAAATATTTAATTTACTTAAGAATCGTCTTTTACTTAAGAATCGTGCTGAATATTGATAAAAGTTGTAAACTGACAATTTTTGACTAAAAAAAGGTCGAAAATCATATTTTCCATTCATTCTTTTATTCACATAAAATATGCAAAATATTTTGTGTTAATGCTACAATCAAACGGCAGAGCAATTTCGTATGAAGAAAAAAATAAAGGCTGTTAGAAAAAAATCTCTAAATAGGTTACAAATTTACAGTTCCGGTAATTTTTATTGATCCTAAAAAAAATCTTATCTCTGACAATTCCTAAGAAACTTAGAATCATAATACAAAGTTTTTAAAAACTTTAGCCAAATAAAATTGTTTTAAATAAATTTTAACGTTAAATGGAGTTTTGTATCTACAACTAGCAAAGAAAACTGAGTAATTCACAAAGTTTGTAATTGCCAAATCAAAAATTAAAAATCATGAAAATTTCAAAATATATAACTTAAAAAACATTGTTATCATATGCAAGTAAAACTATTTAAAACCTATTAATTTATCCAAAATTTTAAAATTTAGATATCCATTTCAAAATATAAATATGGTGCAAAAATATATTTACTTGACTATACTCTTGAGACTCGATAGGCTTTTAGCAATTATTTTCCATCAAGATCAAAATTAGGTAGTACACAAACAAAACAAATTACAAATTGTGACAATCTTCCTTAATAGAATCTGATTATTTTACAAATTTTCTTCTTTTGGAAACAACACTTTGAAAAAAGTTTACTCTAAATCGCTTAATATATCCTGATATTAAATGAAGCAGGTCTCTGTCTATCTGTATATTTTAAGTATCTTAATACAAAATTTTTGAAGCAGATGTTCTCTTTCTTGTCAGTTTCCTTTGTCAAGCTCTGTAAGAAAAAATTCCTCAGTATGATTTCATCATCTTCCCAAATGATAACCATGGTGGCACGTTTTTTTTTTTTTTTTTTTTTTTTTACGCTATCTTTCATAATTAATAAGTGGATTGATAAGGAATGTCAGAATAAAGCTTCTGTCCATTTGCAACTTAAAATCAAAAGCATTATTAACTTTTTGAGTTGAGTACCAAATTCTGATAATCAATATAGTAATTGTGTAAAGTCTTTACAGTCATAAATAATAAATCTTTATTGGTATTTATGAATAGTTTTAAACTGCAATAATAATAATAAACAAAAATATTATTTTGCATAAATTTAGCAGAATAGTCACAGATAATTTTTAAATACTTTTAAAGACAAGGCAAATTATTCATTATACTTTTGAGCTCTTGTAAAGAATTTAAATTTGCAAGAAATAACCACAGTAAAATTCAATATTGAACAGTGTTTATTTCGCTATTCGACTGTGATACATTGTGGTTTTTTTTCATACATTTTTTTCAGATTGATAAATGAAGCATGTATGAGTTTACAGATCTTTCACATTCATTTTAATCTTTTTTTTTTAAATAACTGGTCTCTATTGAGAATAAAATATTTTGTGTAATATCTCTTTTACATGATTTAAGAGGATAATTTATTTACTCGACGTTATGAAGTTGGTAAGTTCTGATTACAACATATGCTAGTTATAATTTTTCTTTTTGTATTATATTTTTAAATACTTATTTATTTTTTTAAGTTGTTTTTGTAAACAATCAAATGAAATTTAATTTTATTTTCATTTTAACTAGTGATAAAATGCTTAGCGCTAACATACTTGAAATCTATTCTTTTTATGGAGTTTTAATTAGTGAAAATGTATAACTGAATTATCCTTTTTTTCCAAAATATTCAGATTGGTATTGAAATCAAATTATTGGAATTGAATCTTTAAAATGAAAAACAACATAAATAAGCTCATAAAATATTTAATTTACTTTTTAAATTGCATTCATATTTTTATTAATAACAAAAGCATGAATTTTTCATTCTCATGGCATAACATCGCAGTCAAAATATATTGAATGGTTATTTAATCAATATATATCAATACTATATCAGTATTGCTATTTGTCGACTATAAATATATAAAGTGAGTTGAACATAAGCTAATACTAATATTTAATAATTAGAGATTAAAAGTATTTTTTTAAGATTCTGGTAAGAAAACAAGTAAAAAAAATTAAAATCTTAAAATTTTCGGAAGGGGAATTTCCAGAACTCTTAAATTCTTTATTTTAGACCTGAATGACATTCGAGTATTATGATATAACTTATCAAGTTTTATGTATGTATTCTTGATTCTTGTGGATAGATGGCAGCAGAATCTGGATTTAATCTGTATTAAAATGAATTATCCTTAAGATTGGAAAATTTGCATATACAGAATTGTGAGGAAAACCTTTGCATTTTAAATTATGCAAAGTTTTAAAATTACAGAAATGTAGACTAACAACGTTCAGAATATAAGTTGCTCAAGGTGCTTCATAGAAAAAGAAATAAAATTTGATAGGAAATTCGAAGTGGAACAAAATTTTGAATTTTGGGTAGGAATTTGTTTTTAAATTATGGATAAATAAAGATGTTAAATTTATATATTTCATACCAAAGAAAACGATGATAAAACCTCATTGTTATTAAGAAAATTTTAGAGTTTTTATATTTAAATTTTAACGTAAATGATCACAAAGTTTTAATTTTGTTTATTCAGTTCATACCACTTAAATAAATTTCTTTTTTTATTTAAAAAAAGAAATTCAAATTTATTAGGATAAATTTTTTTTCTAATTCTTGACACATTTTTAAGCCTAAACCTAAACTCAGTAGAAAGCGAAAAAATTTAATAAAATTACATAAATGAATACAAAGTTATTGTGTTTTTATTTTGTTTCTAAACATTATTAACTACCAATTATCAATGAAAGTATAAAAAAAACTTTGAGAATAAGATGAGGTACTAAATCAAAATCTAATTGAAAATTTATCAATGATCTGAGTCTCAAGGAATTGAAGTTTAGTTGTTCTGCTGCCATTTTGTAAACTAAAATTTATCATTCTGTTTTTAAAAGTGTAATAAATAATAAAATTGAAACATTTAATGTAATTTCTGTTTCGTGAAAGATGGCATGGATTTGTATTCCATAAGTATATTTTTTGTCGCTCCTGCAATTGGAAGGTGGTGAGTTCTTTACTAATCCAGCCAAATATATATCATGTTCATTAAATGGTGATTGGAGTACAATATAAATCATGGCATCAATGTCTTCCTAGAGAAATGATGCCTATGAAAGTGGCATACCAAATCTTGTAGTCTATTTCTTGGTCCATGTTTCTAAATTACAAAAACCCACGCACTTTCCGTATTAGGATGAATGCCCCACTATTGAAGATGCCCTCATTTCCACCCTTTATGCCATGGAGAGATTAATGATGTCATAATAAATCATTCGGGCATTTGAAATTAATAAATAGAAATAATTAATGTAAATATACATAAAGAGACCTTGACTTCCTTATGTTATATTAAATGACATTTTCTCAAAGCACAATCAAGTAGTATTTAAAAGTTAGTTATTAAATTAAGCCTATGAAAAATGAATTTTTATTTTGGTTTATATGAAAATTGCCTTTCTAAAATATTTTTAATGAACCATATTAAATTTTTCAGAAAAAAATTTAAGTTCTTTTGCGTTTATATTTTTATGGCTTTTAATGTATTTACGAGCTGTATCATCAACAGTTCCTTGTATTACGGATAATTACATAAACTTTTAATGTAATCTATGTTGTAGAAAATAAGTGATAAAATTACAGTAAAACATTCATTATTAATATTATTTGTGTTCAATGTTATCTCAGAAAATAAACACCTTTAGCATTAAGCAAATGTAATTCAATAAATTCTGGAGAGAATATACTGAATTAATTTCAATGTATACATAGTAGATCACTTTTTATTTAATTATTTCAATAATGTCTTTTAAGATAACGCTTAACTTTATTTTTAAATTCCCATTTTATCTTATTTGAACAGGTATTTTTGGTCCAACAGTTGAGAAAATAACTAGTAGGCAGTGTTATGAATGACCATCGAGGAAAAAACAAACATCTCATCCTGTATACATATACACAAAAAACATAAACTTTTGTCATTATTACAACAAGAAACAAAATAAAAAAAATATTGAACAGTATTGAACAAAAAAATAAAACAAAATATTATCTTGCAAAATATTACCTAAATTCCACATTAGTTTTCATTTATATAAATTGCATTGGGATTATTATTTATATTAATGGCAATTCTAAGTGTAAGAGTTCATTTGTAAGAAATCATTTTTAAGTACCAAAAATAAATACTAAATGCGAAATTCTGTGTATTCTGTTAGTTGAGATGGGACAGAATATAATGAAATTGTAACACCAAAGCAGATATAATTTCAAAAAAGATATTTGAAACTACCAAACATTCCTTCGTTAAAAGCTAAAATAAAGTCTTTAACCATGCACCTTAAATTTACTAAGCAAAAGTTTCAATTATAATCAATTTAATTCCATTTCTAAGGACATTTAAAAAATAAGTAATGATAGGAATAGAAAAATAGAAATCAAGTGACCATGATTATGAAGCAAGTAAAAAAAAATTGGAAGTTCATGAGAGATCAAGGAATCGAAAACAAGACAAAGACCAATATTTCTGTGTATTTATTTGACCAGTTTTATAAAACATTTGATATAAATTAAGTTGAATTCAATTTGTAAAAAAAAAAAATGTTGATTACAAAATATGTAAAAAGTAAAAGAAAAAAACATTCTTTTAGATTCCATTTTTGCCTTGAAACTTTTTTTTAAAAAATTAATATTTCTGTAGCATGTTGGTAAAATAAAAATTAATAAGAAAACTACAAAATTCAAGTCAATGATTTGAAATTTTCATTGGATTCTTGAATCAAAATATCGTCAATAAGATTTTTAGTTAAAGGAAATCATTTCGTTTTATTTATATTTTCTTTACGGAAAACATAATGGTTGATTTCATTCTAAAATCATTAAAATAAATTTGAAAATACAAAAGATTGTTACACGATCAAAATGATTTTTTTAATTTTTTTACACAACCATAAATTTTCCACATACATATATAGGCACATAATAAATTTATATACATAAATTTTTCACATACATAGTATTCCTATCAGTATTTTATTAGTAAAATAATTTAAAACTAAAAACTTTTCCAGAGAATTTTTTGCAAAACATACATACATCATGGTAATGTTCTTTTTCATACTAAACAAAAGAGATCTTCTCACGTTTAACTACACTCAATGTTTTAAAGATCTTAAAAATAAGACATTGATTGTAGTTGAAATTTTCCACTAATTTTGGGATAGGAATTTGGGATTCCTTTTTTATCTTTTTCTCACACATTGACTGCAAATTTCAATTATAATTCTTAATTTTGGAATAGCCTTCGATTTTTGAAAAAGTAATAGTCTATCTTATCATATCTAACTATACAGAAAATGGCACAAGTTTTTTGATAGATACAAAATGATGTTTTAAAGCCTTATCTCATGTTCGATGGTGACAACTCAGAATTTACTTCTTCAGCTGAAATTAGTGAACGCTGATTCACCATAAAATCACACCCTATACAATAATATTATTAGCATGACAGTTCCAATATAAGATAATTATATATTCGCCTATTCACTTTGAAAACAAAAATTATAATGTATATTTTATGTCTCAGAAATTGCAGCCTTAAATTTAAAGAATCATACCATAGCTATTATAATATTAAGCAACATAGAATTTTTTTTTCTTATCTGTCTCCGATCAAAGCTCTGATTTCCATATAAACTGCATCAAAATGTGTAGCAAAAATATATTGATGTCAAGGATATGATTAGGGAGAATTTTTTATTTGAGATAAACGAGATAAGTTCCCTTTCTCCATAAATTTAGTCACAATTTTAAAATAAAAATATGTTTTGAAGATAAACTGAATACTCATAATGAGCTGTGGTATATAAAAGAATGCTTTCCAACTGGTATTCAGTCAGTTGTAGTCAGTAAACCTTTTAGATAGTTTTACACTGATGTTGTGATTTAAACCAGTTGAGGTAAGTAAAATGAAAAACGTATATAAATCCTTCCTAGTATGTGATAATTTTAAATAAACATACTTCAGAAAGGAGGATTTTGAATTTTTAAAACTTACTTTTAATATTTTTCATAATTTACGTAGAATTTGATAAAAGAAATTTGCAATTTGTTTTAAAAAATTTCAACCCTAGTTTCTATTTTTTAAAAAAGCTTCAGTTTTTTAAATTTATTCTCAGAAGTCGTTCTTTTCTCAGTGGCACGATAGCCTTGGGTAGGCTCTGGCCTTCTCAAAAATTTTCCTTCAGGCTTCTGTACTTTTGCCTATGGTTTTCCAATTTATCCCTCATAAAATAGCGAGATCCTCTTTTAACTAGTCAGGCCTTATAAGAATAGGCCAATTCCTTGTTCTTGTTTCAACGTGCTTGATAAAGCATATTTCCTGTGTTGAAGATCCTTTTTCATTTTAATAACATGATCAGTTCATTTAATTTTTTTTAAATTTTTGTGTATTTGATGATATTGTGTGTTTCCTGAAAGCACTATACAATTTTCAATTTGACCGTCTCGAGCCATCATCTTGTATGCCTACAAAAGTAGTTCTTAGTGTGCGCCTCTTAAAGACTCCTAAGAGCATTTTCATCTTTTTCTGCCATTGTCCAAGTTTCTGATAAGTGTATAAATATAGGTCTGATTAAACTTTTATAAATTAATAACTTAGCATTCCTTTTAATTAAGTTTAATTTCAGATACATATTTAATCCTCAAAAGCATTCTGTCGGCAACATTAATTTGTCTCTGAATTTCAAATGTAATGCTGTGATTAACGCTATCCTCAGAGACCAGATAGATAAAGTTATCAACGTATTCAAATTTATATGTACCGATTTATAAATTAGTAATATCTTAAAGCACTGCATGTATACAGTTTTTTTCTGAAATGCATTTACGTGACTTCTTTACTTTCCAGAGTTAGTTTCAAATCCGCAGCAAAAGAATTAGTTTCATATGCCCTCTCTGTCCATATGACAACAATATCAATACCAAAGGCAAATATTTGACAGATTCATAAAACATATTTCCTCTAGTGTTGATTTTGAGTCACGAATGATTTTTTTCTAATGTTATGTTTAACAGTAAACACGTATTTATGAATGAGTTTAAAGAAATTTTTACAGAATGTATTTTAAATCAAATATAATGATTCTCCTGTATTAAATGCTATTATATACAGTTTATTATTTCATGTTGTTAAACATGGTTATGCATTAATTGTGTATGGTTTATTAGGCAAAACTCTATTAAGAAATATGCTGTAAAAATTAAAGAATGTTTTCATGTAACCATTATATTATTTAATTTATAGTAATTTTTACCTCACACTAATTATAAAATAAGTAAAAATAAATTGCCTGCATAGAATGGAAATTTCGCTTTTAAAATTTTTCATATTCTCTATTAAATTTAAAATTGCTATTTGCTTAATGAATTTCGTTTTAAAATTTTATCAAAAATCTTTATAAAAGTTTTTAATTTCTTAAAATTAATCTTTAAAATAATTTTAAATTTAAAAATGAATTGGTGTGAAGTAAAAGCTTATTAAATATAGTTATACTTTTTTCCTTTTAAATGCAATTAAATGCCAAAATCATGACAGAAATTGCTTTAAAAAGCTAAAAGAACGTAATGTGAAAGAAATTTAAGAAATGACGATTTTTGGAAAATATTTCACAGTATATATCAATGACTGGAATATTTTTGATTTCTAGTAATTACATAAAAATTCGCATATATTATAAAAGTAATTATTCAAAAATAAGACACATATAATACTCGTTGAATTATTTTAATAATTACTTGAAAAATAATATTTGTGTTCTCATATTAATGTAATTTATAACCACATTTTTAACTTTAAAAAGTGTTAGAGTTTGAGTATTTTTTTGATACATTAATGATATAATGTAGCATGTTTTAAGAGTATCACTCTTAAAAAAATAACAATAATTGCTTCTTTACATTTTTTGAAAATTACCAATATTTAATACTAATATTATTCATTATTGCTATATGAATACATATGCTAGTATTTTTAAAATTTACTATAAGTATTTCTAAATATTTTTAAAATTATATATATTTATATATAGCATTATTTTCATGATATTCTATCACTCGATCCCAAGGAGGAATGATTTGTCGTTACATTTCTTTCAAAAAATTAAATCATACCTTCAAAAATGTTTGCATAATTTCCTCGTATCATTTTTTCTACGGTTATATTTCAATCATTAAAACAAATTAATGTGAAATAAGGTCTATTTAATTCATTAAATGAAAATTATAAACTTTGTATGTACAGTTAAAATTTTGTATCTTAAATTTCATATTGCAAATAAAGCATACGCCAAAGAATGTATCACAGTTGGAAATCATTAAATGAATGAATGAATAAGTTAATCAAGTTTAATGTAATGTATATTTCATGTTTTTAATTTTAGGTAAAGATTCTCCTCATAAATTTCCAAAATGTCTCCAGAAATAATCTTATTTTCACTGGCTACTTTATTCATTTCTTCCTGTACGGCTCTTACTGAACAAGAAGCATATGAAATATTCTATCCTGACAATATAGAATGTAAGATTAATTTTTTTATTATTTCATGATTAGTAAGTTATACGTGTAAAATTTCTAGAAAAATGAATGGCATGAAAAATCATGAATTTAGTAAATTTAATTGAACAATATATAATGTTTTGATATAATAAGATTTAAAATTTTTCCCCTAATGCAGTAACAAGCAATTAAATAAAAATTCTTTTATACCTGAGTTTAAAAAAATTATCATAGACCTGGTATGACAGAAATTTTGAGAAAATTCTAATGAATATAGTTGTAATTTGAAAATTCCGGAAATCCTTCACAATCAAAGTCTATGTAGAAAGTAAAATTGCAAAATGTATCTCCCTTTCTTCAAATGTTGATGATTTTGAACATGCGAGTGTCTGTTTTGATCAATGTTGTCCAGTCTCAGAAACTGAATCTATTTACAAAATTGTCGTTTTGGTTATTTTTTAAATATAATTTGCTTTAAAATTGATTTAATATATTCTTTAAATCTGTTTTAAAAAGTTTATATTGGCATGTATCGTAAGTAGGAAATAAAAATTTATGAAGAATGAGAGTTAATGATAAAGTTCATATTTTATTGATGAAAATTCGAATTACATAATTGGCAAAGATTTTTGTGGTAGCAAATAAAAATTGATGAAAGATGAGAATTTATAATAAGAGTTATATTTATTGATGAAAATCCAAAAATGTTTAAATAATAATATCTACATTTAACATATTACTGTTTGAACTGTTAAGAAAAATTTTCAATTTTTTTCTTCAAAAACAATAAATAAATAAATAAATAAATATTAAAGAGTTTTAAAATAGTTCAACAAATTTTAATTTTTAGGAGAACATTTCTAAAATAATGCAACATATTCATTTGTCTGAAGGGAGAAAACATGAAAGCATCTAAGCATTCAATAATTGTGTAAGCAGAAAGCATGGTATTTAATGTTTGATATTCGAAAGTGACAGGAATTGAAATGAGGAATATCTTTCCGAAGTGTGTGATTTTTCCGATATATTAAAAATCAGAAGGATAAAAATTCTTTTACAGAAAAAAAAAAGATCCATTTATTTAAGGCCATGTCGTAAGCAGCCAATGACAAGAGAATTAGTATGGCTTTTTGTGAAATCTGCAAGCAGATATCATGAGTCATATTTAGATATTTAAAAGAAGGAAGTCTAAAACATCTTCCAACAAGTGACATCTATAAATATGCTTGCATCAATTCCATCTGTTTTCAGATTTTATTTTGACATAATAGTCAAAATAAAATCTGATTTTTCATGCAAAATTACTCAGTTATTACTAAATTAAAATGTGCTAACAGCTGTATTTTGTCATTAAAAACTTTCTTTTAGTTAATGTCTCTACGCAGTTGCCTAATTTATCTCGTTTAATAGATTTCACTATCATCAAGATGATAAGGACTATTAAACCAAAAATATTTTCACGAATACTGTATTTTCAACTCCGATTATGAAGTTGCCAACAAACACCAAATATATTAAGTGTATTTAAAACCCCATTCACGGAGGATTTTAATAATTACTAATATGTTGGTAAATGTAAACATTTAATAGTTCTTGATGAATGTCATACTCCTCTGATCCAAAACATTGATTGATAATTGAGAGTACAATCATAATTTCGATGGTAATTTAAATTAATTTTCTATGAAATGTTTTAAAGGTAGTGTTGTTAAAGTTAAAAATTTACACTCGTGTTCTTCAAATTTTATCAACAGTATCGATAAATTTATATTTCTTTGACTGAAATCAATACTAACTTGGTTGATTATGGCAGATTTTTGTGAAATTAAACTAATATATTTACTAAGAAGTTCTGCACTACTAAATAAATGTGTGAGCTAATACGAATTTACAATTTTTTACTAATATTATGAGAACACACAAAAAATCCAAATTCTCATGGATTTATCTGATAATTAAACAAATGTAAAACGAGGAAATAGATTGAAAATCACCATACCATAATACCGTTAAGTTGGAGCAAATTTGTTTGAGATAGAGTGTGCCAAGATTTGACCACATTTAGAATTAATTTCTAAAAATCTATTAATTTTAAAAATAATTAACAAAAAAATTTTATTTTCAAGTTATTTATTTTTTACCTAATAAACTGTAAAAGTTCTGCATAACATTTATGCTTTACGTATTTTTTATTAGCTTTAACTAAACAGTTTCATCTTATCAATTTTTTGCAGCCGAGTTCGTCACAGCATGTTATGGAAAATTTGGATGTTTTTACACAGGACCGCCTTTTTACGACGAAAAATATCGTCCAGTTTCAGTACCACCAGCAAATGACACGGACCCAAGATTTTATCTTTTCACTCCTAAGAACAAGGACGTGGCATTTGAACTCTACATAGACAAAACAGAAGACTTCAAAAATTCCAATTTCGATGGCAAATTACCGACTAAGGTACTCATTCATGGACTCCAGGTCAAAGATTTAGCCAGTTTTTTTGTAAGTATACATTATAATGTTTAAAATATTTTGTGAAATTTTATAATTTAAAATTATCAAAAGCTTAGATAGTAATGGCATATTTTATAACTATAAAAAAATTTTACTATTTTGATTCAAATGGTGTAACTGAGATTCAATATTTACGTTCAATAAATTGCGTCCTGCTTTTATTTTGTTCTAAAACTCTATATTAGGACTTCCAATCGTAAATAAGTTCAAGCCATTCTCTGTAGTAATTTTAATTAAATGGGTTCAAAAAACTGTGTTATGAATATAATCTGTGTGAACACAATACATGTTACAAATTTTTAGACTAAATTTGCAATTATTTTCTTGTAAGCTTGTTTTAGGATTATAAAGTTAAATAAATTCCTTTTTATTAAAAATCGAAATTTCTGATAGTCTATATAACAAGTTAATGAAAATAAGTATTTCTTACTGTACATGATTTAAATATTTCAAAATGCCAATAGTTTTGCTTTCTCACATATTATACAAATATGTAATTATTGCTGTAAAATGCAAATATGTGTAATGATAATGCGTTTTTAGCTTTTTAAATTAATAAATGATTTATGATTTGCATAATCGAATTGGTAGCCGTATGGTTAAAACCATTGATTTTGTTTCAACTGTTCATGAATTCAAATAACAACTTGGTTTTGGAAGTTTTTGGTGTTCGAAATCCACAGTAGACTGTAGATTTTGGTCTAATTAATCCTTGAGTACAACAAATACTCATTGAGTGACATATAAACCAAACCAATCATAATGTACTCATGTATGTTATGAGATATTTAAGTAAAATTCTCTGAAAATACTGAAATGTATGTAACCACAAGTAATTCTTAAAAAATAATTAGTGAACAAGTTATTGAAAAGTGCTTTATGGTCATTAACAATAATTGGTACAACTTCTCAGAATGAAACTATATAACATGCTTTTGTCTATATTCATAACAATGAACTGTGAAGATTATATGGAAAATATTATTTGTATCATGAACATTTTTCCACAGTGATAAGTAAATTTTAAACTGTTAATCAGAAATAATTAAATAACTGAGCAGATTAGGTTTACTTTGCACTCCATTGAAAATGAATTCATAAAAGATTTTTACCATTTTGATGAAAAATAATTTATCAGTTGATTATACAAGCCTTTTATAAACTGTATTCTGTAATAATTGATTTTATTTTTTGCAGGCTATGAAAGATGCCCTCCTAAATCTGGATAATTATAACGTTATTATAGTAGATTGGACACATGACAACAATTTTCCTCCTTATCAAGCTGTAGCAAATGCTAGGATTATTGGTGCAAAAGTTGCTTACTTATTGAAAGAATTGATGGTAAAAAAACTTCAAAATATGTAGGTTACGTTCACATTAATAAAAATTAGACACTCTTAATTATCCTTCCTTAACTATTCTTAGAAGTTACTTAATATTTATTTCATTTTTTGGAACTTATTTGATAGTTGAAATTTATTCGAATATTTGTAGACATTTAGAAAAAAAAAAGATGTTGAATTTATTGATTATTAAAAGCTCTCATATAAACTTTTACATGTGTAAATTACTTGCACCAACTATTATGATATGAAAATATTAATTTGGCATGAAGTATGAATTTAATACCTGATAAATAAAAATTAATTGATGGCTTTGTGAAAGCTTACACTTATTCAGATTTTCGGACAATGCAAAGCGGAGGCTTCTTTCTTGGATAAGTATACTTCAACATGTAACTAAAATTTTTAAATTATCTGAAGGGAATATCAAACATCATGCTAAGGATATAACATGCACATATTCATAACTATTTTTGGATCTTAGCATGAGGCTTTAATTTTAGCCTAATGAAAACACCTCTAATTTTTGTAGTTGGTTAGAAATTAAATTTGTCAGCATTATGCTAACTAGAATATGTTTACCTTTGAAAATTATTATGAACTGAAGAAACTGAATGCATACCATTAAAAAACTTAGCAACTCTCCAAAATACCTGAATCAGTTTTTAATAAATTCTCCCTGCGGTGTAGTTTCTCAGAAGTTGTATGTTTGCCTGTATCAAAAATATTCCAACATATCAACAATTGATATGAACCTCATGTAAGATATTTGACTATCTGAAAAAATTTGAAGTTTCATGATACGATTTGCACCAGTGATTCAATTCTTTTAAAGTTTTATTTCGGAACATGTTAAAATTTCATGCCTGTGTTTATTAAATCATATTAGTTGTTAAACGAGAATAGAAATATCATGAATATTTATCTGGAATTATTATATTTTGGGACGCTAATCAATGTGCATCATTAAATGAACAATTAATCTTAAATCTAAAATCGTGATAAATCTAGAGAAACAATAAGGAAATTATTCATGAGAAAAAAAATTTCTTGCATTGCAAAATTTACAGAATAATAAATGAAATGCTTGATCAAAATGTCATATTTTATTTTTTGCTATAGCTAATCAAGAAATTGTTAAGTACTTATTAATATACTTCATAAGGTTATAAAGCATATAAATTAATTAATATTTATTTATATGACCGATAGACTTTTGAAATGTTTAAATACATAAATTAAAAATTTAAATCATTTTTAGGACGCATACTCTGATATGACACCAGAAAGTATTCACATAATATCCCACAGCTTGGGTGCCCAAGTGTCTGGATATGTTGGCGAAAGAATAGAAAATTTGGGAAGAATTACTGGTAAAAAACATTTTTTGAATGTAATAAAAGTCAAATATAGATATTAATGAAAATGAATTAAAAATTCGATTGATTCTATTTAATTTATACTGAAAACACATAAATGCATAACTAAATTATATATTTACTAAACAATTTAATTTTGTTTAAAATTGCTAGCGTAAATAATTAATCTTTGTTTAACGTTTTTTCATCATATTAATATTTGCATTAAAATTTCTAAAATTAGACGGAAATCAAAATATGTACTTATTTGAAATTTATTGGCTTATTTTTAAAGATTTTATTAATACATAATAATCGATAAAAATTGTTCCAAAATGTGCCAAAGCACAATGTAATTAACAGGTTACATCAAAATTTAGTCTCAACTATAGTTTCAATAATTAAATAAGTGTCAAAAAATATCCAAAACTATTTAGTTTTTATAACGTATGTAGGATGAAACCACACTTTTGAAGATATCAACGGAAATTCTACTCCAATGAAGTTATTATCTATCCCTTCTTTCTAAAAACTCAATCAATCTTGAAAAACTTAAATAAATTTTTGTGTATTTAAGTTAACTACTTGAAAAAACAAATTATATATAAATAAAATCTTTTGTTCTTAATTATATACTGAAAAGACTTATCTAAGATTGTAAGTCAAGGAAAAAAAACTGATAAGCATGGAGTTCTGAAAAATACTCGATATTTTGAGTAATTATGGTATCTACATTATGGAATTATCATTACCACATATCTTTTTAAAATGGTAAAACAAATATAAGAAAATTCAATCTTATCAAATTCTTTTTGAGTTAGTTTTTCAGACCTTTGAAAGTGTAAATATGCTCGTTTTAACTTTTCTTTACGTGATTTTACTAAAATTATTGAAACATATTTACATATTTTTAATATTTGACATTCAAATTAATTTTTCATACAAAAATAAAGCAAGAGGCTTAGCTTTCTTAATGTTACTTCCTAAGAAAGGGGAATCTATACTCTTAAAAATATCAAAGGAAATTCCAATCAAACGGAATAAATTTCTATTCTTTTAACTAACCAGCAAATCAGAAAACATTATAACCTCTATTTAAGGAAATTTTGTGCAGCTCCAATCTAATTTGAAACGAATATTTTCAAATGGATTAAGTAAAGTAAAAGAGGAATTTAAGATCCTGAGTAAATCTGACACTCATCGAGTACAGAAAGTAACTCGATTTTTTTAAGAATGCGTTACTCTAATATGTCTCCGTAATAATTTGCACCAGTTCAAAAAGAAAGTGAAAATAATAAACTACAAAGAACTATACCATGGGTGAGCGAGATAATTCTGCACGCCAACTAGAAAAATAGCTAAAAATTAGTTTCTAATTTAACAAGAAGTTTATAAATGCTAAAATATAACTTTATAAGTTAAGTCATATATCAACATTGAAGTATCAAGATAAAAAAAGTGCATAACAGTTTATTTTCTTGCAGGTTTAGATCCAGGTGGTCCATATTTCCATAATGTGAAGAATGAAGTACGCTTAGAGTACACGGATGCAAATTTTGTGGATATTGTTCACACGAATGGAGGAGTGAATTTGACTACAGGTAAAAAGAAATGCACATGAAAACTTTTACATATATAGGTATATGAAATGTCAGACGTAAGCTCTTCAGTCATACAGATCACACTACATTCTCTACTACTCTCACACTACTCTTCTAGCTTTTCGATCATTTTTACATTTCGTGATTACAAATGAAATAGAGGCACAAACATTTGTATTTAAAAAAAATCTATTAAATTACAAAATCATATTAAATATTAACTATATCTTAAATATTTATATCCATAATATATTTAAAACTGTGTTTTCGGCATTTTAATATCACATATTGTTTTTTTTTTAATCTTTTCTGTGAGGCATCTCTGATTAATAATTAGTAAGACCATAATTACTTGGCTTGAAAATTAGATAATTTATTTGTGTAAAAAAAGTCTATTTGAAACAAATTAAAAATATGTTCACGAACTTAAAATACCTGTAAACAAGCTCTGGTAATATGTACATAGTTAAATTACAATTTAACGATAAATGCCTTGAGAAAAATTAGAAAATTCAAAAAGATAATCTATCACAACGCTTTCTAGTGTTAAATCTAGCAGGTAATTGAATGCCGTTACATCTTCCTTGGGTGTGAATGCTTGTAGTATATATATAATTCGAACTCTCTGTCTTAAACTATATAAGCCCCAGATAAATTGGTTTTGATATTTAAAATGTGTGTCAAAAATAAAGAGGTAAATGTTTTCTGATATCAAAAACGTAGTTTAATATGTAGATATAACTACATATCACACTTAGTTTTCAGTTTTTGAAAATACAATGATAAAAGGCAGTTGTAAGCAGTATATTGAACATGTTTTTCAAACTCGAAATTTATAAGTTTATTTCTTAATTAAAGTATTCTTGTTATTTAAGTTCTGCAGCATTCTTCGTTTGGTACTATTGTGCACACACAAATCAATGATACATTAAATTTAAATAGATTTAAATACCTTTTAATCTGTGTTATTCATAGACGAATAGTTCTTTTCGTAAATACGCTAACATTTTTTGGTTGTGATGTGTATGTCATATTCAAAGAAAATTTTCTTTAACCACCCATAGTGATCTGATTTTACGTCAATTTAGATATGAAATTTAATAATTTATTAGAATTCTTTAATATAAATGGAAAAATGAAAATCGAATGTAAGTTTTGAAAAATCTAACAAAACTTTATTTTTTAGTAATATATTATATAACTTTCATGCTTGATAATATATAATGGAAATGAAAATTATTTGACTTATTTATCATGCTTAAATGAAAGCAAAAATTATGCGCAGATATTGAGTAATGTAATTAGGTGTTTACGTGACTAAACCATTAAAAGTCGCATGTTTCTAAACCATCCTTCGAAGAAAGTTGATTAAAATCAACGCTACATTTTTGAAGTTAATTTTATTATCCAATAGCCAAACTAATTTTTTATATGAAATTCTGTAAAATGAAACAGCATTCAGTTTAAATCCATAAGCAATACATTGAGAATTGGTATTTCAAACTTTGAATTTTAGACAAAATTATTTATGTTCTATGATTTTTATTTTATTAAAATAAATTTAAAAATATTTCAAATCTTAATGTCCCATAAAATAATCTTTTTATACTTGTTTTTAGGTATTGGAATTGCTGAAGAAGTTGGTCACGCTGATTTCTATCCAAATGGAGGAAATAGTCAGCCTGGTTGCGATAGTGGAAATGTCATATCCAATGGTTTGTTTAATATTTGCATATTTACATTTTAGAATATAATGTAAAAGTGAGTATTACAGATACGTGTCAAACTTTTATGATTTTTCCTCCAAAGAGATAATGAGGTAAATATCGTAATGTGATCAACAGTTCCAAGAGCGCAAATATGCTTTCTTATAAGCTATTACAACCACACACATGTTTGAAAACAGTTGAAGGAAATGGTAGCATTTTGAACTACCAACCCTATCGTCATATAAAAAATAATCATATTATGAAATATTTCAATATTTTTCTATATAAATATATAGGATCAAAATGTTTTCAATTCATAAAATTATTAATAAATAGAAATTTAAGAAAATATGCTGCAAGAAAACTGATAACCTGTATTTTATAACATGCTTATAAAACAACACATTGCCAAATAGACATTTTTAATTAAAATTCTATTTAATAAAATTAGTTTTAAAAATGAAAGTTTTTAAACAGAATTCTACAAATTACTTAAATATAAAAATATGTTTGCTTAAGAGATTTTTTGAAATAAAGTTAATAGATGAAAAAATTCTGGTTTAAAACTTAAGAATTCTCTATAAAAATTTAATATATATAATAATAGAATATAATGGGGAAACATAGAGCCGGTGATTATATAACACTAACCTTTTAATAAAATAGAACAATTTGTGATATTTTTATGGACTAAAAATAGGGAAATATTCAAATATTCTAAACTTCTCGAAAATTATAGGAAGAAAATGTTTGCTTTTATTTTTATTTTCCTATTTCTTTTCAAGATAAATTTGGATAACCCCCAATGATATCAGTAAAATCAAGTATTATAAATAATTTTATTCATAAAAAAACTCAGCTTAAAATGAATATGATGCAAATTCAATTTATAAATAAATTTAATTAAAACATAGTGAAGAGTAATCAGGATCCTTCTTCATAAAGCACAACAGCTTTTTGCAGGCCAAGGATAACTCGTAGATCCTCCTCCATCTGACCCTGTCAGGTGTGATGGCCCACCAGCTGATGACTCCAAATAGCTTGAGGTCCTTTTCAACATCATCTAGCCATCTTGTGAGTAGTCATCCCCTTCTTCTTGTTCTTTCGATCTTTGAGAAGGTCACCTTTTTAGTAGGCTCAGCATCAGGCATTATGTAGAGATGGCCCAGCCATCTGATGCGTGAATCTTTGACTGTTCTTGTAATGTCAATCTCGCCCAATTTATCATAGTTCTGAAGATCACATCGTTGTATAGGATTCTCCATACATTACCCTCTGTAACAGGTAAAAACTTTTTCTTAGAATTTTTCTTTAAAAAATTAACAGTTTTTCTTCCTCTGTTTTGTTGAGGGACCAATATTCACATCCATACATAACAATGGTTAGGATTAAAGATTTATAAATGCTTAGCTTTGTCTTTACCATGATAAATTTTGAAAGGAATTATTTTGGCCGTAGTAGCTTCTGTTCGATATGAAACTAATCAACATTCTTTATCTACAATAATTTGTACTTGGCAATAAATTGTTTTTTTAGTGAACTTTATATAGATGAAAAAAAATCTCTGAATTTTTATATATTTAGCTATATTTTGCCATCGAGAGAGAGAGAGAGAGATGACTTACGAACATACAATGCAGCTATTTAAGACTTGTATAGATTATTAATCTTTAGAAAATGTCTCACAATGGTAAAATTGTTAATAGAAATTGATAATGATATTCACTAAATGGGAAGAACAATTAACAGAAAATTATAATACATATTATTTAAAAAACATTGTCTTTTCGGAATATAAGTGAAAAAAGACTCCATATTTTTTGGAGTAATAAATTAATTTGTATGTTTTCTAATAGCTTTACCATCTATCATAAAGTACATAGTTATTTAGATTATGATGTAAATAACCCAGAGCAGGGCGTGATCAACTCAGCCTTTCATACCTTCAGAGGTTCGATAAACAAAGTACCATATGCATGCTTAGGAACTGGGAGTTTCTCGTCAGGCAGATCACCTAATCGAGATATGTTTTGCACCCCATAGCCTGGGTTAGAAAAATAGATATGGACACTGAAGGCCTTGGCTCACATATGAGTGCCACAGGCTCAATTTTATGATCAAAATGTACAAATAGGAAAATAAATATGGTTACCAAATAGAAAAACTAAAATCTAAATACATTAAAAATGTTTTTGTTTCAAGAAACAAAACTGTGTAATATTTCCAAGATGGCTTCTAAAACCTATCCTTTGCAATTATTTAAATGGCATTTTATTTATCAAATTTCATATTCTATTTGCATATTTATGGAATTTTATATCGTTTAAGTAAATCAGATATATAATTTGTGATATCGACAATAATTAATTGATTATGATCAATGATTCATGGTAATGAATGAAAACATTTTCATTTCCCAAGATATATTAGGAAAAAATTCGATAACTTTCATTTTAATTGCTCAAATTCCATTCATAATTTTTGTGAGTATTATTATTAAAAGAAGACCAAATTTTCTGCAAGAAAATGATTAATACAATATTTATTTAAAAAGAATTCGTTATACCTTGGATAGTTGTATTATCAGCTAAATTTTGCATTTAAAAAATATTGCTATATAAGCTAAGATATTTTTCAATTATGCATCACAAATAGCATCTTCAATTATACATCACAATATAGAATGAAATACCATCAATCAATGAGTGCCATATTAAGAAAGAGCAAAATCTTGTATATAAATATATATTTTTCAGACTATATAAAGTGTTCTAAGTTATGGACTTTTCAAACTGATTGTTACAAATTTTATTTATTTTCATTAAAATTTTCAATCACATTATAAACGAAAAATTCTTGTTTTTAATCCTCCTCATACGAATTCTAAATTTGGGATTTATATATATATATATATCTGTTTGTGTGTGTGTGTGTGTGTTTAAATTGGTATCATATTGGTATAGTGTTATCATACTAAATAGCAAATAATGCTGACTATAGCTTCTTGATACTTTCCTCAAATAACCTATAATTTCTGAAATGAAGATATATTTACATATTTAAAAAAAATATTTAGGTATTTAATCCCAAAAAAGGAAAATATTCCTGCGTTAACTATTTTCGCTTGAAACACGACGAGTAATCCTTTATAATAGTAAAACATTCAATCCCGTAATCTAATACAATTATATCTATATATATATAACATATTTAAAATGAAATAAAATTGACAGAGAGAAAAGAAGAAACGTTTCGCGAACATCACGATTTCTATTTCTAAAAATTCTTTTATTTAAATCCTTTTCTGGACATCTAACATGAAATTATTATTATTTCTCAAATCTTTCGATTCTTATTCTTTTGGTGATACTTCACTCAATAGAAAGAAAAAGAAATTTAGAGATACTTTTCTATTATAAAAACCACATTTATCGCCAAATGTCAGGCTGAAATAGTTAAAAAATTCACAAACAAATCTATAAATGTACAAGCAAATTCTACAAAGTAAAATAAAAAATTGTTTTCCACAAAATAAATTTCATTAGAATATTTATCATTGATATGAAAATCAGCATTTTAGCAACTTATTTATGTTACAAATTTATCTCCAAATATTGGAATTTTCGTGAATTGAATTAGATCCAGATAACAGAAAAGTACCCAAATTTCCCCAAGAGGATTTTGATATATAAACGTATTCCTGTGCGAATCCTACAAAAATTGTATTGTAATGTTAGATAATGATAACCAAAATAATCTTTAAATGTTTTCAAGGATCCTATGCAAAAGTTATATTTTATCTTAGCACCAACTAAGGACGTCGCCAACACTTGTTCTCACAACCGAGCCATCTTTCTCTACACGTCAAGTATCTCGAACGCTGGGAATAAAGACTGCGACTTCCTTGCTCGCCATGCCAAAAGCTGGGAAGATTTTCAGAATATGGACGATGAATCATCTAGTTCATCCAGTTCATCCAGTAGTGAATATAACACAATGGGTTTCTTTGCTGAAAAACCTGATTTTCCTCCAGATAATGCAAGATATTATCTCAGAACCAGCGGAGAACCTCCTTATTGTCTTAAAGATGGTTTTCGTCCATCTTAAATGAAAAAACATTTAGAAATATTTTTCTATTTTATGTATGTAATCAAGAAAAAATTAAAATAATTGTTCTTTCTTCTTCAATAGACAATAAGTTCTTTATTGGAATCATTGTTTCTGTTTTCACAAAAGTGTTAAGGATAGTAATATTTTGCAAATATTTAAGTCAAAAGCATCCTCTGTGTTGTGTGTTAGTATTACTCCACATATACCTTACGTAAACTTATATTTTATATTTGAAATTAATAACTTTATAAAGATTTTTTTAATTTTCTTAACTATTTTGTGTCAAAGAATGTCTATAAGCTCTAATTAGCACTAATTATAATAATCAATTAAAGAAAATGAATAATTTGGTTTTATCAATTTAACTATAAAACAATATTTTTAATTAAATCTATAATAAATACAGTCTTACTTAATGACAATTAGTATTTGCCATAAAAATAATAAATTTAACGAAATATTTATTTTTGTGTCACATACAATTTGAAGCAAAAGCTTAGGCCCAAATATGTTGTTGTTGTTGCTTATCTCCAAGGGTCTGACGGAGTCAGACCAAATCTAGGAATCCGTTGACGGAGAGGAAATCAATGACAAGGCGGGGAGAAGTGTAGATTTCGTCCCATAGTATATTCATACAATTCAGGATATGCTCAAGAGAAGCTTGGTGTCCATGGCATTTAGGACAGAGGGGAAGGTTTTGTTACCCGCTACAAAAGTGAGGCATTTAGGTGGCCATAGGCGAGACGTGCAACGCAAGTGCTGGATTTCCTATCACAGGAAAGAGCCAGAGAATGTATGTAATGAAAAAGTAGGCATTAAGTAAATAATTTAATTAATGGTTATGTTTAAAAGTATTTGCAATTGTCCATCAATATCGAAAATATGGCCATAAAATATCACTTCATGTCACAAAGATAAATAATTAAAGAGAAACTAAAGGTTAGAAATAAATGTAAATTTTAATTCCACAATAATTTACTAAAAATATTCATTTTTTTAAATTCATTGTTTTTATTATCTATTTTAAAATAAATAATTGATTTAGATTTATCTCAAGATACTAAACATACGGCTTTTTCATTATTAACATTACGGTTTTGAATATTTCAAAAGCAATTTACACCATACTTTTGAAAATTATAATTTCAACTGGTGAGATGAAAAAGTAATTTTTCATGCATATTTATGAAGTAAGTCTTGACAAGCCAACTATACAATAGCTTGAAATGAATTCTAACTATATAGTTATAATAATATAGTGAGTCTAATTGAAATACTTGTGTATTAAATAGCAAGTAATGCTGACTGAAACTTCTTGATACTTTCCTGAAATAACCTATAATTTCTAAAATGAAGAGATATTTACATCTTTAAATAGGTATTTAGATATTTGGCATTGATAATCCCGAAAAATGGAATTAATTTGCGTTAATTATTTTCGCTTGAAAACATGATGAGTAATCCTTTATAATGATAAAACATTCAATCGTAAATCTAATACAATTCTACATTTGTATAGAGATATTTTAGAAGAAAATGGAATTTTCTTCATTTTTTGCTTATATTACCCACATTATTCATCTATATGATTTAAGGAAATATCTTTTTAAATCCATCTTGCAATTTGAATATAGGAAAATTATCAAACTCTATTTCTATTTGTTTGGTTCTCCAGTTCCTAAGAAATGTAGCTTTCTCTGTTTTCTAAATTACATTTCTCAGCCAATCATTCTCTGTATTTCCAAATGTTCAGGATAATATATTTTTATCATTTCAAAGTAATTGAAAATGCTAAAAAAAAATATTCCCATTTGTAAAATTGTATACCCTCAAGATTTTTTAAATGAATGGGAAGAGATTAAGACATTTTGTTTGATGAAAAGATTACGACCCAGTTACAATATATATAATACTAAATAAAATTATACATAATTTTTCGCAAACTATTGAAACATGAAAATTTGAATTTCTTTTGTTATTCCTTGAATGGGATTTATGTAGATTCACGTTTTAAACTTAAAAATCTACTTCTTAAATAGATTTCTTATCAATTATAAATAAATCAATATTTTTATTCTATCTACAATACTCTATATCTTAATCTCAATTTAAAATTTTCCTTGGTTTCATTACAAAAAAATTTAAAATATATATTTTAAGCGTTTCACACAATATACATTTTGCATGATTTTATGAAGAAGTACTTAACAAAACATTATAAAGATAATTCTGTATTTTCTAACAAT
This sequence comes from Latrodectus elegans, assembly GCA_030067965.1. Taxonomy (NCBI): domain Eukaryota; kingdom Metazoa; phylum Arthropoda; class Arachnida; order Araneae; family Theridiidae; genus Latrodectus; species Latrodectus elegans. The sequence goes on from CM057814.1 coordinate 77,221,089, forward strand.
AATAATTATCATTAAAATTTTACAAGCAGCATATTTCAAAATTTTATACTAAACAAAAAATAAAACAATTTATAAGATACAGAAAAAAAAACACTTATAGAAGTTTGAAGAAAAATAGTTAAAAAAAATATTTGGGAATTTACAGAAAGATGTGTTTGAAAAAAGCGAGGGGATTAAAAAAGTATTACAAGCATTTCAGATACAAATAAATTTTCATTGTTTAATCGATGTCTACATCATATATAAAGGCAATTATTTTACAAACAATTTAAGAATTTAAAAAATATTGTTTTGAAAACAGAATGCAACAAAGATTATTCATGATGGTATAAAACCATGATGATTCTGACTAGAGAAAGGCTGATTTTCTGTTATAGAAAGCTCATTTTTTTATGAATAGTACAATCAATAATATTTGGAAAGAAACTGAAATTTGGAAATATGAATTACATCATTTTTTCAAAACAAAGCAATATCTAAGCACATCAATGTTGATAATAAAAAACTATCAAATCTTTAATAAATTAAAAATGGGTTTAGGTGTGACAAATTTGACTGAATGTCGAATATGTTAATTGAAAACTAGCTAAATGTTCTTGTTTTAAAATATACTAAGGAAGAAATAAACCTATCTACAAAATTAGATAATAACATTACGTTACTGGTTATTTGATACAAGATAAACAAATAGATGGTAAAAAGAATTTTTATTTATTTCATACATTTTTTATACTTTAAAGTTAAAGTCTTCGATATAAAAATATGAATCATTGTTTGAAGTAACCCAGAAATTGATCTTGCTAATCTTCATTTTAATTAAATACAACATGATAATCACACACAGTACCATTGCATGCTTCCAAGAACACGAAAAACTTTTATTCCATTGATATACATAGGATATCAAAGACCTCATTAGAAGCAATCTAAATCCTTCAAAAATATGCGCCAGTAAATGTGATCACTCCCTTAATGAAACAAAGTATTTATTCACTTCACAATACACACCTTCTTATAATGTAAGTGAATTTTAAAAACTAAATTTGCGCACTAGCTCACTTTTAATATATATTCACTCTTATTTTTCTTGATGTAAAAAAGATAAATTTTTAAATTTCCTCATTTGATTTTATTAGTCTTATAGAAATACACGGGAGTAATTCAGAAGTTAAAGGAAAATACGTTGTACCATAAAATTTTCTGTTATTTGAACAAAACAATTCCATATGTAGTTAAGTTTATGAAAGTAGCCTACAAGGGAAAATGTTTTGGTGAGTCTAAAATTGTAGAAGGTTTAGAGATTTCAAAACATATCCAGAACTAATTTCTAATGAGTGCTATACAGAAAGTTATTAACATTATCTGGGCAATTTTTAGATCCCCTCTCATAAAATTTAGTAATTTTCTTACAAAACTGTTTATAAAATAATTATTCTTATAAAATAGTTAATTTTCTTACAAGGTAACGTTTCCCTAATATACACTTTCTGATTGCCCATGATTATTTAAAACTTAATTTCTGCAACATAAAGTTTTTTTTAATCATTTTAAAACCTGACTATTATGTCAAGATATCATTCCCAATGCTGGCTTATCAGAAAATGCAATGAATGATAGTAATATTAACATAGTTAGTGCAATTATGATCTCGCTATAGTCTCACATAATATTTGTCAATTTTCTTACAAAATAGCCTAGTCGTAATTAACGGTTTCAATCATTCACATGTTCTAGTTGGCCAGGATGATTTAAAAATTAGTTCTGCAGCAGAGACTCTTTTTCTTTTAATTATTATGGCACTCAAAACTTGTAAACTCGCTAAAAGTTACTTCATATTACAGAAAAAGTTGTTTTGACTATTACGGCAACATAATCCATAAATTTATCCTACTTAATATGAAATTTTCAAACAGTTATCAAATCATATTTTTATAGAAGATGCTTATTATTTAAGAAAATTGCTTAATATAATAACTTCATAGCTAATAATCAGACCTAAAATAGCAGAAAATAACTGTTTTTCTATTTTAAACATTCCTAGAGGTTTTTAGGAAATATCTTGTCTGAAACGATCAAAAGCGGAATACAGCAGCAGGGCCTGGTGGTTTTTAAAGGATCTCTATACACTTTACTGTTCTGTTCTGCTTCCTTTATTATGATTCTTTTAGCTGTAAATATTGCATCATCCGTTTCGGCTGACGCTAATACAATGGCAATTAATTTAAAAACAAATGTCACTATATATATATATATATTGACAGCATACAATACCAATCGCATGGAACTGTATGTTCCCAAATTTAACGTCACGCTGAGAGTGTAGTGTGTTATAATTATCCAGTGTCCTAACAAGATGAATATTAATGGAGAAAGAATTTCATTCAATTTTATTAGAATTTTAACAATTTCAGAATAACAAATATTAACCTAGTGAAAGTTTTCTGACGTTATCATTAAGTGAAGATTTTTCTTCAGTGCTATTTTTGAGTGTGAATCAGCCGATGACACTCAATGAGACACAAACAGCAAATAATGAATGATAAATGTGATATGAAGTAGAAAAAGAACCGAATAAAAACAATTACGAGAATAATGAATATATTTACTACTTGTTTAATATCCACTGGAAGTGAAGCGTAATCTAATAATACAAAACGCCATTATAATGACGTAACTAGCATAATTCATTTCAGATGTGTTAATGTGGCTAATATTCATTGTATAACGAATCAACATTAACAAAAATGTAATCAAGATAGGCTGACGAAGACTTCTGTAATCATGTTTAAACTGAGCTGTGCTCCTTAAATAGATTATTTTCCTAGCATTATTCTGTTCAACTTCAAACACAAAATAATGCTTAAGACAACTATTAATGCTGCATCAAAAATGTACAAGATACTAGGTGATATAATACTTTTTTGCGAAGCTCTAGAAATTTGAGCAACAACGGAACACAGTGAATTAACAGCCCATATAGCGTAAAGGAAGTTTTGAAAAACGGTACGTGCTTGTGTTAAAAATTTAGATTGACTACATTCTCTATTAAAATATAGTCCAAATACTTCTGAAATTAATGCAATCAATGTTCATACTTTATTGTTGTGGAGAATTCTTGTGAACTTTAAATTTGTAGAATCCATTTTTTTAGCTTTATAACTTGAGTGTATGCCACAGAAATATTTTAGTCTGATTTGCAAGTAATAATTATGTGAAAAGGAAGGAAGAATGATCCCTTTAAGAAAATATAGAGCGTAATTCCTTTATTAACTAACATTGAAAACATTAAGATTATATGCATTCTTTGCACTGATTTTAATTTATTTAATTTTTCTTCTTTGTTTCCATTACATAATGAATATCCCCTTATGTTGACTGCTGTACCACTGTACTTTTGATAGCGAAATACAGCTCTTATAAATTTATATTAGAATGTCTGAATTCATTATTATTTCATGTCTGAATCCGAATTATATTCATTAATTACACATTGATTATATTCTTTATCATTTATTGGTTTTTTTTTGTACCACATATTAATATTAATTCCTTATATTGTCATTAGTCTATTTGAGTTATAATGTCATCTATAAAATAATTGAACAAAAAAGTAAAAGGATCATGAGAAAATGAAAATAAATGTGAGAACTTTATTTAGACAGTTTTTAATATTACTGGAATATGACAGGAATTTTTCTTTGAAATTTTTTTCTAATTATTGAGATGGAATAAGCAATAAATTGATATCATTTTGTGTCAAATATAGTATATTTAGTTTTTTTCAGATCGAGAAAAGTATTTTATTGTAAAAGACTTGTGAAGTTTTCATTTTTAATAAAGGATAATGTTATTGGCCATTGTAATAATTCAAAACGATAGTTGATATATATTGAAAATTTAATTTCTTGTAAACAGAGAAAGATGTAAAGCCAAAATATATAATATAAATATTACATATAATAAAATATATATTTCGTATCTATAATAATGATTAAACATTAAAAGGAGAACATCTAATGATGATGTATTTAAAGACAGAACAAAATGAATTAGATTCATAAATTCATACTATAGTTAATTGAGCCTGTGCAATTATTAGTCTTACATATTTCACACACACAATTATAATTTGGTTTATATACCGGGTGATCCAAAAGTCAGGACGAAATTTAAAAATGAATAATTCGAAAACGAATAGAAAAAAAACGAATAAAAAAATGGATAGAAAAAAACCGGGTTTTGTGTGTCAATGAAAAAATTAGTTCTGTTGGCGACCAACAGATGGAGCTGTTGGATTTCTGATGTAGGAAAGCAACAAACGATATAAAAAGAAGCAACTGCAGCAGGTAATGGTAGTCGAAGCTGGTATGCATCGAAATGCTGTTCATAGTTGAGAAAGCCCTCTTAGTTAAACTGTTTTATAAGAATTCGGAAAGTGCCATTGCGGCATTGCGAGCATATCGCTACCTGAAGGGTATGCGAGATAGCAAAGGACCAATAACGTCTTCTGCATTGAACAAAATTGTGAAAAAATTAGATGCTACAGGTTTTTTGGCGTCACGTCAAAGAAATGGACGTCCCTCATCTGCAGCTGCTGTTGCCACGACAGTGGAGCAGACGGTGCAAGCCATGTCGGCGGTTGCTGCACATGGGGAGTGCAGTGCTCGAGAAGTTTCGAGGCAGACAGGAGTGTCGTACGCAAGTGTCTGGAGAGCGCTGCGAGTAACTTTGAAACGGTATCCTTACAAGTTGCGACATAACCAAGAACTGAAACCTCCTGACTTCGACTCTCGCCGACATTTTGCGAATTCGGTCTTCAATAAGATGGAAGAACAGCACGACTGGCTTCACCCTGTGCTTTGGACAGATGAAGTACATTTCACACTCTCTGGCCCCGTTAACACCCACAATTGTCGAGTGTGGACCACACAAAATCCACATGCATTTGTTGAGGTACCCTTGCAAAAGCCTAAAGTGACAGTCTGGTGTGGCTTCACTGCTGATTTCATAATTGGTCCATTTTTTTTTCAAGGAAGTCACACAGACAGGTTTCCAAACAGTTTCTGCCACCGGTAAGTGATATCTAGGTCTGTGAACAGCATTATTCCTGAGCTGCAAGAGCGACAGGCACTCCAAACAGTCACCTTTATGCAAGATGGAGCACCACCTCAGATTGCTCTGCCTGTGCAACCTGCTACGCTCAACTTTTGGGAAGGATCACATTATCTGTCGCTACTTTAATCACGCATAGCCTCCAAGATCTCCTGATCTCACACCCTGTGACTGTGGCTGTGGGGCTTCTTGAAGTCAAAAGTGTACCGCGACCAACCATCATCACTAGCGGCAGTGAAAGATGCCATCCGCCAAAATGTGTCTGCCATAACGAAAGAAATGCTACTAAATGCTGTGAATGGTGTGGTGACTCATCTCACAGATTTACTTCTGAATGATGGACAGCATATTGAACATTTACTATAGTAGGTACTAATTAACTTTAATTAATTTGACTTCATTAATCATTTTTTCATTTGTAAATCATCTTTTGTTGCAATAAAACACTATAGCGCCATCTGTTGGTCGCAAACAGAACTATTTTTTATTGCCACACAAAACCCGGTTTTTTTCTATCCGTTTGGTACAAACCACATCTTTGTATCGTGATTCTTTTTCGAATTATTCATTTTTAAAGTTCGTCCTGAGTTTTGGATCACCCGGTATATATTTACCGGTTAAGAGGAGTAATAGTACCCATCCAGACGAGCAAAAGTCACCATCAAATATAGGGCTACATTACATTCGAAAATGGAGAAAAGAAGAAAGTAGAAATGTGCATCAAAGAATAACAAGATATTTCGGGGTTTGAGGTAAACTACCCGTGAACTCCACCGCCACCTGAGATAATTGGTTCAATTCCTGGTAAGGCTTATTGTATGTTCCTTGCCAAAGATGCTCGTAAAGTCATCAAAAGATGCTCGTAAATTCATGAGTCCAAGAAATGCGCACTTGGTCGAAGTTTTGAGCACATACTATTAATTTTCACTAAAGAATATATCTAAATTCCTCAATTTTTGGTATCTTTCATTCAATTTTACAATACTTGTAAATTTAAACTGCAATTTTAACATTCTTATCTGCCTCTCAGGGTAAAATGCAACACTATGTTCCTATGTAATTATTACCCGTCTGCACACTGCCCGACATCGAAAATGCAACACGAAGAAGGAGTGTCCAGAAAGTTATGCAAATTTCAGGGTAAATTCACTTTACTGACTTATGCAAATGATAAGAAATGCACAGGTCTCGTGTGAAAGTAGTATAAGATATAAGGTGAGAAACCGGCAGAGTGGACAATACTCATGCCGTTATTGCTGCTTGGAAAATAATCGTTGAAAGTTTGTTCTTTTCACAAAAGATGCCTGTAATTGCACAGAATGCCAACGGAGTCAGTTCCAGCAGACAGAAGACCTTACGAAAGTCATGGTGATCCGACTGAGAAGTGCGGGTAAGTCCTTACGACAAATTGTAGCTGACAGACATTTGAATACATCTCTAGTGCAATAGCTGTGTCGAAGATGTTGTAACAAGAAACTGTGGAATGTTTTCGAGGTGCCGATGCCGCATGGGTGACGTCAGCGCCCGTGGATTGACGCGTCCGACAGGAGGTTGTGGTGGCCCCGTAAAGCATGTCTACTGAAACTCTGTAACAAGTGCAAGACATTTTGGATTAAGAAGACGGTCATCGATCTCTTCGCAAAGACACCAACGTCTGGAATAGTGCCGGACTGGAGCGATGTGGACAACGGAGTGGCAAAAAGATCATTATCTCATATGTGTCACGCTACTGTTTCTTCTGTAACAGCCCATGCCCACGAGTGTGGCGTCAACGTGGAGGCAGATCCAATTCTGAATCAATTGTGGAACGTCTCACCACGGGATAACGCGGCATCATTGTTTAGAGAGTAACAGCGTACGATTCCAGGTGAACTCTAGTTCGTATTCAAGGCACTACGACAGCCCAACGTTAAATGGATTATGTGCTGCGACTGGTGACACTCTACTAATTTCAGGGGGTACTCATTTCTTTTTTAAACAGGATAATGCCCGTCCACACATTGTCCGCATCAGCCGACATGTCCTGCAAGATCTGCAACTGCTTTCCTGGCCACGTGGCTCACCAGCTCTCTCCTCAATCAAACACGTTTATAATATGATTGCAGGCTATTGCAGACCCTGATATTGCCTTTTTTTAGAGAATGTACTTTGCAAGTGGTTGAAAGGAAATTGAGAGCCATTATACTTTTATATACGAAAACAATTGGAATTGAAACCACTAGATTTTTAAAGATTTCGTAAATACTTATAACATAAACGGAAATTTAATGATAAAAACAGAGAAAATACAATATACTTGATAAACTGGTAATAAAAATCTCTAATTTTAAAGAAACTCTAAGACTAAATATACATAGAAACTTCTTTCAGAACATGTTAACGAAAAATTGGAAAAAGTTGGGTACTAAAAAATAAAGGAGCCAAACATTTATCTATAACTGAAAGCAAAACTAAGTATACAATAATTTTAAAAGAAATAATTTTTTAAAGACCATCTGAAAAGCAGCCCCATATCTTTGATTCCAATTCTTAAATTATTTTACAAATGATGAAAACATAGAAAAATTAAATATTTAAAACACAGGCCAAGTGACTATGGTGATAAGCAAGTAATAAACTGGAAGCTCCAGGAAGACCAAAGAAACAAAAAAATATATATATAACCGGGATTCATGAAAGTTCTTATAAAATTGTACACAAGACAATGTTGTAGTATTTTTTTTTCCAGTTTTGTAAAATATTAGAATTTAATTAAAATAAACACAATTTATTAAAAATAAATCCGTTTTCTTTAAGATATATATATATATATATAAGAAATCTTTATTTTTATTTTTTCGTCGAAATTTTTTTGATTATTAATATTGGGGTAACATGTTAGTGAAAATAAAAGTTAATGAAGAAATTAGAAAATTCTATGTTTGTTTGACGCATGGTTATCTTCAAATGACTTTTCAAGCCAAATATCGTTAATATGATTTTTAATAAATGGAAATTATTCTTTTACATTGATACTTTCTTTATAGAACACATCTTGAGATATTTCATTTTTAATGAGTCAAAAATATCATTAAAAATACTTAAGTTTTTCACAATCAAACCATTTGTTTTCCATTTTATACACAATTATACATTTTCCATTTGTTTCTTTATTCTAGAATTTGGCATTAGTATTCTTATCACCATTTCTATAAGTAAAATAATTTTAAAATAAACATTTCTACTGAGAAAATTTATTAAAAATATATATGTGGGTGTTTCTTTTTTTATGCTTACAGAAGAGATATTTTTTCACGTTTAACAACACTTTAAATTTTAAAGGTAAAAATAAGCGATTGATTATAAATGCAACTTTTAGCAAAACTTACGATATAAAAGAGGGATTGATTTTTAGTCATTTTGCTTCAAATTGATTGCTACTTTTACTCCTGATACTCGATATTGGAACAGTCTCATATTTTTGTGAACAGTTGATATTCATCTATAACTATACAGAAAACGGCACAAGTTTTTGATAGTTACAAAATGATTTTTTAAATCCGTATCTCGTGTTCGATGGTGATAATCACAATTTACATTTTCTACTGAAATTAGAGAATGCTGATTCATTTTAATGTCACACCCTATACAATAATATTATTAACATGACAGTTCCAATATAAGATAATTATGTATTCACCTATTCACAATGAAAACACAAATTATAATTTACAATTTGGGCCTCAGAAATTGCAGTCTTAAATTTTAAGAATCGTGACATAACTATTAGAATTTTAAGCAACACAATTTTTTTTTATCTGTCTCCGATCAAAACTCTCATTTGCATATAAACTGCATCAAAATATGTACCAAAAATACATTGATGTCAAGGATATGATTAAGGAGAATTTTTTTCATTTGAGATAAGTGAGATAAGTTCCTCTTCTCCATAAATTTACTATCATAACTTAAAAAAATTAAAATATGTTTTGAAAATAAACTGAATATTCATAATGAGCTGCGGTATATAAGAGTATGCTTTCGAACTGTTATTCATTCAATAGTAGTCCGTAAAATTTTTAGATTGTTCCACACTGATGTCGTAATTTAAATTAATTGAAGTAAGTAATATTAAATATATGTATATAATTTTTTTAATTATATGACAAATTTGAATACATTACATCCCTTGACCTTTTAAAATTACTTAAAATATTTTTTTATCATTTAAGCGGAATTTAATAAAAGAAAAATTTGCGATTTATTTTAAAATGTTTCAACCTCAATTCCTATTTTTTTGAAAAAAATTAAAAAAAAAGTAAATTTTTTCATTTATTGATAAAAGCACTTTCTTTCTCAGTGGCACGATAGCCATGAGTATGATCTGGCCGCCTGAAGAATTTTCCTTCAGGCTTTTTTCTATTTTTGTCGTCTATAGTTTTCCAATTGATCCCTCTTAAAATGGCGAAATCCTTTTGCAGGCAGTCTGCCCGTAAAAGTTTGGGTCGACTCCTTGTTCTTGTTTCAGTGGGTTTGACTAAGAATATTTTCTGCGTTGAAGATCCTTTGTTCATTCTAATAACATCACCACACATTTAATTATTTTTTATTTTTATGTATTTGAGGATATAGTGTTCTCTGAAAGCACAATTGAATTCTTAATTTGACCGTCTGTGCCATAAGCCATCATCTTGTATTCCTGCAAAAGTGACTCTTATTACCCGCCGCTCAAACTTTGTAAGAGCATTTTCATGCTTTTCTGTCATTTTCCAAGTTTCCCATGGTTTGTAACTATATATCTGATTAGACATTTATAAATTAATAACTAACTTTTTTTAATTAGGTTTGATTTTAGATGCATCTTTAATCTAAAAGAGCATCTGTTGGCAGCAATAATTCTTCTCGGAATTTCAAATTTGATTTTGTATTATTGTTAATCTGATCGAACCACTATTCAAAGCTATCACTTTTTTCAAATTTATATGTACTAGTACGTAGATGGATATTAGAATAAACAATCTTATAGATCTGAATGCATTTAGTTTTTTTCTGGTTGCTGTAAGATCCATTTTTCATGAGTTATTTTTTAGGGTTAGAAAAGCCCGTTCATCAATTGATCTCACGATAATGTCTATATCATTGCAAAAGCAAAATTTGCACAGATATATATACATACATATATATATATATATATATTATATATATATATATATATATATATATATATATATATATATATATATATATATATATATATATATATATATATATATATATATATATATATATATACATACATATATATATATATATATATTATATATAATACTTTTTCTTCGTCATTGATTTTTGAGTAATGAATGAACTTTTCTAATACTACGTTGAAAAGTATACATATATTTATAGAAGTATATAAAGCAGTATTTACAAAATGAATTTCAAATTAAATATGATGGTTGTCTTACATGGTATGTTGTTATAAATGAGTTACGTACGGTTAATTAGGAGAAATAAAAAAATGTGCCTTAAAACTGAAGAATGTATTCATAAAAACCAATTGCATTGAGTAATGTAAAATGAATTTGTACAACACACAATTTATAAAATAAATTTATATAAATTGTGTATAAATTTATATAAAAGCAGAAATATTTGCGGTTTGTTTATCGAATTTCGAGCTTAAATTTTATTTTTAAATATTCTTTAAATTAGTTCATTTCTAAAATTTATTTTGAAAATAATTTTAAATTTTAAAATTAATTTTAAGAGAAAAAAGTTTGAATTAACTGTAGTTATACATTTCCATGTTAAATGCAGTTAGATGACAAAATCACGAAAGAATTTACTCTATAAAATTGAATATATAATGTGAAAGGAGTGAAAAAATGAGGATTTTTAAGAAATATTTATAGTATATATTAATAATTGGAATATATATATATATATATATATATATATTTTGAAAGTAATTATTCAAAAATATACACATATTATACTCTATGCATTATTTTAATATTTTCTTGAAAAATATTCTTTGTGTTACATTAGTGTAATTTATAAACTCATTTTTTACTTAGAAAACTGTTAAGAGTTTGAAAATTAGTTTGATTTATTAATGATGCAGAGGAAATATTAAATTCCAAATTTTCATTTCTTAAAAAATAAAAATGATTGCTCTTTATTTTCTATAAAATCTCTAATATTTAATATAAATATTAATCTCTAATATTTAATATAAATATAAATATTAAATATTATTTTTTACTGAAATCTTAGTCTGATTAATTGTTTCTGAAAATTTTTAGTCTTTTTTTTAATATTTTGAAAACATTATTTATATATTAATCATCATGATATTTAACCAATCAATCTCAACGGGGAAAGATTCAATATATTTTCTTTAAAAGATTTAATCATATTTTCGAAAACGTTTTATAACATTTTTTTATAATTTTCTCCAGCTATAATTCATTTCCTAAAAATATTAACGTAAAATAAAGTCTATTTGAACCATTAAATGAGATTTATAAATTTTACACGAGCAATTAAAATTTTGTTAATTAAACTCATGTTACAAATAAAGTATATGCCTAAGAAAATATAAGATAATTAAATATCCTTATATTATTGCAGTTTTTGGTGAATAAAATATTAATGTTATATATATTTCATATTTTTAATTTTAGGCAAAGATTCTCCCCTTCAATATCCAAAATGTCTCTAGAAATAATCTTGTTTTCACTGGCTACTTTATTCATTTCTTCCTGTACGGCTCTTACTGAACAAGAAGCATATGAAATATTTTATCCTGACAATATAGAATGTAAGATTTATTTTTGCATTATTTGATGATTAGTAAGTTATGCATGAAAAATTTCTATAAAAATGAATGACATGAAAAATCATGAATTTAGTATATTTAATTGAAAAATACATAATAATCTGTGTTAAGATTTCAGAATGTTTCATAATGCAGTGGAAAGTAATAAAATAATAGTTATTCATTCAATACCTGATATTTTTTTTTAAATTTAAAACAAATTTTGTATGGAAAAATTATGGGAAACTAGTAAACATAGAGGTAATTCGAAAATTCCAAAAATCCATTTTGATGTTTGTTTATGTAGAAAGCATAAGCGCAGTATTTATCGCCTATTGTTCAGATGTTGATCATTTTGATGATGAGGATGTCTGCTCTGAAAAATGTAATCCAGTTTCAACCGAAAAGTCTATTAGCAAAATTATCTTCTTGAAAATTTTTATGACTAATATTTTTTTTTTATAATTTGCTTTGAAAATGATTTATCTTTTTCACACAAATCCTGTTTCTTAAAAATACTAATTAGTAAAAATAGTAAGTAACATATAAAAATTGGCGAAACGTGAGAATTAATGATAAAGGTCGTATTTTATTGATGTAAATCCGCGAATAAATTTTAACGTATTATAGTTTAAGCAATAAGGGAAACAATATAAGATAAAAAAATAACTAAAAGCTGCACGAAAAATCAAGCAATTGTTAGAAATCTTTTTAAAAATTTTAATTAGTGTATAATTTTGCTGGAAACGAATATTATATATGTAGTTATTACGTAACTTCATAAATATAACGGTATTTCATCCAAATGAAAGTTAAACATCTAATGCATATATTTTTCAATACCAACTACTAATATATAAAAAAATTTAATCATCCTACGAATGTATACAATGATGGAGTGAAAATATTTTTATCAGAAGGTTCCTTAACAAAATTTAGCCTGATATGTTTTAGCTAGAATGATAATCATATCTTTAATACATTTCATCTCTAAAAGAATAATCGTGCTTGTTTAGGATGTTTGTTTCTTAGCTTCATATAAATCTGGAATATAATATTTATAAAAATATTAATTTGTGACACTATGAAAAATTTAATTGTAATTTTAAACATAAATAGAAAATACAATATATTATATGTATCGTATTTTATACGATATATATTATATAATACAATATATTATATATGTATAAAAATATAATTATATTATATTTATTTTAACTACTCAATTAATGAAATAAATAAAAATTTAATCAAGGCAAATTCTTTCATTGTAAAGTAAAAGAAGTTATATATATATATATATATAAATATATATATAACAGAAAACGTGCCCATAAGAGTCTCTGAGGTCTTATGAAATTTGAATCAGTAAGAAAATATTTTACTTACAGTGTATCTGAAATTTTTCTTTCTCTTAGTTTCATTTCTTTGTTAATAATACAGTTAATTGAATATTGTATTATTAGGAATTGAATATTGTATTATTAGAGATCTCTTAAAACTAAGAATTAATTTCCATAGACAAAATCAATTTTTGTTCTTACAGAAATGCATTTATATTCGTTGATACAGTTAATTAAAAAAATATTAAATTGTTGGTAGTAAAATAAAAAACAGAAAGTTTAAATAAAGCTCAAAATAATAAGATACATTTTCAAAATACTAATTTTATAATAAATATAGAATTCTGCGAAAGTAACAGTTTAGTAAATTTTTAAATAAATATTTGAAAAAATAGCAAAATTAATTTTTCAACCATTATTTTCTTTAAAATATATTTTAGTATTAAAACTACATATCAATATGTGATTCATTTAAGTAGATAGTTTAGAGAGATTTTCTTCTTTAAAATCTGCTTTTTCCTTTCAGAGCAAGTTTTAAAGAGGTAAAAATAGAAATTATATTTTAACTTTGATACCTCGCCGTCTGATAGCCTGATATCTAAAAATCAAAAAACTGTTATAAGGGTTTCAATATTTACTATACATTTTAAATTTTTAGAAGAACTTATCTTAGATAGTGGACTACATTGATGTGTCTGAAAGGAATAAACATGAAAACGTCAAGGCATTTTTCTCCACGAAAGTGTAAGCAGAAATAATAATATAAAGTGTTTGATATTCGAAAATGACCGCAATTGAAATCAAAAAATTTCTTGTCACCAATATATTGAAATCCGAATTGGGTACAGATTAAATATCCTTGTATAGAAAAATGAGATCTATTCATTTAATGCCATGTCGTAATGGCATGCAATTATAGATGGCTTTTTGTGTAATCTACAGTGCAGATGTAATGAGCCATATTTAAATGTTGGAAAGAAGGAAATGTAAAACATCTTCCAACAACTGGCATCTATGAATATACTTGCCACAGCTTCATCTGTCGTTGTTCTATAATTCAAGAATAAAATCGGAATTTCCATATAAAAATCACTCTGTTACCACTAAATCGTGCTTAGATTCGCATTTTGTCATTGAAAACTTTCTTCTAGTTAAAATCTCTACGCAATGGCCAAATTTGTCATTTAATAGATTTTACTTTCGTTAAGATGATTCTTTCATTATAAAGTAAAAGAAATATATATATAAAAATGTTATTTATATATATATATAAATAACTTCATATAAATAACTAAATATAATTATTTTATAAATATAAATATATATAAAGAAGTTATTTGTATATATAAAGTTATTTATATATATGTATAAGAAGTTATATATATATATTATATATATATATAAGAACAATTAAATCTCAAATAATGTATTTTGAAATCCACTTTTTGAGTTTCTAACAGAAGCCAAATATACCAAGTGAATTTAAAGATAAATTCAAGAAAGATTTTAAAAGTTATTAAGATATCTGATTATTTAAACAATTAATAATTTTTAATGTGTGTCATACTGACCTTACCAAAAAATTTTATGACAAATGAATTTTATTACAAAGGAACAATGATTTTCAATTTCAACAATAATACAGAGCGTAGACAGTGCAGAGAAACAATAATTTATAATAATTTTCTATGAAATTTTATAGAAGGTTGATAAACGTTTACACTCTTATCATTCGAATTCTTCTATAATATCTTCAGATATGTATTCATTTGACACACATCCAGAATAAGATGATTATGATAGATTTTTTTAAAATTAAATTTAGGAATATATTAAGAAATTCTGTACAACTCAATACAAATGTGCACTTCCTATGAATTTGAAACTTTTCCCTAATATTAAGAGAATAATGCAAAAATTACCAATTCTCTTAGTATTATCTGAGAGTTAAATAAATGTAAAAAGAAGAAAATGATTAAATATCACCATGTCACAATTACTGTCAAGTTGGAGCAAACTTGTTAGAATAAGAAATAATATTTGACTAAATTTAGAATAAATTTCAAAAAGTCTATTACATATATAAAAATAATTAGCAAAAAATAATATGGGAATCAATTAAATGATAACTTATTGTTTGCTTTTAGAAGTTATTTATTTTTTACCTAATAAACTGTAAAAATACTGCATAACATTTATGCTTTGCGTATTTTTTATTAGCTTTAACTAAACAGTTTCATCTTATCAATTTTCTGCAGCCGAGTTCGTCACAGCATGTTATGGAAAATTTGGATGTTTTTACACAGGACCGCCTTTTTACGACGAAAAATATCGTCCAGTTTCAGTACCACCAGCAAATGACACGAACCCAAGATTTTATCTTTTTACTCCTAAGAACAAGGACGTGGCATTTGAACTCTATACAGATAAAACAGAAGACTTCAAAAATTCCAATTTCGATGGCAAATTACCGACAAAGGTACTCATTCATGGACTCCAGGTCAAAGATTTAGCGAGTTTTTTTGTAAGTATACATTATAATGTTTAAAATATTTTGTGAAATTTTATAATTTAACACATTATTAAAAGCTTAGATAGTAATGGTATAATTTATACCCATAAAAAATATACAACTATTTTGAATCAAATGGTGAAATTGAAAAGCAATATTTACGTTCAATAAATTGTCCTGCTTTTATTTTATTCTAAAAATGTAAAATAAGACTTAAGAAATTAAAAATCAAGCTACTCTTTGAAATAATTAATTAAGTAGTAAATTTTAATAAAAACCTAAATATATATAAAACCATTCTCTGGGATAATTTTTAATGAATGTTATAAAGCTGTAATTGCAATACAAACATTAGGAGTAGCACATGTTGCAGATTTTTATTTCAAAGGTGCTGAAAATTTCCTTTAAGCACTTGTTTTAGGACTATAAAATTAAATAACTTCCTTTTTATTAAGAAATAAAATTCTTAACAATTTATATAATTAGATAGAAAAAAGCACTTTACATTATGCATAATTTAAATAATTAAAATTGCAAACATTTTGCTTCCTTACTTCATTTTTAAACAGATAAATATTGCTGCAAAGCGCAAATATGTAAAACGATACTGCAGTTTTTGCTATTTAAACTAATGAATTATTCACGATAGGCATAGCTGAACTGGAAACCAGATGATTGGAATACTTGCCTTCGGTTCAACTATTTATGCATTTAAATACAATCTTGTATGTATATAATGGTTCGGAACCCACTTTAAACTGTGTGTCCTGGACAAATTAGTTTTTTTTAAAAGATACTTGTTGAACGATAAAAAAAACCAAACCAAACTTGATACTGATAAATCATACGATGTAAAAACAAATTCTTTGAAAATATTGAAATATTTATTATTATAGGTAGTATGTTGAATTAAAAATAATTTTGGAGAACAAGGTATCGAAAAGTGTTTTGTGTTTTTAAAAATAATAGCTCAACTTCTCAGAATGAAACTGCATAACACACTGTTGGCCCAATTCATAGCAAAGAAAGGTGAGGATTTTATGAGAAAGATTATTTGTATCGTGATATTTTTTCAGTGATGCGTAAATTTTAATCAAATAATGAGCTAATTGAACAGTTGAGAAGATTAAGAACTCTATTGGAATGTCATTTCACAAAAGTTTCTTGCGTTAAAACGAATGATTTGTCAGTACATTATAAAAGTTTTTTATAAAATATATTTTTAAATTATAAATTTTCTTTTTTTTTCCAGGCTATGAAAGATGCCCTTCTAAATCTGGATAATTATAACGTTATTGTTGTAGATTGGACACATGACAACAATTTTCCTCCTTATCAAGCTGTAGCAAATGCTAGGATTATTGGTGCAAAAGTTGCTTACTTATTGAAAGAATTGATGGTAAGAAAACTTCAAAATATGTAGATTACGTTCACATTAATAAAGATTAGACACTCTAATTTATCCTTCCTTAACTATTCTTAGAAGTTACTTAATATTTATTTCATTTTCTTGGAAGTTATTTGATAGTTGAAATTTATTCGAATACTTGTAGACATTTAGGAAAGTAATAAGTTGAGATTATTGATTGAAGAAAGCACTTACAAATAAACTTTTATGTATAAAATTCGTTGTATCTACTATTTTGGTATTAATATATTATTTTACATGAGTGATTAATAAAAATTAATCGATGGCTTAGTGAAATTTTGCACGTATTCAGATTTTCGGACAATGTAACACGGAGGCTTCTTTCTTGGATAACTATAGTCAAAGATGTAAATAGAATTTTCAAATTATCTGAAAAGAATATCAAACATCATTCTAATGATATAACACACACACCACCAGAACTGTTTCTGGATCTTAACATGATGCTTTAGTTTCAGCCTAATTTGTAGTTGAATGGATGAAAAAACCTCTAATTTGTAGTTGAATAGAAACTAAAACTATCAGGATTACGCTATCATGAGTAAGTTTGTTTGTAAAATATTTTGTTACGTATGAACTGAAGAAAATGAATGCATACCATTAAATCTCATCAATTCCCAAAATACCTGTGAATCAGGTTTTAGCAACTTCTTCCTGTGCTGTATCTGCTCAGAAATGGTATGAATGCCAATATCAAGTATATAACTTCAAATATATCAACAAATGGTACTAACCTCATGTAAAATATATGATTACCCTAAAATATTTAAAGTTTCATGTTACAATTGGTACCAGTGATTTAATTAAATCTTTAAAAGTTTTCATTTGGAACGTGTTAAAATTTCATGCATTTGTTGATTAAATCTTATTAAATATTAGGAAAGCATACAACCATCCTGAATATATCTCAGGCAATATTATATTTTGTGTGTTTAAGAAATATGTATTATTAAATGAAAAAGTAATGATAAATATAAAATACCAAATCTACTATATCGTAAATCTAATCTATTGTAAATCTAAAATAGCATAATTTTAAAATATAATAAATCTAAAACCATGATAAGTTTAAAGAAACAGTAAATAAATATTCAAACACGTTTCACAAAATTTAGAACATAATAAATGAAATACTTAATTGTTTAACAGAATGTGTCATATTCTACTTTTTACTGTAGTTTATCAAGTTGTTTATTTAAATACTTCCAAAGGCTACCAAGCATATATATATATATATAATGTTTATTTATATAATTGATATCCTTTAGAAATGTTTAAATAAATGAATTAAAAGTTTAATCACATTTTTAGGACGCATACTCTGATATGACACCAGAAAGTATTCACATTATTTCTCACAGCTTAGGAGCGCAAGTGTCTGGATATGTTGGCGAAAGAATAGAAAATTTGGGAAGAATTACTGGTAAAAACCTTATTTTTTATTTATATAATAAAATTAAAATGTAAATACCAATGAAAATAAATTAAATATTCGATTGCTTCTATTTAATTTATACTCAAAAAATTTAAATTCTGAAGAAAAAATTATAAATTTATAAAACCCTCAATTTCATTCTGTATAATATTTTTGTTGTAAATAATTAATCTTCATCTTAAAATTATTCACGTTATTAATATTTATTATTTCATTTCCTAAAATTAACGAAAATTAAAATGTCCACTTATTTGATATTTAATCGCTTGTTTCTATAGATTTTAGTAATTTATGTTAATCAATTAAAATGTGAAATTAAGGTGAAAATTTGTCATCAACACAACTACAGATTCATTCGTGATTCAAGATTATTCCTAAACCGAATCCATCATAATTACAGGTCGAATTGCAAGGCATTATGCAGTTTGCTTTTAAATAGGGTTAAAACTATAATTTCAATAGTTAAATGAATAAATGTAAAAGAAACGTACTAAAAAAATTATTTTCTTTAATATGTGTCAGTTGGAAGTAACTACACTTTTAAAAATATCAACGGATATTCTACTCAAATGGAGTTAATTTCTCATCTTTTTTAAAGCTCAATTAATCTTGAAAAATTAAAAAAGTTTACTATAAAAGATTAAAGTTAATTGTTTAAAAAAATCACGTTAAATAAAATCTTTGCTTTCAATTACCAAAAAAGGATTATCTGAGATTGTGAGTTAAGAAAATGTAATAATCATCAATTACCTAAAAATAACTAAATTTTGGGAAAATATGGCATGTTTATATGATTGAACTATTTATACGCACATTGTTTCTTAAATGGTACAAAAACTATTGGAAAATTTAGTTTTATCGGCAAATTTTTTGTGATTTCCAAGAAGTTTTTCAGATTTTTGAGAGTGTACATTATGCTCGTATTAACATTTCTCTTACATAAATTTAATAAATATATTTAAAATAGCAATGCATTTCTAATATTTGACAGTAAATTTTTCATGCAAAAAGAAAGCAAAAGACATAGCTTTCTTAATTTTACTTCTGAAAAAAAGAGTCCTGTTGCTACATTTATAAATATCCAATGAAATTTCAAACGGAGTAAATTTCCTTTTCTTTACCTTGTCAGCTAATCGGAAAACATCTAAACTTCTATTTAAGAAAAATTTTAGAGCAGTTCCAATCTAATTTGAAACGAATATTTTCAATTAGTTTAAGAAATGTAAAAGATGAATTTAAAATCGTAAGTGAATTAAGTAAATCTGACTCATCGAGTACAGAAAATAATTCATTTTTTTAAGAACGCGTGACTGTAATGTCTCTCCTTAATATTTTGCACCAATTCAAAAAGAAAGCCAAAAGAATAAACTAAAAAGAATGATACCATGTATGAACGAGATAATTCAGCACATAAAGCTATAAAAATAGTAAAAAGTATTTTATAGTTTAACAAAAAGTTTAAAAGCAAAAATATAGCATAATAAATTAAGTTATATACCAACATTGAAGTATCAAGATAAAAAAGTACATAACAATTTATTTTCTTACAGGTTTAGATCCAGGTGGTCCATATTTCCATAATGTGAAGAGCGAAGTACGCTTAGAGTACACGGATGCAAATTTTGTGGATATTGTTCACACGAATGGAGGAGTGAATTTGACTACAGGTAAAGAAAAAGGCACACGCCAATTTATATATATATATTATTTATTTGTCCATGAACAACCACGCAGACATTTCATGTATATGAAATGGATGTTATATTCAAACTGAACTTCCTTTGGTAAAAAAAGGCATCCACGATTTAATTTTATGTATGAACTTTAAACATTTATTGGAATTTCTTAATTTATTTGGGCAATTTGAAATTGAACATAATACACCAAAAATCAAACAAAAAATTTATTTTTGAACTTTAATATCTAAATTTCATGTTTGACACATAATGGAAATTGAAATTTGACCCATTCATCATTCTTAAATGCAAACAATAATCATGTGTAGCTATTCTGCAATATAACTAGATATTTTTGATTACGAATTATTCAAATCATAACAAGTTCGCTTCAAACGTTACTATTCAAATCATTACAAGTGATTCAATCAACTGCTTTTAAACCTTTTTTCGATGAAGGTTGGCTAAAATAAAAGTTAATTTTTTAGGCTTGTTGTGTGATAGCCAAACTAAAAATTAATTCAACATTTCAGCTTAAATAAATGATCAATAAGATAAGAATTAAAATTTAAAACTTGGACTTTACATTTACTGATTGAAACTTACTTCAAGACAATTTATGTTCTATAACTTTTATTTCATTAAAATAAATTTAACATTTTAAATAGCAATGTCCAATATAATATTTTTACGCGTTTTTTAGGTATTGGAATTGCTGAAGAAGTTGGTCATATTGATTTCTACCCAAATGGAGGAAATAGTCAGCCTGGTTGCGATAGCGGAGATGTCATATCCAATGGTTTGTTTAGTATTAGCTTATTTGCATATATATATATATATATATATATATATATATATATATATATATATATATATATATATATATATATATATATATATATATATATATATATATATATATATATATAAATTACTTTTAAGTATAAATTAGTGTGTTAATCAGACAATGAGGTAGATATCGGAATTCAATCAACAACATCAATGAGTTTAAATTAGTCTTTTTTCTAAGCGATAGCAAATCATGCTAGAAAGGGGTTGGGCAAACAGTAGTATTTTAAACCACTATCCATAACGACACATAAAGACGTAAAATTATTCTAAGAATTATTTTAATATTATCTAAATATAATCAATTCCAAATATTATTATTAAACTGAAATTTAAGAAAATACACTATACAAAAGAAAAATTTAGTATTTTGTAATATAATTATGAAACAACAAAGTGAAGATTTTTTGCACAGATGTTCTTAATTAAAATTCTGTTTAATAAAATCATTTTAAATAGAATTGTACCAGTAAATTATGTAAATAAAAATATATATGTTTGAGAAATTGTTCATTGCAAAAAGGAAAATAAAAAAATTGTGATAAAAAATTTAAGAATTCTTTATAAAAAAATTCACATTTATTAAATATATCTAATAGAATTATGATAAAATATTAAAAGAGGGTATTATACAACTTTTTTACTTTCAAACAAAATAAAACAAATCGATATTTTTATGGACTAGAATTAATGAAATATCCAAATATAATTCTATACTTCTTGAAAATTATATGAAGAAAATGTTTGCATTTATTCTTATTGTTCTATTTATTTTCAAGATTAAATTGAATAACCCACAATAATATTGATAAAGCGGACACTTTAATCATCAAACGCCAAGCTGAAAATACATAAGACATAATTTCCAATTATCAAAGACTTTGATTGAAACTTACCCATAATGAAACTCAATCAAGGTTGTTTATTGGTGAATTTTCTTTCGAAAAAAATATACCTCCAAATTTTGTTACATTTATTGCTTTGTCTTTTGTACCTAAGACCATATAATGCTTCTTTAACTCGAGTATAGAATCTTCTGAAAACTTCTTCCAATAATAAAAATTGTTCATAGAAATTGTTAATGACATTCATTGAAGGTGACGAACAATTAACAAAAATGTATGCTGTATATTATTTAAAAATATTGTACTTTTAGAATATAAGTGAAAAAAAGATTTCATAATTTTCAAAGATAGAAATTAATTTGTATATGTCTTCTGACAACTATTGTCGAGAACAATCACTTATTTAGATTATAATGAAAACTTTCAAATTAGCAAATAAGTAAGAAAATTAAAATCTAAATATAAAAATATTTTTTTTCGAAAGAACTATGTAATTTTAAGATAATTCCTAAAATCTATTCTTTTTAATAATTTTAAAATGGCTTTTTATTTATCAAATTTTATAATCCATTTACAAGTTTGCTTCAAGAAAAACATGGAATTCAATATTATGGAATTGTATAATTTTTAAGTATTGAAAATCAAATATATAATTTGTGATATTGATGATAATTGATTGATTGATGATAATTACCAACGATTGAGGATAATAAATGAAAACATTCATTTCCAAATATAAATTAGGAAACAAAATTGATAGCTTTCATTTCGAATGTTCAAATTGTCTTCATAATATTGCTTAGCAAAATAGTTAAAGAGAAAACATATTTTATTCAAGAAAATAATTAATGCAATATTTATTTGAAAACTGATTATGTTTGGAAATATATTTTTCCGTTTAAAGAAAAACATTTAAATAAAATATGTTTTAAAACAAGTGTAGATATTTTTAAAATATATATATCAGATATATATTCCATGGATTGAAATAATTAATCAATAAATGCTATAACAAGGGAAAGCAAAATCTTGTACATAAATTAATATATTTTAGATTGAAATATTCAACGTTCTAAGAATTTTATGTTGATAACAAATTCAATTTAATTTTATTAAAATTTTTAATCATATTGTAAAATATGAATTCTTGCTTTTAATTCTCCTCACAGAGGTTCTAAATAACGTAACATAAGCACCAAACTGTATATCATATTTAAAAATCGCAACTCTTCCTAACAATAAGAAATTGAAGTAAGAGCTGCATGTTTATATATTGTTCTCATTACAATTATCGGGAACTTGCATTTTTCTTGTACAAAATATTGATATTTATGTGCCTTCTATTGACAAAGGTAGAAACGAACTTTTTACATTTTTTCAAAAATAAATATATCTTTTATTTCATGAGAATCATATTATTGCGAGCAACACAATTTGGATTTCTACAAATTTTATCATTTAAACCCATTTTAGAACATCTAATTTAAAACTAGGATTACCTGTCAATTCTTCTGGTTCTTATTCTCCTAATAATATTTCACTCAATAGAAAGAAAAATTTAAAGATACTTTTCTGTTATTAAGACCACATTCTTCGCCAAAATGTCAGGCTTAAATAGTTATGAAATTCACAAAAATCTACAAATGTACAAGTACATTCTACAAAGTAAAATAAAAAATAATTTTCCCCAAAACAAATTTCATTCGAATATTTATCATTGATATGAAAATCATCAGCATTTTGACAGCTATTTTATGTTCCAAATTTGTCTCCAAATATTAAAGTTTTGGTGAATTGAATTAGATATAGGTAACAGAAAAGTACCAAATTTCTCCAAGAAGATTTTGATATTTACACGTATTTCGTTATTAAAAGTGTCTACGAAAATTGTATTGTAATGTTAGATAATGATAACCAAAATAATCTATAAACGTTTTCAAGGATCGTATACAAGAGTTATATTTTATCTTAGCACCAACTAAGGATGTCGCCAACACTTGTTCTCACAACCGAGCCATCTTTCTCTACACGTCAAGTATCTCGAACGCTGGGAATAAAGACTGCGACTTCCTTGCTCGCCATGCCAAAAGCTGGGAAGATTTTCAGAATATGGACGATGAATCATCTAGTGCATCCAGTAGTGAATATAACACAATGGGTTTCTTTGCTGAAAAACCTGATTTTCCTCCAGATAATGCAAGATATTATCTCAGAACCAGCGGAGAGCCTCCTTATTGTCTTAAAGATGGTTCTCGTCCATCTTAAATGAAAAAACAGCTAGAAACATTTCTAATTTATGTCTGTAATCAAGAAAAAATTAAAATAATCATTCTTTTTTCTCTAATGGACAGTAAAATTTTGATTAGAATTACTATTTCCATTTTCAAATGAGTTCAAAGCACTATTTTTTGAAAAGATTTAAGTCTAAAACTTCTTCTATGCTGTGTTAGTATATGTTATTTTATGTAACCTTACATTTTTTATACATAAAATTAATAGATTTATTATAATTTTCTTAACTTTTCCTTAGTTATGTTGTATCAAAGTATGTCTATAAGCTCTAATTAGCACTAATTATAATAACCACTTAAAGAAAATCTCTGCATGATTTGTTTTTATCAATTTAACTATAAAATAATATATTTTTATATAAAACTATAACAAATACGGTTTTACTTAAGGATAAAATTATTATTTCTTATAAAAATAATAATTTTAGAAAAACATTAAATTTTTGTTTCATACAATGTGAGGCAAACGCTAGCCCCAAAATAAATAATTTAACTATTGGTTACGCATTTAAGAGAATTTTTAATATAATTTTAATATTCCCTCACCCATAATCAAAAATATGGCTATAAAATATCAATTCATGTCATAAAAATAACTAAGGAGTTACTAAAAATTTAAAATAATCTAAATTTTAATTTCTCAATAATTTACAAAAAATATTCATTTTTTTAAATTCATTGTTTTCTTTTTACTATTTTAAAACAAATTATTGATTTTGTTTCATATCCAGACATTAAAGTTGCGGCATTTTCATTAACAGCATTAAGGTTCTGAATGTTTCAAAAGAAATTTACATCATACTTTTAAAAATTATAATTTCAACTTATAAAATGAAAAATTACTTTCCAGAAATTTTTATGAAATAAGTCTTATCAAGCCTACTATATAATAGAACGAAATGAAATCTGACTTTAAAATTATAATATTGAGTCTAATTGAAATATTTGAGTAATCATTAAATAGAAAATGATGCTAACTAAAACTTCCTTATATTTTCCAGAAATATAATTATAATTTCTGAAGTAAAGAGATATTTACATTAATAAGCCATCGTTAATTCTAAAAAAAAAAGGAAATTGTCTTTTGTTAACTATTTTCCCTTGAAAAGACGATGAGTAATCTTTTATAATGATAAAACAACCAGTCAAAAGTCTAATACAATTCTCCTTTTGTATAGACATGTTTTAGAAATAAAAAAAATAGTTTTAGAAAAATTTTTATTTATACTACCCTCATTATTCATCTGTTTTGACAAAAAGAAATACTTTTGCTCTTTTTAAGTCAATCTTCCAATTTTGCTGTAGGAAAGTTATCAAACTCCATTTCCATTTGTTTGGTTATCCAGTTCCGAAGAAAGGTAGTTTTTTCTATATTTTTTTTTTAATATGCATCATCAAGTCATTCTCTATTGTTCAAAACTCTTAAGATGCCATATTTATATCAGTTTAAAGTGAATATGATTCGTAAAAGAATTTTATTCATATGTGAAATTACATTCTTTCTCAATTTCTTAAAATGACGCGAGAAGAGATTACAACATTTTGATTTACTAATCACAAAATTTCTATATTATATAATAAACAAATTTAAATATTATTTTTCACGCACAACTATTGAAGCAGGAAAATTAGATTCTTTTTATCATTCTTTAAATATGATTTTCAAAATTTTGATTGCAAACTTCAAAATCTACTTCTCAAATAAACTTCTCATCAACTAAATTCATTGAAATGTTAACTCCGCATATGTACCTTAATTTTAATGTAGAACTTTTCTTTAATTTTCTGTGGGTTTATTAAAAAGAAGCTAATGAAAGCCTTTTAAGAGTTTGGCACAAAGAAAAAAACATGTTGCAAGCTTTTATGAAAAATTAAATAATCATGAAGCTGATTCTGTAGCTTAATACAACGATATTTATTATTAAAATTTAATATAAACATCATACTGTTAAATTTTATACTCAGTAAAAACATAAATATCAATTTATATGATACAATAAACAAAACAAATTGAAATAAATGATAAACAATAATTTAGCAATGAGATATTGTTTTAAATGTAAAATGCACAAAAAATTAAAAATTCAGGATTATTTCATGATGGTACAAAACCATGATGACTCTGGATAAAGAAATGCTGGTTTTATGTTATCGAAACAAATTTATATGGATATTCCAATGAATAATATTTGATAAAGACAACTGAAATTCGATAATTTACCTTTCACCATTTTTCATAAATGAAGAAATCTCTAAGCAAATCGATGTTAATATATTAAAAAATATCAAATGTATAAATTAAAAACGAGTTTTTTTATTGCTAACTTCACTGAGAGAAGAGCATATTAGTAAAAACTAGCTAAATGTTCAGTTCTAGAAATTTTAACAAAGATGTAACCGATTCACAGCATAAATGGATCACAACATTAAGTTATGGGTTAGTCTATACAATATCAAACTATTAGCTAATAAAATATGTAGTTCATATATTTACTGTCCATTAAAATTAACGTGTTTGATATAAAAATATGATTCATTGTTTGAAGAAACCCAGAAATTTATCTTGCTAATCTTCATTTTATTTATGTATACCATGTTAATCAGTATCATTATTTAGGTGCAGGTTCTCAGAAAATATCAAAACTTTTTATTTCCATGATATACATGGTATACGAAAGACCCCTCATAAGAAATAATTTAAATCCTTCAAAAAATCTGCACCAATCAGTGTATTCATTCCCTTAATAAAACAAAGTACTTATTCACTTCACAAATGACACTCTTTCTCATAAAGCAAGTGAATTTTTAAAAACAAAACTGCGCGATATCTCATTTTTTTATATATTCGTTATTATTTTTATTTATATGAAAAAGATTAATTTTTAAATTACCTCAATAGAATTTAGTATTTCAAAAAGAAATGCCGGTCTCTCTCTCTCTGTGTATATACATAATGTAATATATATATATATATATATATATATATATATATATAGAGAGAGAGAGAGAGAGAGAGAGAGGAGTGATAGTAACCTTCGAAACAAGCAATAATTACATGAAAACATGGAGTCACATTCTACTCTGAGAGGCCGAAATGAGGAATTCTCACCTGACATTGCTTGCCCAATGCTCACAACAGTTTTGGGTAAGCGCATGAATAAAACAAAACGTTTCACAATCATATTTAATGTTTAGTGAAACCCTAACAGCAAATGCTCAAAAGGCCAACTACACGTTTCTATTCACAGTTGACACCGGCGAAAGGACTACAGGCACACCCTCTCCAAGATTCCTTTTGCAGTATTAATTTTGTTCGTCACAACAATGATTCTAACCTTAATATCATCAATTGAGTTTACAGGCGTATCGTATACTAAAAATTTCATGTATTTCCAGAAGAAAATTTCAGTAAGATCGGGTCCGTTGAACGATGAGGCCAAACCATTTGTCTTCTGCGTCCAATTCATCGTGCGGCATATGCGGTATTCAAAATGTTACAGAACGTGTTGGATATATGTCTTGTTCTCCATTGTTCCTAAACCACATATCTCTCAGGATAAGGAGTGGAAAAGCCTGCAATAAACTGGGAAGCACTTGTTCCAAGAATATACGGTATGAATGTACGGACAAGCAGCATGGCATGATGTAAAGGCCTACCAAGGATACCTGCCTGAATGTTCATGGAAAATTTCTGCTGGTGTCTACGATCACAGTGGGCATTTTTGTAAGACCAAATGCGTTTATTGCGCGTGTTGAAGATGCCTTCTGTTCTGAATTTTGCCTTATCATTAAATAATACTAATGAAGGAAATCATTGATTGTTATTTTTGATAACCAACACCTACTGCACAGAGTCTTCTTGGCAGGGATAATCATCTACCTGAAAAGAGTGCACATTTTGAAAGTGGTAGGGGTGCATGCGATCTTTGTGTGAAGTACGCCACACTACTGATTGAAATATACACATTTTGTAAGCCACTTCTCGCGTACTTGTGGAAGGAGCTATTTAAAATCTAGTCAAAACTCGGTTCTTCCAATTCTGTCGGTTAACATTTGATGAACGTCCTACATTGCTGTTTGAAATGACAATCGAACCGCTTTCTCTCAGTCATCGATTAATACTGGAAAAGGTAGGATGACTTGGAATATGACAGTTGGAACCATTGTTTGTACAATCTTCATGCTTCGCGTCCATTCCATTTTGCTTATCCGTATAAGAAGAGCATATCAGCCAATCCATCATACATATACGCCACCATAGTATATACGAAATGTTTCGGGAAATGTTATCCAGATGATACTCGAAGCGATGATGTTGCGACATATTTAAAGGACAACGTCTACTCTGATTGTCTTTCTCCGATAACCAATAAGAGCAAAAATCACCCCTTTATTATTTTAATTTGTAAAAACAATTTGGAATCACCCTGTATGCATACATATATATATTTATTTATGTGTATATACATATATAGGTATGTATGTATGTATATGTATATATATACATAAATATAATATATATATATGTATATATACTTACATACATAAAGTGCATTTCGTAAACATAGAGATTTTTTTAAGTGACAACACTCGTAAATGGAAATTAAAAAATTAACGTAGAAATGGACTTTTTTCAAAATGTTAATAATACTCTAAAAAGAAACAAAAAATTTTGTGCTTTTCTAGCTTCGCACTAACTTATAGAATTGTTTACTTTTGTTCTATATAAATACATGTGAGAGTAATTCAGAAATTAAAGCAAAATACGTTGTGCTATAAGATTTTGCTATTGTTTTGACAAAACAACTCCATAATAGTTAAGTTAATGAAAGAAGTTTACAAGGACAAATGTCTTGGCAGGTGGAAAATTTTGGACAGTTTCGCGCTATTTGGAAACATGACTATTATATTCAGAACTAATTCCTAATGCTGACTAATTAGAAAAAGTGACATGATTTAATATTAACATCAATCCCCTCACATAGCATTCGTTAATATTTTCTTACAAAATAATTAATTATTCTAACGAAATAGATAATTTTCTTACAAGTTAATGTTTCAATCATTCACAATCTCTAGTTGGCCATGATGATTTTAAAATTAGTTTTGAAGCACTAATGCATAGCATTTTTTTAAACTATTATGGTACCTTAAACTTTTAAGCTAGGACAAAACAGTTCTTCTAAAACAGTTATTCTTGTAAACTTAAATTTATTTGTTGCAGAATTTTTATCCCCGCATTTGCTTTACCTAAACGATAGCAAAACTTAAGCGTACACCTCATTCCATTTTTAATCTAAATCACTTTCATTTCTATAGAGTAAATAGAAACTTATAAATAAAAATTGAGAATCATTTTTCATACTGAATTATAAAAGATTTTCAAAAACTTTATATTTCAGGAAAAGTTGTTTTGAATATTACGGCAGTATAAACCATAAATTTGTTCTGCTTACTATGAAATTTTCAAACAGCTATTACATCACATATTCAATTGATATATTTATTATTTAGAAAAATTACTTAATATAATAACTTCATAGTTAATAATCAGACCTAAAATAGCGGGAATTCACTGTTTTTCTACTTTAAACATTCCTAGAGACGTTAAGGTAATATCTTGTGTGAAATGAGGAAAAAGCGGAATACATCAGAAGGACCTGGTGGTTTTTAAAGGATCTCTATACACATGACTGTTCGGTTCTGCTTCCTTTATAATGATTCTTTTAATTGTAAATATTGCAGCATCCATTTTGGCTGACGCTAAAACAATAACAATGAATTAAAGGACTAGTGTCACTGCATTGGCCGCATACAACACCAATCGCATGGTGCTGTATGATCCCAAATTTAGCTTGTCGCTGAGAGCAGAGGATGTCATAATTATCCTGTGTCCGAACAACGCGAATATGAGTGGAGAAAGAGTTCCATTCGATTCTATTAGAATTTTAACAATTTCAGAATAACAAATATTAACCTCGTGAAAGTTTTCTGACGTTATCATTAAGTGAAGATTTTTCTTCAGTGCTATTTTTGAGTGTGAATCAGACGATGACACTCAATGAGATACAAACAGTTAGCAATGAATGACAAATACGGTATGAAGTGTAAAAAGTAGTCAGTAAAAACTATTGCAACAATAATGAATATATTTACAACTTGTTTTATATCTGCTGAAAGTGAAGCGTAATCTAATAATCCAAACGCCATTTAAGTGACATATATAGCATAATTCATTTCAAAGGTGTTAATGTGGCTGATCTTCATAGTATAACTAATCAAAATT
Organism: Latrodectus elegans; assembly: GCA_030067965.1. NCBI lineage: Eukaryota > Metazoa > Arthropoda > Arachnida > Araneae > Theridiidae > Latrodectus > Latrodectus elegans. The sequence continues at coordinate 77,251,669 of CM057814.1, forward strand.
AATAAAAAAGGATATCATGATAGGCTGGCGTAGACTTCTGTCATCGTATTTAAACTGAGCTGTTCTCCTTAAATAGATTATTTTTCCTGTTACTTGTATTATTCTGTTCTACTTCAGACGCAAAATAATGTTTAAGGCAACTATTAACGCCTCATCAAAAATGTGCAAAATACTGTGAATTAACAAACCATATCTTATAAAGGAAGTTTTGAAAAACGGCATCTATTTGTGTTAAAAATTTAGGTCAGCTACATTCTTTATTAAAATATAGTCCAAATATTCCTGAAATAATGTAACCAGTTTCCATTCTTTATGGTTGGGGAGAATTTTTGTAATCTTTAAACTTGTCGAATCCATTTTTTAGTTTCACAACTTGATTGTATGCAATAAAAATATTTTATTTCGATTTGCAACTATTCTTTATGTAAAAAAAATGAAGAATTATCCCTTCCAGTAAATTAAAAGCATGATTCATTTCTTAAAATATTAAGATTATATGCATTTTTTGCCGTGACTTTAATTTATCAAACTCTTTTCGTTCTGTTTACATTAGATCTATGAAAATTTCCCTATGTTGTTAGTGTACTATTGCATTTTTTTGTGAAATGAAGCTATTTGAAATTTATATAGTATTCATGTCTGAATATTGGATTATGTTTGTTAGTTTCAAATTGACTTATTCTTTTTCATTCATTTATATATTTCTGTGCCATTTATTGATATTAATTTCATATATTGTCCATAGTTTATTGGTGTCATAATCTCGTCAATGAAAATTAATCGAACAAAAATGTAAAAGAATCAAGAGAAAATGGAAATAAATAAAATATTTTGCAGTTTTTTAAAATTACTGTAAAATGACAGAAATTTTCCATTGAAATTTTTTCTAATTATTTTGATGGATTGATGTTGATTTAGATTGATGATAACTATTGATTGATATTGATTTACGACAAATATAGTACATTTTCTTCATGTCGTGAAAAGTATTTTGCTGAAAAACCTTTGTTAAAATCTCATGGCTAATAAATTATTATTTCATTTGTCATTTTATTTAAAAGAACACCTTTTTAATGTAATATTTTATATCTATTGAAAATTTATAATTTAGTAAACAGAGAAAGATTAAAAAAAAGCCAAAATATCTAAATTACATATATGTAATGAAAAGTTTTCAGACTTAAATATTAGAAAGAGGAACATCTAATGTTGATATACTTTAAAAGGCAGAACGAACTGAATTTGGTTGCTAAATCCATATTTCATTTAATTGAGTTAGTGTATTTATTTGTCTTACATTTCGTATATTTCTAATTTGCTTTATATATATATATATATATATATATATATATATATATATATATATATACGTAAGGAAATATTAAACTATTTTCAATTTTCACACACTAAGAGAGGTGATAGTACACATCCGGACGATCAATAATTACCATGGAACGAAGGGTCTTATTACACTTTGAGAGGTAGTAAAGAGGAAAGTAGAAACGCATCAAGCAAAAACAATAGGTTTCGGTGATTGAGATAAACTACGCGAGCTCTCAACCGCAAATTGCTTTCTGGTCCATTGGTGATTGGTTTGATTATTATCGGGCATCCAACGTTCACTGATCTTTGAGATTGTCATCCCGGTTCGTAACTTCTTAAATTTCACATATCATGCACGATGGATTTTACATGGTGGACAAGGGGTTTGGTCTCCTCACTCATAGGCACTTAACGCAATTTTTTGGTAGCATATGACGCATGCGTCCTTTTAGTCAGCGATGTACTTGTAGACTCAGATAGCGATAAGCAATTGCTAACAATAAAAAAAAGTAAATAGGAATTTTTAAGAGATAGAGCTAGAGTAACACCCGTTCTAAAATATAAAATAATTCTGTAGAAAGTAGATAGTACTTTTTTCGCCATTGTCAACTGTGCAAATACACTAGTGTTCGGAATTTTGGCAACTTACTATGAAATTTCACTAAACAATATATCTGATTGTGCAACGTTTGGTAATGCTCATACAATTTTACAACACTGTTGCAAGTTCAGATTGGAATTTTAACATTTTTCTTCTTTGCCTCTCAAAATAGAATGCGGCACTCAGTTGCTTTAACATTATTGCATGTTTACATGGATCTAATACTCTTTTAATTTCTAAAAACAATTTAACCCCCCTTCCTGTATATATACATATACAGTTGGAATTGAAACCCGTTAGATTTTTAAATTTTCAAAAATACTTATGGCAGAAATTTAATGATAAAACAGAGAAAATGCAATACCCCTGACAAGCGAGTAAAACTCCTCTCTCTTGTATCGAACGAATGTTAAGAATTTGTAACTTATTTGAACCAATAATAAAAAAATTACAGTTAGTTAGGTTATTTGTGGTAGTGTCAGCTGCTTAATTTAACACTTGAGTTAACAGTTAGAAGCAACCCAGTTCGATATTAGTCAAACTTTTTCAAAAATCAGCTTAAATTCTGATATACGTACAGATTTTATATATATATATATATATATATATATATATATATATATATATATATATATATATATATATATATATATAAACATAACTATATATATATTATTATATGTAAAAGTCTCGATATAGATTTGTTTGCAGTCTACTGCTAATTGAATGATATTGTCAAGAAAGCAGCAGGTATGCACTTGTAATTATTAAAAGGAAAATATTTGGAAATTTCTTAAAGGAAAAGAAATTAATAATCCCTTTGAAACAGTAAATTAGATGATCTACAAAATATCTAAAATTTCATGGATTTGTTAATGAATTCTATATTGTGAAATTTATAAGAAAGTTAAGGAATTAATAAATTAGCATATATTTATTTATTCATTAAAATTTAATCATAATTTCTAACTTTGCTTCTGTAAATCCAGTTTATAGTGCTCTGAGAAGATTGCTCTTTATATACATGTGTGTGTGTCACTGTTATTCATACATGCGGTGGGAAAAATTATATAAATACTGTAATAACTGATTTTTAAACGTTTAATTCAACTTAAGATCTTGATATTATATGAAAATTTAATTCATACATTTTGTACACAAAATTTTGTAAATTACAACTTTTTTTTCTGTATAGAATTTACAGTATTTGTTTTTCAAACTTAAATTACAGTATTAAGTTTTATTGAAAAGTTAGGATATGAAAAATAAATTACTGAATAACAATCAGTATATCCATATAATTAAGCATAAATTGTATTCTTAATAATGATGAAAAATAAAATTTTTCGAGTACTATGGGATTTTTGACGATGATAACATCAAACTAGTTAAGTGGTTTTTCTCCATGTTCTTTCAGAGATCAAAGCAAAATAGTACCTACTTGCAAAGATGTGGCTGGATTGAAGGAAGAATAAATAATGATAAAAAATACAATTTTGCGAGTACCAAATATTTTACGATGATAACTCAAAACTAGTTAAGTGGGGTTTTTTCCCTATATTCTTTAGGTTATAGAAAAAAAACCCACTACTTTATACAAAAATTAAAGTAAGATTGCACCTACTTACAAAGAGGAGATTGGATTGAAGGAAGAATAAAATTTCAAAAATGTGATTTTAAAACTTCTTAATTTGAATTATGAGATCTCTGATGACGTTTAGCTTCAAATTCAGCCTCAATATACATGATTTTAAATAAGTGTAACAAGAATGATTCAATATAATCACGTTTGTTTATTGATAAAAATTTGGTATTTACATATAATTAAACTTGCAGACATAATCAAAATTAATAAAACAGAGTTCATTAATGAAGTTATGAAGTTTTAGAGAGACACGAAGACCAAGAAGTTTTTCCTATTCCTACCACACACACACAATCATATCCTGACTACGCGAGTTCTATTTTATAGTTAAACTGTAAAACTGCTCACTTTGGTGCTCAACTCTCTACCCCACGGAGCATGTTACAAGAATATAAGACCTATTTCAAAAACTGAATAAAGTAACACATAGTGTATCAAAGCTAAATTTCATCTAAAATTTCTAATTTCAGCATGGAAAGTTATGAAACCTTTTCTAAATTGTACCCATGATTTCAGAAAAATCCTTCCAACAAATAGTGAAGAAATATAATTAATAAATCAGAAATCAAAATTAATAAATCACAAAGGTGCTGCATTTCAGAGCTTAGATATTAATTATTTTGTAATTTCATGAAATATTTTTGAATTATTTTTAAAATGGGCTGTCATATTATATCATAAAATTATCAGAGTAGTGGCATTTCTTAACTGTTTTTGACAATTTCATAACTTATGAAACATGGATTGTTTTGGATTGTTTATCATTCAATGGTCACTTTTTACCAATGAATATTAATTAGGTTAGGACTTACATTTCCAATTATGTTCCGAAATACTGTAAATGTCCAAGATTGAAGGGATGGAATTCACGAACTATTGTATTGACAGCAAGAAAGCTAATCATTCTGTTACCAGTTTGGTTATGAAACTTGGAGCACTGAAATTTCGAAATGAGAACATAACCTGAAATCATATTTTATTCTGTTTATTAATAATATTTAAAAGTTTTTTGAGCACCGATGTCCTCCAAGAGAAAAAACAGATCATTATATAACAGTAAATGAAAGGGCTACTTTTGGAATAAATATGTGTTACTTCATGCTACAAAATTGAAATGTCATTTTAATAACCTTATGAAATCTTTTTCATTATCAATAAAATGTCATTTTTACACAAAAGCAGTATAAAAATGCTTAGACTTCCTGCCTATCTTCAACAGAAATATTGAAGTCTAAATAAAGTACAATCAAGATGAAATATGAAGCTTTTAAAAATCATTGAGATTCCTTCTAAACTTAAAATTATTTCCCTCGTCAGAACTCAAAATGCGTGGTTGTCAATGTTAATAATTGAGATTTTTATTTATATTCAGTCAATCATGAAACCTCCTTCCCTTTGATATAAATCACTAAAATCAATGATGAATTTGCATTTTAAAAAAAAATGTCTTGTAAAATTGGCCATTATTTTCATTCATTTACAGTAGAAATTAACATAATGTTTATAATATAGTATGTTTCAAATTTTTTTTACTTATTCGCCTAAGGAAGACTCGTATTTAAAGGAACAATTTTCCAATCCTTGTTTACAACAGAGTTTTATGGGCTCTTATGGTAAGTAAACTAAGTTACGAGCAGAAACATTTAGCCTTTTTAAATTTTTATTACTTAAAAATTTATTGATACATATTTTTATGTTATTTTGTTCTCTAAATATCAGATGAAGTTTTAAAATGGCTCTTTTGCTCTCTATAATAATATTTACAAAATATTACTTTTATTTGCAATTAACAAAAGGATTTTGTTTATTGATAAATTATGAAAACATACATATCCAAACTTTTTCTTAAAATTTTAAAAAACATACACAAATATTAATAGCAAAAATATTTTAATTTTAAGTAATTGCACAAGTTATTTAGAAATTATTACAAGGAGACGTTTAATGTGATTAATTACAACCAGTGGTTGTGGGATCAATTATTGAACTTTATTAACTAATTAAAAAAAATATAAATAATAATTATATGAAAAATAAAATTTTGAAAAAATAGTTAAGAATAATTCTAATTGAAATCAACGATAGAAAATTTCCATGTAAATAAGAAAAAGGTTTATTTAAAAACAAATTTTCACATATAAGACATTTTAAAAATTAAGTTTTATATTAAAAAATTATTCTTTCGTTTGCACAATTTGCTCCAATTACATGGGCACCAGCTTTGTTGATATATCAAAATAAACAAATTATTTTTGCAAACATATTTCAATATCATATATTTACTTTAAGTTACAGGTATAAAATGTTCACGATAATCGTTTTTCTTACATTGACTATCATCGTTCATCATTATGCTGCTGTTACAGAAGAAGAAGCCGAAGAACTCTTTTATCTAAATGTCATAGAATGTAAGATAATATGTCGCTTAATTGTTTCCTTCTTTGAAATTTATTTCATTACCTGGTTACATTAAAAATTTTATATAAATTGAAAAATTAATTATTATTTGAATTTAATAAGATTATAAAATATGGAGAGTGACTAAATGAAATTTTAATTTTATTTTTCTAACTTAAACTATTAATAAAGAGCTTCAAGTGAAAACAGATTATCTAAAGCTTGATAATTTTTTATAATAATAATTTTCCTATCTCATTCATAAAAGTGATTTGTAACAATACTTTTTCTCCCATTTTAAAATTTTAAATATGCTTAGATAATCTATATTTATATACATTTAATAACCTCCTTTTTCAGAAATATTTTTCATTGTTTCTATCTTTTGATTCAATGTTTCATTACTAAGATCAATACTTGAAATACTTTGTACCTCATAATTTAATATTTCTAAAAATATACCTTTTTGAAATACTAACTTCAAATTATACGCCGATATTTTATATTGACTAGTAATCCACAGGTTGTTTAATCAGGTTGTTTAAATCCACTGAAATAATTATCATTAACCTAAAATCAAGTAAATCTGAGAATTTTAAATCCAAGAAAGATATTTCATTAAGAAAATCGTTACTTTCATATTTTATAACGAGAAATATATATATATATAAATAAATATATAATATTTTGTATCTCATACAATTTATTTAACCCAATCAATATTTTTGGTTTACATATAATACTCACGAATAAAGAAGTATGAAGTTAACACTTGAGATCATATGTAAAGATTAAGATGCACTTTATTTCTTAATAGTTTTAAATCTCAATTAGTTTTTTAAAATACTATACTTATTTGTAAGACATACCCTTGTATATATATGCATGAATACATGCATATTTTTGTATATATATGTGTGTGTGCTCTTGTTTTCTTTTCACTCTCTTCATTAATAATATCAAAAATACATTAAATTTGAATTTAAAAAATTGATGTAGTGGAAGGCTTAATGTTAATAAATCTAATCTTTTTAGACATTATATATTTGTTGATTAAGTATACTAGTATGAAGTCTGTAATTCGGCATGATTAAAAACAAAATGTAAATGTCAACAAATATTCATTTTTCTGAAAGTTTTCTAAACTAATAATTTTAAACTAACAAAAAAGTATGAACAGTTAAGTAAATTTAGAAATACTTGTATAACTAACTCATTATTTGTTAGTTATACAAGTATTTCTAAATTTACCGTTTGTCGCCGTTTTATTGCGATATTCGAAAAATTTTTGTGTATACAAAGAGGCTAGATTTATTCTGAATAGAGTCAAATAATGTTTCTTTAAAGGCTGCTAAATAGATTCATTTGGGTAATTTCTACATAGTTTGTATTTCAAAAAATATATATATTATGTAAATATTCAAGTAACCAAAACTTTTTTATTAATTTTTCTATAAGTGAAAAGTTTCATGTATCAAAATTATTTTATGTAACTGCTTAAAATTAACTATTGATACAAAAACTATTTAAATATTAACGAAAGTGTTCCTTCTACACATACATTCAACAAGTTTAGAAAGATATGGAAAGAATCAAGCGACTGATATTTAAACTCTCTAAAATTATTTTTTTCGTGAAAATTTAACTCTATTAAAAATTTCAGTCGTAATCATTTTATATGAGCTTTAACACGGTAAGAAATCATGAAAATGTTCATGTGATTAAAATGAAATTATTATGTCTGAAGTTTATTTAGTTTTACATTACTCTGTTAACAAATATTTCCACTTTAATGATGAACTTAAAATGAATTTAAGTTACTCAAATGATTCTTTTGAAACAGAAACTTAAAAAGTTTTATGAACTCGTGAATTCAGTACATAAAATGAAATTAATAAAATTTGTGTATGTATTTAAATATAACAAAATCAATTTTTAAATAAATCTTAAAAGACTTTAAAGGAGATTTTATTTTCAATTGAATCTAGGATCAATTATTGCTTTAATTTTTCAAGAATCTTAAAACCCTGTATATTTCAAGAATGAAAGTATACGAAGATAAATAATGAAATATGTCTGCTAAAATTAAAATAAAATTTCAATTTGTTATGGTTAAAAAATGAAGTTTTGAATAAATGAAGTTGAAATGAATGACAAATTTTTAAGAATCTAGTATGATGGTGTTCAATTATTTCATTTTTTTTGTTTCACAAATAAGGGTTTCAGTAATCAGTGGTTATACCTTGAAAATTCTCCGTAAAGAAAATATGTATATTTCATAAATTTGTCTATGTGTTGTATTTTTTTTTTTCGCTTAAATTGAAATGTTGGAAATTTTTTAAAAAATATATTTAACTGTCAGAAAGTAAATCGTTTTATAAAAATAAGAAATAGCTAGCTTTGGAAAAAAAACTCTCCAATAATTCAATTAATTAATATGAATTGGGGAATGAAATTATCCTTTGTCATAAATAAAAATTTTTCAGAAATTTTATTTTATATCTTTACAGTAGGTTTCCTTACATTAGTTATTTCTCACAAAAGAAAATGTACATTTATTAAAAAGATAGATCATATTGAAAAATAAGAAACTCATTAATATTTTGAAAATTTCAATTATTTATGCATGCATTTGAGAATTTTAGGTAGGGATATATTAGATAATATTCACTAACTATTTTAACTATGGGTAATATACTAAAATTTATTTGTATTTTAAAAATGAAAAAAGTTCCTTCAAAAAATTATACAAATAAGAGACATTTTATTTATCAAAAGATTTTACTTTAAACGGGATATTAAACTTACCAGCTCCTTAAAAATAATAAATTACTATCAAAAGTTTAAACCAAGTTAAGAATCTATTAGAATTCCTAATGCATTTCGTTTCAATAAAATTTTATAATTGAACAATTAATTTTAAAAAATAATATAAATTGATATTATAATATTAAAGTGTATACTTATAACTTCATAGAATGTAATTTGAATATCAAAACTTTATCATTCAAATTAAAACAAATTATAATCATTTAAAATATTTTTTAAAAAATGAGAATAATAATTAATTGACAATGAATTAGATGTAACTGAAATTTTAGAATGATATATTCCTTTCAATTTATGTGAAGAATTTGTTTATTTTTACTAATATTTCAAAATATGAAAAATATATATGAAAAATTTCATACGAATCAATTATAAAGCAATTCTTCAATTTATATAATTATTTTAAAATTTTTGTACTATGTCATAATGTTTAGAGATGAAAAGTTCTTAACTTCAAATATAATTGAATTCAGTTTTAAATATTATTTACATTATTTACATTTTCATTGAGTACATTACATTTAATTTTGATAAAATTTTATAAAAACTTAAAGGAAAAAAATAAGATATTCATAAGGATATAACAAATATTCGGCATTTCAGAGAATGTAATACATTTCATTTTTTAGAATGTATTTTTCAATAATTTTTACAAAACAAATTATGCTTGCTATTGAAATGAAGATACAATAATAATATAATTTAATTTAAAAATTTTATTAATATAATTTAATTTAAAAAATTAAATATAAAATTTAATTTAATTAGTAAAATTATATTTTTTGATAAAATTATTATTGACCAATTAAACAAATTAATTAGGAAAATTATCTTTCAATAAACTAATAACTTATTTTAAATAAGAAAAGAAATGATAAAAATTCAAAAATGACAGACTTTATTGAAATTTTAGTGGAATATTTAATGTTTCTAGAAAACTTAATCTCGTTTTGAGTTTAAAAAAAAAACATTTAGAGTTATAATGAGAAGAAACATTTTAAAAACAGAACTCTTACTAATTATAAATGATAAGCACTCAAATTATTTTAGTTTGTTTTAATGCAAAATAGTAAAAGTAGAAATAAACAAGCAGATAAATATTTTTTACTACTTTTATTTTAAATATTTTTTATAAAAGTCTTAAGACACTTTTTCCTTTTTTAGATCATTACTCTTTGAATAAAATAAATTTTATAAACACATTTGTATTTTCATATTATCTCATATACTATTTCCCCGAAAAAAATATCAACTTTTGCGATTTAGTGCCAAATGTTGCAGTTTAAGGACTGCAAATACATATTATAGCTTCTCGTTACTATACTTTATTTATATTTAAGATTGCATTTTAAATTTTAACTCAAGTTTATATTTATGATTAAAAAATTGAAATATGAATTAAAAATCAAATTTTTTCCATTTGTTTCAATGAATATATAAGTTAATATCTCTGATTATTCCCTCATATTTTGAAAAAAAATTTATACAAATTTGCAATATTTGACGATATATTTTTTAATGAAAAACGGTAGACTAGAAAATATTTAAACTTTAATATTAATTTTTCCAATAGCTGAATTTGTCACTGCTTGTTATGGAGAGTACGGATGCTTTTACACGGGGCCGCCCTTCTACGATCCAGTATATCGTCCAGTGAGTGTTCCACCAGCAAACGATACAGTAACCAAGACATTTCTTTTCACTCCTAAAAATCAGAACGAACCTTATGAGCTTAATGAAACCGAAGAATCTCTTAACAATTCCAATTTCAATCCTGCTTATTTTGTAAAAATCATTATCCATGGATATGAAGTACAAAATTTGGCAGATTTTTATGTAAGCTTTGTTTTTTAATTTTTTGAGTTTAATTCTTAAAATTTATAAGACATAAATTTCTGAAAATTTATAAATTTTTCTCATCAGTGAAGTTTCTAAATTGCTCCTAAACTATTTATAAGACTATTAATTAGAATTAAGTTTAAATTCAAATTTTTAAATGATAGATAAATCACAAATATTCATGTTATAGTAAATTTATAAATTTACATGTAATTTTCAAACAAGGAAAATATTTTAATCAATATAGCAAAATTATAATAATGTGAATTATGTGTTATAATGATAAATTTATGAGAAGATTCATACAGTGCAATATAATATTCATTTTTTAAATATAAGTAACAATAATTTGATTTTGATGTAAATAAATCTTTCGTATAACACTAATCAAATCTCTTAACTTATCATTAACTTGTAATAATTTTTTGCAAAAATTTTATGATTTATATTGGCAGCTCCATTATATTTTTGTCTTCATTGGATCTTTGAACTCGAGCAAATTAAGTTCATGAACTCAAAATTTAGAGAACAATTTCAAAACATCACAAACTAAACATTCCTAAAAGTTTTTTTATCAATATAAAATTAACTAAACATTTCTAGCATTTTTTTCACTCTAATCTCATTTAAAAAATAACAGAGATATTTGCATGGAATAAAATGTCTTTTTTTTCCAGAATATGAAAGATGCTTTCTTGAACTATGAAAACTATAATGTCATCGTAGTAGACTGGACGCATGATAATCAATCTCCAATATGGCAAACTTTTGCAAACGCCAGACTTATTGCTGCAAAAGTGGCACATTTGCTGCAGTTTATCTTGGTACTTGATACTTATATTTGTAAATTATCTATAAAATAATTACATGAGATGCATTTTCCTAATTTTCTTCCTATTGCAATGCTTTCCATTTTATGTTTTTGAATTATAAAATGAAATTCTAGAATTTTACTTTTAAGGATAAAATGAGAATAATCTAAATGTAGGATAAGTAGGTATTATCTAAAAGTGGTTCTTACAATTAAAAAAACAATTTCCTTTAGACTTGTAGATTACAGAAATACATAGGTGTGTTTAAAAGTTTTAGAACATAGTCAGTAAAAAAATTTTTAAATTGAGTCTCCAAGTGGCTTGAATATTATAACTCTAAAAAATAAAAAAAAGCCGAACAATTAAAATGCATTATTTAAAATAATAAAATGCACAACAATTTGTTTAAAATTCTAGTAATCAGCTCAATACACTCTAGCACAGTCCCTCGTTTCGAATATGCATTTACGAAGTATGTGTAAGTGCACAAAAATATCAAGGATCAGAGAGACCGTCTATCAAAAACAATCTGAAATTTACGAATATTCTTTAAAGGAAAGGAAGATTTCAATTTGTTGCTGTTACACCAGCATACTTTCCTGCATTTAGCCCTAAGTTCGGATCGATCACTTAATGGAACAGCCGGGAGGGGGTCTTCTTGATTAGAAGTAGACATCAAGCTGCAGCCCCTTAATATTTAATCTGCCGACATCCCGAAATATTATTCACTTTAAAGATATTGCGACTACAACTTGTTAAACATGCCCCAGCGGTCTTTTGCAAATACGTCTTAGGTCCAGCCTTGATTCAAGCTTACTACCTTCCGATAATAAGAACGACGCCCTAGTAAATAAGGCCTCCTCGGTCTCAGATTGCGATATGCGAAAAGTAACAATTATTTCATTAATAGCAGTAAATCAAATTTTTTTCAAAATATGGAAGAAAAGAAAAGGCTTTCATTCTCGGATGATTCCAAATTACTTGACATCTTAAGAAAATAATAAACTCCTAGATATTGCACAGAAATTATAACAGCTATTTATCTTAAACTGTTCCGCAACAGTTTCTGTAGCTGTAGCAGTTTCACGTAATTGTTATCGACGAAATATGAATGGCAGATTTACAAACAGATTTGAAACAGTCAAATTAGTAAAAAAATGGTGCGTTTGTGATAAGAATTAAACTCTAGAATTCTGCATATATTATATATTATACTTTTAAAATCTTAGTTTTATAAAAAGAAAAAGAATTTTAGAAAAAAGTGAGCAATCAAAAAAACTAGAAAAGAAATTATAATGTTGAAAATAAAAAATAACACATTTTAATTAAGATAACTTTGTTTATCTCAATAAATGAAAAGAAATCCAAAATAAATCAGTTAATTTTAAACCAATATGTCAATCAATTATATAATAATTTAATTTTAGGCCTATATATTGTGATAAATTATGATACATTCAAAACAAATAATTCTTGAGGAGAAGCAGATCTGTCATATCATTTAGAAAAGTAAAAGAATTAAGGTACTTCTTACATGAATTTCCTCTCAAAAATACCACAATTGTTTAATATTTTTAAGAAAAATTTAATTTTATCAATTTAAAAAGCTTGCAGTGTAACAAAATTCCTCTCACAATAATTTTCATAAAATGTCTATCTTGTCAGTCGATTTAATGTTTGCGTAACATAACTGCTTATGAAGCACTTCTTCACAGGATAAAACAGGGCTTGATCCAAAGTACTTCCACCTGATTGGTCACAGTTTAGGAGCTCACCTGGCTGGTTGGGTTGGTGAGAGAGTAAGCGGTATATGGAGAATAACAGGTTCATTTTTGTAAAAAGTTTGTTTTTGCATTATATATAATACTTTGTTTCTTGTTTGATAGACCAATTATGATAATTTATCATTGATTAAAAACAATGTGCGTCGCAACATAGATGAGTTGAAAATACATTAAAAATTCATTAGTATTATTGTAATTAAACAGAGAGATATAGCAAATTATTATATTGATATAATTTTAATATATAATATTTCAATGTGTGTGTGTGAAAAATTCCTCTCACAATAATTATAAAAATATCTTCCTTTAATCAATCACAGTTCCTTTATTAATATATATATATATATATATATATATATATATATATATATATTATTTTATCTACTTTGTTGATTTGTCTTGCTGAATATCGCAATTAATCAAACAAAACTCCGATTAACAAAATCATAAAAGTGAAAATTTTAACAGTCTGGAAAAGTATGTATTGCATAAAATGCAAGTACATCTTAAGTATGAGGAAGAAGTTCTGATGAATGAAGTTCTTTTCAATAGACTGAAAACTAAAAATAGTTATTTTAAATAATTATTTTTTTCTCAATACATTTTTTGCCCTTTTGGATCCTCATTAAGATATTAGACACAAAAACTGATATTTATAGTTAAAGCATCTTTTATTATGAATTTTTTGTTAAAACTATCTCTCATCTTATTTCACTCTATAATGTATTTTTTTTTATTTTTTCAATTTTAAAAAGTTGAAATTTTTCATATTTAAAAAATATTTGTTTTATGCATATTTAATATTTAAAAATGTTTTATATATTGTTTATATTTAAAAAATGTTTGTTTTATACATATTATATATTTAAAAATGTTTTATATATTGTTCATATTTAAAAAAATATTTAGCTTTAAGGTAAATAATTAAGTCTCCAAAATACTTAAATATTGAAAATATACTCTTTGCTGTAAATTTTTAAATGGCTAAAAATATTCTAGAAATGAAGTCCTAGTCATTCTGGATAAAATTTCAGTCATATCGATTCTGCTCTTAAACTCATTTTCCTTGTAACAGATATTCTTCTTCATAATTTCCAAACAATGATGTTTCAAACATATACTATACCAGACTAGTCTGGAAACACATAATACAATTAATAGTACAAAGCATCCTATAGCTTTAAGTTAATGCATCTTATAGCTTTCATTTGCATGTGACCTTAATTTCTCTAGATAAAATATGGCTGCTTGAGAGATTCAAAAGTTCGACTGTAGAAGCACCTCATTAAGAATAACAGTATATTAATAAACTTTAATGATCCTCAAATGAAAGTTAGATATTACTATAGACACATCAGTACTCTTTAATGAGGACTTGTGGGAAACAATAACCACCTGATTTGTCCTTGGCCATTGTAGTCTTCAAACCAAAATAAATGATCCAATTTAATCCAGATATTTCCAATATGAAATAAGTATCAATGACTATTAAAATTTCATATTTAAATTAAATTAAGAAACGTTTTAAGCCAAATTTTCAATCAAGGGCTAAAAACCATGTAGTTAAAAAACTAAAATAACTTTTTGTATTTCATTGGTTAAAATCAGTTATTTGTATTTGTTTTTATTAATATAGCTCTCGATGCAGCAGGGCCTTACTTCCATAATGCAAGTGACGAAGTTGCTTTAGACATATCAGATGCAATTTTTGTGGATGCTATACACTGCAATGGTGGATTAAAACTTACCGAAGGTAAATTTATAATTGTTTGCAGTAAAAAGTGCTAGAATAATCTTACTTAAATTTCTATATAAGGTAACTGTAAGTTCGATTTTATATTTAAAAGGTGTATACATAAGAACTTGATTCTGAGATTCCATTAAATATTTTGTATAGTTTTTAGATAAGCTGAATATTAACTTAATTTATGTTCCTCTTTATAAAATAATAGTTTAATATTCACATTACGCATTTTTGGTAAAATTGATTACGTTCATGAGAATAATTACTCACTGTTAATTAAATATTAATTTTACTAATATTAAATAAACCAAATAAGTAAATCACTTGTTAAGGATATATAAACTTCGTATTTTAATAATTTATATATTAAGCAAAATTTTTAAGGAAATTGAAAAATATTATTTTTATTGGTTTAATTTAGTTTTTTTGTAGAATAGTTTTGAATTCCATAAAATATATTAGCAATGTCATTTTCAACTCCCTAAAAAATATATGCCTATTACCTAAAGAAGTAATCATTTGATAATTCTTATTTGCTTGATTTAAATTAGTAAAAAAAAACATTCTATTATATAAGATACGAGATCATATAAAATAGCTTATGAATAAATTTAAAAATATATCATTTTTGAAATCTTAAGTCAATATAAAATTAAAGATAAAAAATTTAATTAATTAAATACTGTTCACTTAAAAATATTTTTTAAATAAATGCTTAATCACTAAGAATATTATGACACTAGATTCAGTAAGATTATTGAAATACGCTATGGCTGCCTATTTCTATCAATAGATTATATGTAAAATACATCCCTCATCTTCTTAATAGTAAGCCTAGCAAAACTGTGAAATGAACACATGAGCTGGCACACTCCTGTACACGCTTCACTATAGCAGCTAAAAATTATATTTCAACACTTTTAATATGAAGATCATTCAGTTCGACTGTCTACGGTAAATCAGACATTTTGTAAGTCACATTTCATATTCTAAAGCAAAAATTTCACAGCCAGATTATCTCATGCCCTTATACATGATAACAATTATATCTACATTTGGAAACCAAAGATGACTAAGAATAAATTATTGCACAAATTGAATCCGCTTATTCCCAATCTTTCTTTACGCTACAACATTGTTCTTATTAATTTCCATTGGTGTTATTATGCTCACTCAATATACTTTATTTAAATAGCAATCATATCAAGTTCTGTAAATTGTAAATTTTGCAAATTGTTTTTTAACAAGCTGTCAGGATTTTTGTTAATATAAGCATTAATTTATACCTCGAATTCTTTTCAGAAAAATAAAAAAGATTTGTTCATCGCAAGACAGAATCATCAAGAACAGTTTGTTATTATGTCATTTAATCTGTTTCAAAAATGGTGGTAATATTGAGCCCTTAACATTAAAAGCAATTTGTAATATTTCAATATAAGAGGGCCAGAGGTAGGACGATGGTTTTCAGAGCATATGTTCCTGCATTCAATCGCAATCACAGTTAAACAAGAGGTTATAGATGATGAACTTTAGAATAATTAATTGCAATTATAAATAATGTGTTATATATGTATATATATATATATATATATATATATATATATATATATATATATATATATATATATATATATATATATATATATATACACCACACTACTGGCCATTAAAATTGCTACACCAGGAAGGCCACATGCTACAAACGTGAAATTCATACGAAAGGAAGAAGGTGCTGTGATATGCAAATGATTAGCTTTTCAGCGCATTCAGACAAAGCAGGCGCCAGTAGCGACACCTTAATTGTGTTTAAATGAGGAAACTGTTCAGCCGGTTCCTCATACACAAACTGCATTTGAACGTTGTTGCCTGGTGCAAAGTTGTTGTGATGCCTCGTGTAAGAAGGAGAAATGCGTACCAGCACGTTTCTGAATTTGATAAAGGTCGAATTGTAGCGTACCGGGATTGCGGTTTATCTTATCGCAGTATTGCTGCTCGCGTCGGTCAAAATACAATGACTGTTAGCAGAATATGGAATCGATGGGTTCAGGACGGTAATACGGAATGCCATGCGGGATCTCAACGGCCACCTATCACTAGCAGCCGAGAAGACAGGCATATTATCCGCATGGCCGTAATGGATCCTGCAACCACGTCACGAGCCGTGAGTCAAGAAACGGGGTCGTTTGGAAGACAACAAGTGTCTGAACGAACAGTTCGACGATGTTTGCAGCAACATGGACTCTCAGCTCGGATACCATGGCTGCGGCTTCCATTGACGCTGCGTCATAGACAAGAGCGTCTTCAATGGTGTGATCAACGACGAACCAGGGCGCACGAATGGCGAGACGTCATCTTTTCAGATGAATCCATGTTCTGTGTACAGCATCATGAAGGTCGCATCCGTGTTTGGCGGCATCGTGGTGAACGCACACTGGCAGCGTGCATTCGTCATCGACATACTGGCCTATCACCTGGCGTGATGGTGAGGGGTGCCATTGGATACACGTCTCGGTCACCTCTTGATCGCATTGACGGTGCTTTGAACAGTGCACGTTATATTTCTGGTGTGTTACGACCCGTGGCTCTACCCTTTATTCGAGCCCTGCGAATCCCTACGTTTCAACAGGATAATGCCCAACCGCATGTTGCCGGTATTGTACGGACCTTCCTTGATACGGAACATGTTCGGTTGTTACCCGGCCAGCACGTTTTCCAGATCTTTCACCAATAGGAAACGTCTGATCAATGGTTGCCGAGCGAATGGCTCGTCACCAAACGCCAGTCACTACGGTTGATGAACTGTGGCATCGTGTTGAAGCAGCATGGGCATCTGTACCTGTACATGCAATCCAATCTCTGTTTGACTCAATGCCCAGGCGTATAACTGCTGTTATTACTGCCAGATGTGGTTGTTCTGGGTACTGATTTCTCAGGATCTATCCAGACAAATTTTTTGAAAATTTAATTACTTGTTATTTCTAGTATAATATATTTGTCCAATAAATATCATTTTGTTATCTGCATTTCTTCCTGGTGTAGCAATTTTAATGGCCAGTAGTGTATATATATATATATATATATATATATATATATATATATATATATATATATATATATATATATATATATATATATATATATATATATATATATATATATATATATATATATATATATATATATATATATATATAACAAATTCATAATTAATTGTAGTAGTAAAGAATTATATTATAATGTATATACATGTGTGCTTTTCTTCGTTTTAGAAACATTTTAGGACAAGTTATATTAAGTCATCGCTTTACACTTTACTGCCTTGGTTAAAAATTCTCGTTAAAAATTTTGGATTCACACTTTTTTCACCATATTTATATTTTCTGTTTGAAATTTAGTAGCTTCAAGAAATTTACAACTTTCTTTGGTAATATCAAACTCATTATAGAAGTAATCATTTAGTTGTATAAAAATCAGTTATCACCATGAATTACACTTCATCGCATCTTGCAGTATTTTCCTTAATAAGCAAATTTAGAAGCTTGTAGGATACTGTGATCATGGTATATGTGCCAAGTTTCAACAATTTTAAAATAACTTACATTAATATTTGAACAAGTTTACATTAATATTTGATGTATATCAAGAACTTGTATAACTTCATTCAATTTACCAATAATTGAGTTGAACTAAGGGAGATAATTTAACATTGTAGTCTGTTAAAAGACTAAAACTATTCTAAATAACCGAACTAAATTAGACAATAAAATTCGTTAGAGAAAATTCCCAATCTGATTCGAATTTATCGAAAATTAATTATATAATTATTTTAATGTCATATGAAAAACGTTTATCTGGAAACAAAATGGTTTCTCACATTGAATTCTTTGGTACTGTACAAATAGGTTTTGGACTTCTCTTAGAATTCGCACACCTTGACTTTTACCCTAACGGAGGAAATTCCCAGCCTGGATGCACAAGCAAAGTCGATTTCATATCGAATGGTTTGTAGACATATTTCTGGTTTTATCTATAAACGATCAATTTATAAATTCTTTTTTCACAAATACATTATTGTTTCGTAAATTTTTCAACAAAAATCAAATTTAATAATTGACTTCCATCTTCACTTCTACCCATAAATGTAATTATTTCAGCATAAAAATTCAAAAGCTCATACTAATTTCATTTTAAATTATAACAACAGTTTGATGTATAATTTTACATATTTTTAAATACCTTTGAAGTTTATTTTTATCATGAGTTGCAGTTAATTTATAAATCTTGCGATAATCATAGTTTTGTAACTTTTTTTTGGGGGGGGTGACTCTTATTTTAAATTTTCGACTAGTATAATATTGTAATGACATAACTTTCTTTCAAATGTAATTGTACTTAGGCAAATGCAGAGTTTTAACTGTTCAATGAAGCTTATGGAAATAAGTGTCTCCTACTTTTACTCGTTTTCCGATGTTTCATTTTACAGTTAATAAAAATAAATTAAATAAAACCACAGAATCAATATTTAAAAATATCAAAAATTAATTCGATAATCTAAAATAATTGAGTATTTAATTTTTTTTTTACTGTTTGTTTTCCATTTATTTTAATTTTTTTTAAATTTTGTTTTTTCTTAACCCGTTGCACAATAATATACTTCGTAGATATACTTCAAAAATGATGTATCAAAAAATTACCTTATAAACAAAATATTTTATTGTTTTACACATGTACTATTCCCTTATTTATGTTCCTAATTTTTTAAAATTTTAAACATTTGTATTCCATATATTTAAAAAATTAAATATGAAATTGTTTCAATGTGAGAAAATAAAATTAATTTATATCTTGATAAAATAATTTTAATTTTAGAATGCAAATATGATAAGATAAATTTTAACATCAGAAAAAATTTAAGTGATAATATACGTTTTAGTTAAAATAGAAAAAATTCTTAACCCAATAAAATATTATTTTCAATATTTTAGAGCATAATATATACATTTTATTAATGCAATAAATTTATTTACTCTTCTAAAATTTAAACAATTCTTTATTTTGATTATTAAGAATAACGATTGCTAGTTTTGTTAGTGAGATTACTAAGAATAACGATAAAATATAATTTAATATTTTACAATTATGGATGCTAATAAGAAATATGGGAAATACGAAGATATTGGGAAAATGAGCAATTTTTTAATATATAATTTTTGATACATCATTTATTATTTCTTTGCGGTTCAATGTTCTAGGTGATGGAACACCAAACTTTAAATGATTGCCAAATCATTGCATTTTGTTATAAATGGATTTCATTTATGGAATTTTCACTAAAAGAACTTAAAATGTTCTTTAAATGAACATACATTTATTCTGTTGCGTAAATGAAATTTCGAAATGCATTAATTAAAAATGCAAATCTTAAAATATGAATATTAACATTAGTATAAATTTTAATCATAATATAAACTACGTTTTAAATATGCAAAATGTTCAATCAAAAGTAAATTATATTTTCACACACACTACTTGCGAACATAACTTACATGTTTAGTTTTTGTAGATGCAGAATACAATATTTTGTGCATGATAACCTCTGTTTTTATTACACAGCAAACACAGAGCTGGTGGCCAATACGTGTTCTCACAATCGTTGCGTGAAGTTCTACACGGCTTCTATAGCAAGTAAAAAGAAATGCAGATTTTTCGCTCGACATGCGGTCAGCTGGGAAGCCTTTCTAAATGCTCATCATAATCTAGAATCAGAGGAAGGTGTGTATAACGATATGAATGAAATGGGATTCCGTGCCCGACCGTACATCGGCATTTATCCAAATAACTCGAGGTACTATCTCAGAACCAGCGAGGATTTTCCTTACTGTCTAGAGTACGGCTATAGAACGGAGCCCAAGGACTGACTGCACAAGTTCCAGTTTCATATATTGTTCACTTGTATTAATATTTCTGAGAATAAATTTTGATTAGAGAATCTCATTGATCTGAATCTAAAAATTATTGTATTTATTTTCAATAATATTAACAAACATTAGACTTTTTATGTAACAAATTGAACATATTTAAATTTAAGCTTTGTGAAACATTTTCTATACATTATTATATTTTTCACAAAATTTTTTGTAGTTAAATTCATTTTTTATTTAAATGAACTTAATACATATGTGTGTAGGCATATATATATATATATATATATAATATAAATATATATAGAGAGAGAGAGAGAGAGAGAGATAGAGAGAGAGAGAGATAGATAGATATAGATACGTAAAAGTAATATATATATATACCAGAACAATTGGAGTTGAAACCACTAAATTTTTAAAGATTACGTAAATACTGATAACATAAATGGTAATTTGATGATAAAAAAAGAGGAAATCCAATATCCCTGACAAAATGATAAGACTAAACTCTCTTATTTCAAAAATAATTTAAGGAATAAAAACCTAGAAATTTTTTGAGTCCATGATAATGAAATATTGGAATACGTTAGGTACTAGAATATAAAGCAGCCAAGCACTTATCTATTAATAAAAGTAAAACAAAGTATACAATACTTTTAAAAGAAATAGTTTTTAAGTGTTATCTGAAAAGATTCCATTTCTTAAGTTATTTAACAAAAATAAATGATGAAAACATGGAAAAATTAACATTTAAAACATAGGCCAAGTGACCATGGAGATATGAAGCATGTAATAAAATTGGAGGCTCCAGATCGACTAAGGAAACGAAAACAACAGATATAACCGAGATTCCAAAAAATTCTTTTAAAATAATACAAAAACAAGCTTGTATTTTTCTTTTTTTTTTTTTTTTTTTGTAAGTTTTATAAAATATTTTATTTTGATTAAAATAAACAAAAATTTAAAAAAAAATTCATTTTCCTCAAGATATATAGAAAAAGAAAATATTTTTATTTTCTTATCCAAATTTTTTTTGATTATTAATATTGGTCTCGCATGATAGTGAATATAAAATTTAATAAAGAAACTAAAATATACTATGTTTGCATGATGCTTGGAAATCTTCAAATGTCTCTTCAGGCTAATATCGTTAATGTGATTTTTAATAATGGAAATCATTCTTTAACATTCATACTTTCTTCATAGAACACACCTTGAGATATTTCATTTTTAAATAATCAAAAATATCATTAAAAATACTTAATTTTTTCACAATCAAACCATTTTTTTTCCTTTTTATACACAATTATACATATTCCATTTGTACCTTTATTCTAGAAACCGGCATTAGTATTCTTATATATCACCATTTCTATAAGTAAAATAATTTTAAAATAAACATTTCTACTGAGAAAATTTATTAAAAATATATATGTGGGTGTTTCTTTTTTTATGCTTATAACGGAAGAGATATTTTTTCACTTTTAACATTCTAAATTTTAAAGGTTCTAAGAATATGCGATTGATTCCAAATGCAAACTTACGATATAAAAGAGTGATTGATTTTCAGTCATTTTGCTTCAAATTGACTGCTACTTTCATCCCTGATACTTGATATTGAAATAATCTCATATTTTTGAGAACAAGAGATATTCCATTTCATAATCTCTAACTATACAGAAAATGGCACAAGTTTTTTTTTATAGTTTCAAAATGATATTTTAAAACCTTATCTCATGTTCGATGGTGACAACTCAGAATTTACTTTTTCTACTGAAATTACTGAATGCTGATTCATTTTAAAGTCACACCCTATACAATAATATTATTAACATGACAATTCCAATATAAGGTAATTATGTATTCACATTAAAAACAAAAACTATTATTTATATTTTGCGCCTCAGAAATTGCAGTCTTAAATTTTAAGAATCGTGACATAACTATTAGAATTTTTTTCTTATCTATCTCCGATCAAAGCTCTCGTTTGCCTATAAACTGGATCAAAATGTGTACCAAAAATATATTGATGTCAAGAATATGATTAATGAGAAGTTTTTGTTTGAGATAAGTTTGAGATACAAGTTTCCTTTCTCCATAAACTTACTGTCATAATTTAAAAAAATTAAAATATGTTTTGAAAATAATCTGAATATTCATAATGGGCTGCGGTATATAAGATTATTATTCATTCAGTAGTAGTCCATAAAACTCTTAGATTGTTCGACATTGATGTCTTGATTTAAAGCAATTGAGGTAAGTAAAATTAAATATATGTATATTAATTTTTTTTCAATTATATGACAAATAAAAACAAATATAAATACATTACATCTTTTGATATTTTAAAGACTACTTTGAATATTTTTCATTATTTAGGCGGAATTTAATGAAAGAAAAATTTGTGATTTGTTTTAAAAATATTCAACCTTAACTCCTATTTAAAAAAGCTTCAATTTTTCCATTTATTGATAAAAGCTCTTCCTTTCTCAGTGGGACGATAACCATGAGTAGGATCTGGCCGCTTCAAGAATTTTTCTTCATGCTGCTCCATTTTTGTCCATGGTTTTCCAATTGATTCCTCTTAAAATGGCGAAATGTCTTTCAAGGCAGTCAGCCTGTATAAGACTGTGCCGACTGTTGTTTTTGTTTCAGTGGGTTTGACTATAATAATTATTATTTCTATTAAGTATACAAGTTTAAGTATACTATTAAAATTAAGTATACAATATTTTTAAAAGAAATAGTTTGTGAAATCCAACTGAAAACCAGACCTTAGAATTTGAGAAATTTGTTAGTTTTACTTAATTTAGCACAAAAAAATCATTTCTATCAAACGTATTTTTAAAGTGTGAAAATGCTTGAAACAAATTTGAAGATTAATAAAACCAAACTTCATATATATTATTATATGTAAATGTCTTGCTAGATCTGTTTGCATTCTTCTGTTAATCTCAGGATAGTGACAAGGAAGGAACGGGTATGCTCTTGTAATTATTAAAAGGAAAATATTTGAAAGATTTTTTAAAGGAAAAAAGAATTTAATAGACAGTTACATACTTGGAAACAGTAAATTACATTATCTAAAACGTCTAAAACCTCATAGCTTCGCTAATGGATTCTTTATAGTGAAATTTATCAGAAATTTAAAGAATCATATATATATATATATATATATATATATATATATATATATATATATATATATATATATATATATATATATATATATATATATATATATATATATATATCATAATTTCTAGCTTTGTTTCTGTAAATCCAGTTTATAGTGTTTTTGAAAGATGTGTGTGTCTCACTGTTATTCCTACTTGCTGCGAAAAAAAGTATAGAAATACAGTAATAACTGATTTCTAAATGCTTAATTCAATTTACAGTCTTGATATTATATAAAAATTTAATTCATACATTTTGTACGTAAAATTGTGTAAATTACAGCTTTTTTCTATATAAAATTCATAGTATCTGTTTTTCAAACTTAAATTAAAGTATTAAGTTTTAAGTTAGAATATGAAATATAAATTACTGAACTAAAATCAGTATAACCATAAAATTAAGCGTAAATTGCATTCTAAATAATGATGAAAAATACAATTTTGCGAGTACCAAATATTTTACGATGATAACTCAAAACTAGTTAAGTTGGGTTTTTTCCCTATATTCTTTAGGTTATAGAAAAAAAACCCACTAATTTATACAAAAATTAAAGTAAGATTGCACTTACTTGCAAAGAGGAGATTGGATTGAAGGAAGAATAAAATTCCAAAAATGTGATTTTAAAACTTCTTAATTTAAATTATGAGATCTCTGATGACGTTTAGATTCAAATTCAGTCTCAATATACATGATTTTAAATAATTGTAACAAGAATGATTCAAAATAATCACGTTTGTTTATTGATAAATATTTGGCACTTACATATAATTAAACTTGCAGACATAATCAAAATGAATAAAACAAAGTCCATTAATGAAGTTATGAAGTTTTAGAGAGACACGAAGACCAAGCAGTTGTTCCTATTCCTACCACACACACACAATCATATCCAGACTACGCGAGTTCTATTTTATAGTTAAACTGTAAAACTGCTCACTTAGGTGCTCAACTCTCTACCCCACGGAGCATGTTACATAAATCTAAGAGCTATTTCAAAAAACTGAATAAAATAACACATAGTGTGTTAAAGCTAATTTTCATCTAAAATTTCTAAATGAAAGTTATGAAATCTTTTTTAAATTGTACCCATAACTTCAGCAAAATTTAGCCAACCAATAACGAAAAACTATAATTAATAAATCAGAAATCAAAATTAATAAATCACAAAGGGGCTGCATTTCAGAGCTTAGATATTAACTCTGAAATCCTATTTTATTGTGTTTATTAATAATATCTAAAAATTCTTTGAGCACCGATGTCCTCCAAGAGAAAAAACACATCATTACACAAAAGTAAATGAAAGGATTACTTATTGACACTTTCTTGGAATAAGATCTGTGTTACTTCATATTCCAAAATTGAAATGTCGTTTTAATAACCTTATGAAATATTCTTCATTATCAATAAAATGTCGTTTTTACACGAAAGCAGTATTAAAATACTTAAAATTCCTTGCTAGAAATATTCAAGAGATATATTGAAGTCTTAATAAAGCATAATCGAAATGAAAAATGAATCTTTCAAAATTAATTGATTCTTTATAAACTTATTTCCTTCGTCAGAACTCAAAGTGCGTGGTTGTTAATTTTAATAATTTAGATTTTTATTTATATTCAATCAATCATCATATCTCCTTCCTTTTGATACAAATCACATAAATCAATGATGAATTTGCATTTATGAAAAAAATGACTTGTTAAATTGGCCATTATTTTCATTCATTTACAGTAGATATTAACATAATGTTTTTAATGTAGTGTGTTCCAAACTTTTTTATTTATTCATTTAAAGAAGACTCATATTTAAGGGAAAAAATTTCCAATCCTTGTTTATAACAGAGTTTCAGGGGCTCTTATGGTAAGTTAATAAAGTTACGAACAGAATTATTGAACATTTTTAAATTTTTATTACTTAAACATTTATTGATACACGTTTCTAAAATATTTCGTTATCTAAATATCAAATATAGTAGAATAAGATCTTAAGTCAAATTCTAATTGAAATCAACAATAGAGAATTTCCATGTAAAAAAGGTCTATTTAAAATCAAATTTTCACTCCTAAGGCATTTTAATAATTAAATATTCAGTTAAAAATTTGTTATGACGCTTGCATAATTTGCTCCAATTACACGGGAAATTGTGAACCAGATTTTTAGATATATCAAAATAAAGAATTAAATTGAATTAAAATCACTAAAAATATGCAAATATGATTAAATTAGTTAAAGAGACTATTATGAATATTATTGAAAACGCTTATTGTTTTCTTTCCAATTTATATATATATATATATATATATATATATATATATATATATATATATATATATATATATATATATAATTAAGTTAATTTCTATAAATTAATTGCACTCTAATCACTAACTCATTTACGCAGATGAGTTTATAATTTGGAAAGTGATTATTCATTGACAAATTTGAGTAGTATAGCAATGAGAAATAAAAATTTTAAATAAAAGATTTTACTGGTAATATTTACTTACTTTATTAGATATTAGGAAAAAAATTTAAGGTTTATATTTTTTTATTTATTTTTTTTTAAATGGAAAAGTGAGATTTTTTTGAAGGAAAAAATTTATTCACTATATCAAAAATTCACTTTTTGATTAATTCTGTCAATTTTTTTAATAATTTCGCATAATTATAAAGAGATGAATTTTGTTTCTGATTAAATTTATTTATTTAAGAAATATTAAGCTTTCTGAATAAACAAAAAAAACAATAGAAAAAATCAATATTTCTTAAACATTGTCTTTAATTATTTAGAAAATTATTCCTTAAAATAATAAGATTAAGATAATTTATATATATATATATATATATATATATATATATTTATATATATATTTATATATATAATATATATAATTTATATATATATATATTATATATATAATATATATATAATATGTATATTAATATATAAAATCAGATTCTTAATCATTTAATCATTAAATTACCTTAATTGCTTACATATTCAAAATATTTAAAATGTGATTTAATATTTTTCTCTTTATTTATTTTAGTAGTTTATAAGTCACTTATTAAATTCTGCAATAAAATAAAAATCACAGTTAAGATTTTTTTGTTTTTAACAAAAATATATGTAATAAAGTATTCATTTTTTGCAAATGTATTTTAAGATCATATTTTTACTTTAAGTTACAGGTATAAAATGTTCGCAATAATCGTTTTTCTTACATTGCCTTTCATCGGTCATCATTATGCTGCTGTTACAGAAGAAGAAGCCGAAGAACTTTTTTATCCAAACGACATAGAATGTAAGATAATATGTCGCTTAGTTGTTTCCTTCTTTGAAATTTATTTCGTTACCTGGTTACATTAAAAATTTTATATAAATTGAAAAATTAATTATTTAAATTTAATAAGATTATAGAATATTGATAGTGATTATATGAAATTTTACTTTTATTTTGTGTATTTAAACTATTAATAAAAAGCTTGAAGTGAACTAACAGAATATCTAAAACTTGATACTTTTTTATAATAATAATTTTCCAATCTCATTCATAAAAGAGATTTGTAATATTTTTCTCCCGTTTTAATATTGTATAAATATGCTTTGATAATCTATATTTATATACATTTAATAACCTCCTTTCGCAAAAATATTTTTCATTAATCCTATCTTTTGATTCAGTGTTTCATTACTATGATCAATACTTAAATTTTTTTTTACCTAATAGTTTAATATTTTTAAATATATACCTTTTCAAAATACTAACTTCAAATTATACGCCGATAATTTATATTGACTAGTAATCCACAGGTTGTTTAATCAGGTTGCTTAAGTCCACAGAAATAATTATCATTAACCAAAAATCAAGTAAGTCTGAGAATTTTAAATCCAAGAAAGTTATTTCATTAAGAAAATCGTTACTTTCATATTTTATAACGAGAAATATATAAATAAATATATAATATTTTGTATCTCATACAATCTATTTGACCCGATCAATATTTTTGGTTTACATATAATGCTCACGAATAAAGAAGTTTGAAGTTATCACTTGAGATCATATGTAAAGATTAAGATGCACTTTATTTCTTAATAGTTTTAAATCTCAATTAGTTTTTAAAATGCTATACTTATTTGTAAGACATATCCTTGTATATATATGCATGAATACATGCATATTTTTGTATATATATGTGTGTGTGTGCTCTTGTTTTCATTTCACTCTCTTCATTAATAATATCAAAAATACATTAAATTTGAATTTAAGAAATTGATGTAGTGGAAGGCTTAATGTTAATAAATCTAAACTTTTTAAATATTATATATTTGTTGATTAAATATAATAGTTTAAAGTCTGCATTTCGGCATGATTAAAAACAAAATGTATCTGTCAACAAATATTCATTTTTCTTAAAGTTTTCTAAACTAATAATTTTAATTTAACAAAAAAGTATGAACAGTTAAGTAAATTTAGAAATATTTGTATAACTAACTCAATAAGTGTCGCCGTTTTATTGCGATATTCGAAAAGTTTTTGTGTATACAAAGAGGCTAGATTTATTCTGAATAGAGTCAAAATAATGTTTCTTTAAAGGCTGCTAAATAGATTCATTTGGGTAATTTCTACATAGTTTGTATTTCAAAAAAATATATATATTATGTGAATATTCAAGTAACCAAAACTTTTTTATTAATTTTTCTATAAGTGAAAAGTTTTATGTATCAAAATTACTTTATGTAACTGCTTAAAATTAACTATTGATACAAAAACTATTTAAATATTAACGAAAGTGTTCCTTCTACACATACATTCAACAAGTTTAGAAAGATATGGAAAGAATCAAGCGACTGATATTTAAACTCTCTAAGATTATTTTTTTCGTGAAAATTTAACTCTATTAAAAATTTCAGTTTTAATCATTTTATATGAGCTTTAACACGGTAAGAAATCATGAAAATGTTCATGTGATTAAAATGAAATTATTATGTCTGAAGTTTATTTAGTTTTACATTACTCTGTTAACAAATATTTCCACTTTAATGATGAACTTAAAATGAATTTAAGTTACTCAAATGATTCTTTTGAAACAGAAACTTAAAAAGTTATATGAACTCGTGAATTCAGTACATAAAATGAAATTAATAAAATTTGTGTATGTATTTAAATATAACAAAATCAATTTTTAAATAAATCTTAAAAGAATTTAAAGGAGATTTTATTTTCAATTGAATCTAGGATCAATTTGTGATTTAATTTTTCAAAAATCTTAAAACCTTGGATATTTAAAGAATGTAAAGTACACGAAATTAAATAATGAAATATGTTTGCAAAAAAATAAAATAAAATTTCAATATTTTATTTTTTTAAAAAAAATTTAATTTTGAATGAATGAAGTAGAAATGAATAACAAATTTTTAAGTATCTAGTATGATCAAACTCAAATATTTCATTTTCTGTTTCACAAATACTAGACACAGTTATCAGTGATTTTACCTTAAAAATTATCTGTAAAGGAAATATCTATATTTCATCAAAATTTGTCTAGGTGTTGTGTTTTGTTTCGCTTAAATTCGAAAGTCGGAAATTTTTTTAAAAATATGTATATATATATATAATTGACAGAAAGTAAAACGTTTTATAAAATAAGAAATAGCTAATTTTTGAAAAAACTCTTCAATAATTCAATTAATTAATATGAATTGGGAAGTGAAATTATTTTTAGTCATAAATAAAAATTTACCAGAGATTTTATTTTATATCTTTACAGTAGGATTCCTTATTTTAGTTATTTCTCACAAAATAAAATGTACATTTATTAAAAAGATAGATCACATTAACAAATAAAAAACTTTAATATTTTGAAAAATGCAATTATTTGTGCATGCATTTGAGAATTTTAGGTGTTAATATATTAGATAATATTCACTAACTATTTAATTATATAAATTATGCTAAAATTTATTTATATTTAAAATTAAAAAAAGTTCCTTTAAAAAATAAAATAGATTAAAGAATTTTTTTCAAATAAGACTCATTTTATTTAACAAAAGATTTTATCTAAAACGCGATATTAAATTCATATTAATAACATACAATAATAATTACTAAATAACTATGAAAACTTTAAACATAGTTAAGAATCTATTAGAATGCCTAATGCATTTCGTTTAAAAAAAATTTGATAATTGAATAATTAATTTTAAAAAATAATTCATATTTATATTATAATATTAAAGTGTGTACTTAACTTGTAGAATGTAATTTGAATAACAAAACTTTATCATTCAAATTAAAATAAATTGTAATCACTTAAAATATTTTAAAGAAATTAGAATAATAATTTATTGACAATGAATTAGATGTAACTGAAATTTTAAAATTATATATTCCTTTCAATTCATGCGAAGAATTTGTTTATTTTTACTAATATTTCAGAAGATGAAAAATATATAAGAAATATTTAATACGAATCAATTATAAAACAATTTTTCAAGTTATAATTATTTTAAATTTTTTGTACTATGTCATAATGCTTACAGATGAACAGTTCTTAATTTGAAATGTAATTGAATTCAGTTTTAAGTATTACTTACATTATTTAGTTTCATTGCGTACATTGCATTTTATTTCAATAAAATTTTATAAAAATTTAAAGCAATAAAATAAGATATTCATAAGCATATAACAGATATTTGGCATTTCAGAGAATGTAATACATTTCACTTTTTAGAATGTATTTTTAAATAATTTTTACAAAACAAAATATGCTTGTTACTGAAGTGAAGATAATTTAATTTAAAACATTAAATTAACAAATTAATTTAATTAATAAAATAATATTTTACATAAAATTATTATTAACCATTTAAGCAAATTAATTAAAATTATATTTCCATCAACTAATACTCGTAACTTTTTTAAAGTAAAAATATGACAATAAATATTCGTAAAAAACAAATTTCATTGAAATTTTATTTGAATATTTAATGCTTCTAAAAAACCAAATCTCGTTTTGAGTTTTCAGAAAAAAATATTTGATGTTGGGATGCGATGAAAAATTTTAAAAAAAAGGACTCTTTCTACTTAAAAATGATAATTAGTAAATTATTTTAGTTTGTCTTAATGCAAAATAATAAACGTAACAATAAACAAGCAGAAAAAATTATCAATTTTTTTACTACTTTTATTTTAAATGTTTTTTATAAAAGTTTTACAACACTTTTTCCCTTGTTTTAGACCATTACTTTGAATAAACTATGCTTTCATAAACTTTTGTATTTTTATATTGTCTTATATACTATTACCGCGAAAAAAATATCAATTTTAACGATTTAGTGCCAAATGTTGCAGTTAAGAGACCAAAAATACGTTTTATGATTTTTCGTTAATAAGCTTTATTTATATTTTAGATCACATTTTAAATTTTAACCAAAATTTATATTTATGGTTAAAAAATTGAAATATGAGTTAAAAATAAATTTTTTATCCATTTGTTTCAATGAAGATATAAGTTAAAACCTCTGTTTATTCCCTCATATTTTGAAAAAACTTTATACAAATTCGCAATATTTGACGATATATTTTTTAATGAAAAACGATAAACTAGAAAATATTTAAACTTTAATATTAATGTTTCTAATAGCTGAATTTGTCACTGCTTGTTATGGAGAGTACGGATGCTTTGACACGGGGCCGCCCTTCTACGATCCAGTATATCGTCCAGTCAGTGTTCCACCAGCAAACGATACTGTAACCAAGACATTTCTTTTCACTCCTGAAAATCAGAACGAACCTTATGAGCTTAATGCAACAGAAGAATCTCTTAACAATTCGAATTTCAATCCTGCTTATTTTGTAAAAATCATTGTCCATGGATATGAAAGACAAAATTTGACAGACTTTTATGTAAGCTTAGTTTTTTTAATTTTTTGAGTTTAATTCTTAAAATTTACAATACATAATTTTATCAAAATTTATTCATTTTTCTCATGAATAAAGTCCCTAACTTGCTCCTGAACTATATATAAGACTATTAATTAGAATTAAGTTTAATTTCAAATTTTTAAATGATATATAAATCACAAATATTCATGTCATAGTAAATTTGTAAATTTACATATAATTTTCAAACAGGTAAAATATTTTAATCAATATAGCAAAATTATAATAATGTGAATTATGCATTATAATGATACATGTATGAGAAGAGAGAGATTCATACAGTGCAATATAATATTCATTTTTAAATATAAGTAACAGTAATTTGATTTTGATGTTAATAAATCTTTCGAATAGCGCTATTCAAATCTCCTAACTTATTATTAACTTTTGGTAATTTGTTGCAAAAATTTGATGATTTATATTTGTAGCTCAATTATATTTTTGTCTTCATTTGATCTCTGAACTTATGTAAGTTAAATTGATGAACTCAAAATTTAGAGCTCAATTTCAAAACATCACAAATTAAACATTTCTAATAGTATTTTTTTCAGTCTAAATTCATTAAATTATATAATAGAGACATTTACAAGGAATAAGATATATTTTTTTTCAGAGTATGAAAGATGCTTTCTTGAACTATGAGAACTATAATGTCATCATAGTAGACTGGACGCATGATAATCAATCTCCAATATGGCAAGCTTTTGCAAACGCCAGACTTACTGCTGCAAAAGTGGCACATTTGCTGCAGTTTATCTTGGTACTTAATATTCATATTTGTAAATTATCTTTAAAATAACTGCATGAAATGCATTTTCATTATTTTCTTCCAATTTCAATATTTTCCATTTCTTGTTTTTCATATTATAATGAAATTATAGAATCTTGCTTTTAAGGAAAAGACGAGAATTATCTAAATATAGCATAAGAAGATACTATCTAGAAGTGGTTCTTGCAATTAAAAAAACAAATTCCTTTACGCTTGTAGGTTAGAGAAATACATAGGTGTGTTTAAAAGTTTTAGAACATATTTAGTAACAAATTTTTGAAATTGAGTCTCCAAGTGGCTTGAGTATTACAACTCTAAAAAATAAAAAAAGCCGAACAATAAAAAAGCATCAGTTAAAATAATAAAATGCATAACAATTTGTTTAAAATTCTAGTAATCAGCTCAATACACTCTAGCACAGTCCCTCGTTCCGAATATGCATTTACGAAGTATGTGTAAGTACGCAAAAATATCAAGGACCAGAGAGACCGTCTATCAAAAACAATCTGAAATTTACGAAGATTCCTTAAAGGAAGATTCTGATTCATTGCTGTTACACCAGCATACTTCCTTGCATTTAGCCCTAAGTTCGGATCGATCACTTAATGGAACAGCCGGGAGGGGGTCTTCTTGATTAGAAGTAGGGATCAAGCTGCAGCCCCTTAATATTTAATCTGCCGACATCCCGAAATATTATTCACTTTAAAGATATTGCGACTACAACTTGTTAAACATGCCCCAGCCGTCTTTTGCAAATACGTCTTAGGTCCAGCCTTGATTCAAGCTTACTACCTTCCGATAATAAGAACGACGCCCTAGTAAACAAGGCCACCTCTGTCTCAGATTGCGATATTTGAAAAGTAACAATTATTTCATTAATAGCAGTAAATCAAATTTTTTTCAAAATATGAAAGAAAAGAAAAGGCTTTCATTCTCGGATGATTCCAAATTACTTGACATCTTAATAAAATAATAAACTCCAAGATATTGCATAGAAATTGTAAAAGATATTTATCTTTCTGTAACAGTTTCTGTAGCTGTAGCAGTTTCACGTAATTGTTATCGACGAAATATGAATATCAAATTTACAAACAGATTTGAAAACTGTCAAATTAGTAGAAAAATGGTGTGTTTGTGATAAGAATTAAACTCTAAAATATATATTCCGCATAAATTATATATTATACTTTTGAAATCTTACTTATATAAAAAGGAATTTCAGAAAAAAGTGAGCAATCAGAAAAGAAATTATAATTTTAAAAATAAATGATAAAACATTTTAATTAAGATGATTTTGTTTACCTCAATAAATGAAAAGAAATCCTAAGTAAATCAGTTAATTTTAAGCCAATATGTCAATCAGTTATATAATAATTTAATTTTAAGCCTATATATTGTGATAAATTATGATATATTCAAATCACATAATTCTTGATAAGAAGCAGATCCGTCATATCATTTAGAAAGGTAAAAGAATTTATGTACTTCTTACATTAATTATCTCTTTCAAAAGTACCACAATTGTCTAATATTTTTAAAAAAATTTTAATTTTATCAATTTAAAAAGGTTGCTAAATAATAAAATTCCTCCCACAATAATTTTCATAAAATGTCTACCTTGTCAGTCGATTAAATGTTTGCGTAACATAACTGCTTATGAAGCACTTCTTTACAGGATAAAACAGGTCTTGATCCAAAGTACTTCCACCTGATTGGTCACAGCTTAGGAGCTCACCTGGCTGGTTGGGTTGGTGAGAGAGTAAGCGGTATATGGAGAATAACAGGTTCATTTTTGTAAAAAGTTTGTTTTTGCATTATATCTAATACTTTGTTTTTTGTTTGATAGACCAATTGTGATTATTTATCATTGATTAAAAACAATGTGCGTCGCAACATAGATGAGTTGAAAATATATCAAAAATTTATCATCAGTACTGTATTAATTAAATAGAGGGATATAGCAAAATATTATTATGATATCATATTAATATATAATATTTCAATAAAGAGCTTTAAAAATATCTTCCTTTAATCAATCAGTTTCATTATATATATAAATAAGAGTTTTTATATTTTCATGAGTATATTCTTATAGAATTCCCTAAACTTTTATCAACTTTGTTGATTTGTCTTGGTGAATATCGCAATTAATCAAACAAAACTCCGATTAACAAAATCATAAAAGTGAAAATTTTATCAGTCTGGAAAAGTATGTATTGCATGAAATGCAAGTAATAATTAAAATCATAATCCGATTAACAAAATCATAAAAGTGAAAATTTTAACAGTCTGGAAAAGTATGTATTGCATAAAAGGCAAGTATAGCATAAGTATGAGGAAGAAGTTCTGATGAATGAAGTTCTTTTAAATAGACTGAAAATTAAAAATAATTATTTTAATTAACTATTTTTTTCTCAATTCATTTTTTGCCCTTTTGAATCCTATATATATGTATATCAGACATAAAAACTGATTCCTAGTTTAAGCATCTTTTATTATGAATTTTTTATTAAAACTATCTCTCATCTTATTTACACTGTAGAATGTATTTTTTTCAATTTTAAAAAGTTGAAAAATTTTTTAATTAAAAAAATATTTGTTTTATTCATATTTATTATTTAAAAATATTTTATATATTGTTTATATTTAAGAAAATATAATTATCTTTGAGGTAAATAACTAAGTCTCCAAAATACTTAAATATTTAACATAGGTATATTCTTTGCTGCAAATTTTTAAATGGCTGAAAATATGCTAGAAATGAAGTCCTAGTCATTCTGGGTAAAATTTCAGTCATATCTATTCTGCTCTTAAACTCATTTTCCTTGTAACAGATATTCTTCTTCATAATTTCCAAACAATGATGTTTCAAACATATACTATACCAGACTAGTCTGCAACACACAATACAATTAATAGTACAAAGCATCCTATAGCTTTAAGTTAATGCATCTTATAGCTTTCATTTGCATGTGACCTTAATTTCTCTAGATAAAATATGGCTGCTTGAGAGATTCAAAAGTTCGACTGTAGAAGCACCTCATTAAGAATAACAGTATATTAGTAAACACTAATAATCCTCAAATGAAAATTAGGTATTACTATAGACACATCAGTACTCTTTAATGAGGACTTGTGTGAAACAATAACCACCTGATTTATCCTTGGCCAACAAACTCATCAAACCAAAATCAATGATCCAATTTAATCCAGATATTTCCAATATGTAATAAGTATCAATGACTATTAAAAATTTCATATTTAAATTAAATTGAGAAATATTTTAAACCAAATTTTCTATCAAGGGCTTAAAAACCATGTAGTTATAGAGCTAAAATAACTTATAAATAGACTCTCATTTCTCAAATTCCTCAATATGTAATAGATTTATGTCTGATATAACAATATCTCTTGCTCTTTATTGATAACAATATATGTTGCTCTGATTGTATCAACCATACTCACTAACGTATAAATAAATATTGTGTAACTAATCAGTAGACAAGAACTTTCTAACACCTAATAGAAACGATGTGATACTTTGTTACAATAAAAATAGTCAATATATATTTATTTAGTAGTTAATATTAAAAACTTATGGAATTATATTTTGTATTTCATTGGTTAAAATCAGTTATTTGTATTTGTCCTTATATATATATATATATATATATATATATATATATATATATATATATATATATATATATATATATATATATATATATATATATATATATATATATATATAATATATATATATATATATATATATATATATATATATATATATATATATATATATATATATATATATATATATATATATATATATATATATATATACATATATATATATATAGAGTCTCGATGCAGCAGGGCCTTACTTCCATAATGCAAGTGACGAAGTTGCTTTAGACATTTCAGATGCAATTTTTGTGGATGCTATACACTGCAATGGTGGATTAAACCTTACCGAAGGTAAATTTATAATTATTTGCTGTAAAATGTGTATACATAAGAACTCCATTCTGTGATTCCATTAAATATTATGTATGGTTTTTAGATGACCAGAATATTTACATAATTTATCTTCCTCTTAATTAAATAATAGTTTAGTATTCATATTATACATTTTAGGTAAAGTTGATTAATTTCATGAAAATGAATAATTCCTGTCAATTAAACATAAATTTTACTAATATTAAATAAACCAAAAAATATATTAATATAAACTTTATATTTTAATAATTTATATATAAAACAAAATTTTTAAAGAAGTTGAGAAATATTATTTTCGTTGGTTTTATTTACTCTTTTACTTTTTCTATAAAATATATTAGCAATGCCATTATCAACTCATTGAACAAAATGTGCCTTTTGCCTAAAAAGTAATCATTTGATAATT
Organism: Latrodectus elegans; assembly: GCA_030067965.1. NCBI lineage: Eukaryota > Metazoa > Arthropoda > Arachnida > Araneae > Theridiidae > Latrodectus > Latrodectus elegans. The sequence goes on from CM057814.1 coordinate 77,288,861, forward strand.
CTTATTTGCTTGATTAAGTTAAAATTGCATTCTCTTATATAAGATATGAGAATAATATATAGTAACATATGAATAATTTTAAAATAGATATCATTTATGAAGTTTTAAGTCAATATTAAATTAAAGATAAAAAATTTAATTAATTAAATACTGTTCACTTAAAAATATTTTTAAAAAATAAACGCTTAATCACGAAGAATATTATAGCACTTGATTCAGTTAGACTATCGAAATACGTTTTGGCTGCCTATTTGCATCAATCAATGATATGTAAAATACATCCTTCAATTTCTTTATTATAGCCCTATTAAAACAGTAAAAATGAGCACATGAGTTGGCACACTCCTGAACATGCTTCACTATAGCAGCTAAATAATCTATTTCAACACTTTTAATATGAAGATCACTCAGTTCGACTGTCTGCGGTAAATCAGACATTTTGAAAGTTACATTTCAGATTGTAAAGCAACAACTTTCACAACCAGGTTATCTCATGCCCTTACACATGATAACAATTATATCTACATTTGGAAATTAAAGATGACTAAGAATAAACTACTGTACAAACTGAATCATCTTATTTCCAATCTTCCTTTACACTACAACTGTTCTTATTAATTTCCTTTGGAGTTATTATGCACAGTCAATATAAGTTTCTTAAATTGCATTCATATTAAGTTACGTAAATTTTGTAAATTATTTTTTAAGAAACTGTCATGATTTTTTAAAAATGAACATTTTTCTATACCTCGAATTCTTTTCAGAATAATAAAAAAGATTTGTTCATCGGGAGACAGAATCATCAAGGGTAATTTGTTATTATGTTATTTAATCAGGTTCACAAAAATGGTAGTAATTATGAGAATTAATTTTAAAAAAATTGTGTTTTATATTTCGATATAAGAGAGCCTAGAGGTTTTCAGAGCATATATTCCTGCATTCAATCCCAAATACAGTTAAACAACAGGTGATAGAGTTGAACTTTAGAATAATTAACTGTATTTATGATTTATGAATAATGTGTGCGTACACATATATATAACAATTATTCATAATTAATTGAGATAAACAATTATATTGTAATGCATATATGTGTGTGTCTTTCTTCGTTTTTGAAACCTTCTATTATTTCACAAGGCCAGGTTATATTAAGTCATCGCCTTACACTTTACTGCCTTTGGTATAATTTCAAATTAACAAAGCTAAAAATTTTGAATGCACACTTTATTCAACTTATTTATATTTTCTGTTTGAAATTTAATATCTTCTTGAAATTTACAGCTTTCATTGGTAACATCAAACTCCTTATAGTAGTAATAATTTTAGTTGTATTAAAATAAGTTATCACCAAGAATTACACTTCATCACATCTTGGAATATTTTCATTCATCAACAAATTTAGAAGATTGTAGGGCACTGTAATCATGCTGTATGTGCCAAGTTTCAATAATTATAAAATAACTTTACAGAGCAAACTTGCTATTAATATTTGATTCATATTAAAAACCTGTATAAATTCATTCAATTTATCAATAATTGAGTTCAACTAAGGAAGATAATTTAACATTGTAGTCTGTCAAAAGACTAAAACTATTCTAAAAAACCGAATTGAATTAGACAATAAAATTCTTTAGAGAAAATTCCCAATCTGATTTGAATTTATCGAAAATTAATTATATAATTATTTTAATGTCATATGAAAAATGCTTATTTGGAAACAAAATGGTTTCTCACATTGAATTCTTTGGTACTGTATAAATAGGTCTTGGACTTCTCTTAGAATTCGCACACCTTGACTTTTACCCTAACGGAGGAAATTCCCAGCCTGGATGCACAAGCGAAGACGATTTCATATTAAATGGTTTGTATACATATTTCTGGTTTTATAAATAAGAAAAAAACAATTGAAAAATTTGTTTTTCACAAATACATTATTGTTTCATAAATTTTTCAACAAAAATAAATTTAATAATTGACTTCCACCTTGACTTCAACCCATAAATGTAATTATTTCAGCATAAAAATTTATAAGCTCATACTAATTGCATTTGAAATTATAACAACTGTTTGATGATTAATTTTTGCATACTTTCAAATTCCTTTGAATTTTTTTTTCATCATGAGCTGTAGTTAATATATAAATCTTGCCATAATCATAGTTTTGTAACTATTTTTTTTTGGGGGGTGACTCTTATTTTAAATTATCGACTAATAAAATTTTGTAATGATATAACTGTCTCTAAAATGCAACTGTACTTTGGCAAATGCAAAGCTTTAAAGTCTTGTAAATCTTCAATGAAGCTTATGGAAATAAGTATCTTTTACTTTTACTCTTATTCCGAGGTTTCATTTTAGATTTAATAAAAACAATTTAAATGAAACCTCAGAATCAATCTTTAAAAAACATCAAAAATTAATTCGATAATCTTGAAAGTTAAGATAGAAGAATTTTTTTACTTTTTGTTTTCCATTAAGAAATTTTTAACCCATGCATTAATAATTATACTATGTAATTATACTTCAAAAAAATAATAATAATAAGATATCAAAAATGTTAATATGGAAATATTGGAAATAAGAAGATATTGGGTAAATGAATAATTTTTAATATATATATAATTTTTGATACATCATTTATTAACCCTTTGTGGTTCAATGTTCCAGGTGATGGAACACCAAACTTTAAATTGTTGCATTTTGTGTTAAATAGATGAAATTTGACTTAAAATGTTCTTTAAATGAAAATATGAATTATTTCTGCTCTTGAAATGAGATTTCGAAACGCATTAATTAAAAATGCCAATATGAAAATATGAATTTTAACATTTGTATAAATTCTATTCATAGTATAAACTTTACTTTAGGTATGTAAAATGCCTAATCAAACATAAATTATATTTTCATTACTTCAGAGTATAACTTGGATACTTAGTTTTTGTAGATGAATAACACAATAGTTTATGCATGATAACCTCTGTTTTTATTACACAGCAAACACGGAGCTGGTGGCCAATACGTGTTCTCACAATCGTTGCGTGAAGCTCTACACGGCTTCTATAGCAAGTAAAAAGAAATGCAGATTTTTCGCTCGACATGCAGTCAGCTGGAAAGCCTTTCTAAATGCTCATCATAATCTAGAATCAGAGGAAGGTTTGTATAACGATATGAATGAAATGGGATTCCGTGCCCGACCGTACATCGGCATTTATCCAAATAACTCGAGGTACTATCTCAGAACCAGCGAGGATTTTCCTTACTGTCTAGAGTACGGCTATAGAACGGAGCCCAAGGACTGACTGCACAAGGTCCAGTTTCATATATTCTTCACTTGTATTAATATTTCTGAAAATAAATTTTGATTAGAACATCTCATTGATCTGAATCTAAAAATTATTGTATTTATTTTCAATAATATTAATAAACATTAAATTTTTTATGTAACAAATTAAAGTTATTTAACTTTAAACATTATGAAAAAATTTTCTATAGATTATTACATTTTTCGTAAAAAAATTTATTTTTACATTAAATGAACTCAATATATATATATATATATATATATATATATATATATATATATATATATATATATATTAGAGTTTGTTATTAAAACTTAACTTTAAAAATGAAAACTTAATTCTCCAATATTGATATAAAATTTTAGTGGCAATTTCATCAATTTTAAATTTTTCACACATTTCTTTACAAAAATTCATTTATAAATTTAAAAATGGAAAAATATTTTTATTTATTTCAATAAAATGTAAAGCATATTCATGATTACTAAAAGTTAAGTTTCTGTTTAATAAAGAAAGAAAATCAATTGAAATTATACTGCTCAGTTTATAAGGTATTTTTATCTCAGTTTATAAGGTATTTATATATTTATGCATTTTTTTGTTTTACTTTGACTGCATTTATTTTGCGGCTGTAACAAAATTTAGTCCAGGATATAGTTAATTCTAAACCCCATTGTCCTAATTATTAAACTGTAAATCAGACAAATCCATGGTTGTACACTTAATTTGTATTTCTTGATATCTGCGTGGTCCTTTCTCTCCATGATACCATGCTGAGAGAACAGCCGAGAGGTTAGCGCTCTTGTTTTCGGTTCAAAGTTCACCTTAAATTTGAATGTTTGTAGTCGTATAGAATTCACGTTAAGGTGTTGATGTCGGTTTAATTAACCCTCGTATGCAAAAAGAAAAAAAATCACCTTTGAGTGACAAGCAAACCAAATTCAACCGACCTCCATGATTCCACACCACATGAATAAAAATTCTTATGCGAAAAAATTTAATAAATTTGTTACAAAATATGACTTTAAAATACTTTAAAACAAATTTTAACTAACACTCTTTACAAACAATTAAATAAGAACTCATACTGAACTTTACTAACAACTATAGATAAAAATAAATATTTAGATTTGAATCATTATCAATTCGTATCGTATACTATAATCATTAAACCTTAAATGCATAGCAAGGGAGGTCTGCATCATATGTTTAAAACCTCATATCTCTTTATAAGGCAAATTTTGAACATTTTTTTTTAAATTTGAGTTTTACCAAAACTATTTTATCGTTTTCTAACGCAACTAGTATCTTTGACAGCTTATTACTTTTTACTGTGATAATTTTCATAGTTGGCAAGCAATCTGAGAACAACTTCATTTCCGTAAGCGATTTGCGATTTAAAAACATAATAGACAAATTTGTTTTTGGATAGAAACAGAGTAGGGAATAATATTTATATTTCTTTAATATACTAATGAATTTATGCCAGAAAATTGCGATATCGAAATACATCAATGTACATTTTTGAACATTTAAAAAATCGTTCGTTTTTTTTTTGTATTCTACTCATTACTAATACCTACCAGATTGGTATCAAATTTTACTATAAAAAATAAAAGTTCATTCATTTAAGGGTTAGATTAGTAAAAATGGCCACGAAATGTAGATGCACTCAGGAGTCCTATTTGTAGTTCGAAAGTCCCGGCTTCGATCCACCATTAATAATATCTAGTTCTCATAAAATAGGAAAGTAAAACATGTCTTCATTAAAATAATACTTTTGCTGGTAGCGAACAAAGGCTATGAGTCTTCTGTTCGATATTAGCTTCTAATTACAATTATCCACATTCATGATGATGGAACAACCTCCATACAATAGCAATGAAATCTTAGAGAGTAATTTTATCTTTACCGAAACAAATTTCATTGATGAAGCTAAAATACATAAAGTAATTCAGATTCATGATCAAACCTGAAAATGATTGTTGGTAAAGTTATTTAGAGAAAAGTATGAGGAGATATGCACATTAATCATTTGATTAAAACTACCAACATACAGCTGAAATTGATATTTAATCAAAAGAAAATATCATATAAGTGGTCTCTAACAATAAAGTATGATAATATAAACATATATATTCGAAAAACTGAAAAAAAAAACTTTATTTTCATTGGATAAGGAAATAGCAGGCGCTTGCATGGACCGGAACACGAAAATCATTGAAAATAGATTATGTTTGATGAAATTATTTTCAAATATGATCAAAAACTTTTCTCACTCATTAAAGATTCAGTTTCCCCAATTATATAATTCAATATTTTTCATATAAGCATTCGTTTAGTTTTAATAAAGGACGATTGAATTGACATATTGATAGTTGCAGTAATATCTATGACAGTATAATTCTAGTTGAAATAAAAATAAAAACATACAAAATCAAATGATATTAATTAATGTTTACAGGTTTAAAAACAAAGGAAAAATTCTTTATTTAGAATGGTAGAAAAACTCAGTAAAGTCAAAACGTTGGATGCTTATAAAACTATTATGGGCTCTTTTTTGTGAGAAAAAATGGATGTAAAGATAATGACAAAATATAAATAAAGCAATGAAAAAAATTCAGAGAAAGAGTTAATATGCACTGAGAGGGAATAAGGGTCAACATTTAAAAAAAAATAGTCGTTCATATAATTTAGGATTCTATACTCCAGCTCCATCCAATAAAATATTCTCAGATGAAAAATGATAAAGAAAAATTTAATTAGAATTAGATTAGAAACATAAGCTATTTTATCTTAGCAGATATTCTTTTTCGGCTAATTTCAAGTAGTTTAGAGTAAAATAAATTTTAAGCAAAAATGAAATTTGAATTGATCCTAGTATATTATCATAGTATGATTTTAAAGGGGAATTAGAACAAGAATATATTCAACACTTACAATTAACATTTGGAAATGAAGGTCCATTTTGTCCTATTGTATTCAAATAACTTAAATTATTTTATAGAATTCTGCTCAGGTTGAAGAACATACCAAAAGGGCATTGTCAGTTGTAATCCAATACCAATCAACAAATATCAGTCCGTGATAATCGCTATATAAATCAAATGATACAAAAAGATTGCATTCAAATGTCTTACAAAATATCACAAAAGTCACAAATCTATTCAAAATGAAAAACACAAAGGAAGTCCCTGTCAACCATAATCCAGTATAAAGCGACAGCTAAATGGAAAATATTAATTGATGGTAAACGCAGTACCTATCAAATAATAAAAAAGAATCTTTAATCAGTTACCATTTATAAAATTTTCACATAAGAATTTCATAATGAAAAAAATCATTTGCAGGTAGATTGTCCATAATATATTGAAGCTTCAAAAAGAAAAACACGTGTGTTTCCACCACGTGATGTAATTCTAAAATCATAAATGTGAAGAAACGGCACTACTTTAAGATGTTTCAACACATGTGAATGAGGTAAAGAATGTATTTTTAAAAAGAATCCCATGTCCACAACAATAAAAATAGAACGTAGCATTAGAAAAATAATGTATGACGTTCTTTCAGAGTAATGTGACTAGTCAAAGCCATTGAGATAGGAGGACACATAACAATCATGGCAAACTGGTACACTACTAAATGCCTTCCAGAATGTTTTCGTGAATTGATTATTAGAAGATTCATGCTCCGTCATGACAATGCTTCTTTTTTATGCTCCAAAATTGACTATTGAGTTTCTTGTACAAAAACACATCAAGGTGCTAGAGCATCCATTTTGTACACTAGAAATAGTTATGTGCTACTTCTGGCTATTTTTAGATCTGAAAAAGGTTCAATAAAAATGGGTGCCATTAGTTTTGGAACTGATAATAAAAACAATGCATGTATTCAATAATATTTCACCAAGCTTAAAATGGTTAACCAAAGATATATCTATTTAAAACAAATCGTAACGATATATCCTTAAAAAGCTAAAATAAAATTTATCAATACATTTATTTACTATGAAAACCTTGGAACAAAATCTAATATCAAGAAGTTTATATATATTATAGAGATATATATTAAAATTGTAAATTCATACAAAATCTCTCAGACAATTAGTTCTGAAAAAAACATAATTTGGAAAAGTTTTAGTTGTTAGATATCTTGTTTCAATAATTATATTAAATGTATCCTAAATTTTACACAGTGAAAAAATTAATAGTGCCCCGAATTTCAGCTGAAAGTCGTTGCGTAATTTGTATCGAATTGCAATTTCTTAACGTCATCTATATTTATATTTTTAATAAATTTTTCCTTGATACATTTTTTTTCAAGTTTATCAATTGTTTTCAGTTTTTTCCAATCCTTTTTATAGATTTACTCAAAAGTGTTCGATTTAACGTTCTAATAATTAGTATTTATTAAAAAAAATTATTATTTTAGTATTATTAGTATTTCAAAGAAATATCATAAATATTTTTATTTTTGAACAGTAAATTATACAGTTAATATTTTTTACTAAGTAATAATACCTATAAAACTATCCTCATCAATTGAATCGCCTTTTTCACTTCATTTTTCTCAAAGTTGTTTTCTTTTATTTTCGTATAACAATAACTTTAAATCCATTCCACATAAATAAAACCTTTGTCAGTTATAATAAAAATTTTTTTCTGTGTGATATGCAACTTGAATATCAGTATTGCCTTTGAAATTGAAAATATTTTATTATGTCATTGCAACAGTTATCACATATAACTGTCATATTATCAACTCAAGGTTGGTGGAAGATTATTTTAGATGATCACTATTTAATGTCATCTGCGTCATATTCACGTGTGTCCCAATAGAAAAACCAGATCATTTCCAAACAGCAATCCCAAGAAATGTACGCTTTTAAAGCGGAAAAGCCACTCTTATTATTATCATTAATCAGGATTTCAGCTGCAGTTTTCCACTCTAAGCAGATAACAGAAGATGAATATAATTAAATCCTGTTGAATTATTTTAGTGACATTCGTTTTCTACTTCGTGGAACATTAGTGGCCTATTTCTCATTTTTTTCAACTTTAACTTAGAAGCTGACATTAAAAATGTCTTTTTGTAGTCGACTTTTATTACCGAAATTCCTTCATTTTTCTTCATATATAAATAATATCATAGTTGTTTTATTATTGACATATCTTAAAATCTTATATTCCGTTTTGGATGTTGTATATAAATAAATTTAATGCGTATCTATCAAGAGATTTCGATTTTTATAGTCGATCTCTATAATCAAAGTATTAAAATTTTCGTTTAGATATATTACCCCTTCACAATAATCTGTTTTCCTATCTTTTATTTCTGATTCTTCATGATGTTTAATTATTACATTAGCATTTTTTATTCACTATTATTTTTCTTAAAGGAAATAAATATTTATATTTTCGTGGACCTTTTCATGATAAAATTTAATGACTTAATGTATTATTTTATTTCTAACAAACGCCACACATTTTAAGAAATTAGATAGTAATATGATAAAAATAAAGTATCGAAACTTATAATCGATAATAATATATTTTTATATTATATTGATTATAAAGTAACTACAATGTCATCAAATTTTTCACTTTTGATCTCAAATAAGAATTATGATATAAAATAAGAATTATGTGCGTGTAATGGTTGTCAAGAAGTTCATATAGCATGTCACTTATAATAATATGATAATTTATAATTCATGTTTTATATGACAGTTACCAAATCCATTATTCATCATATTTCTATGCAAAAAGTGATTTGTCGAACTTCAGCCACACATTTTTACAATTAATCAAAAGTTTTGATATTTTTGTAGCTATATATATTTCATCATTTCCAATGAATTATTAAAATATATAAAGGTGAGCTGCATATCTTTTATTTGTTTTTCTTCAAGAAAGGCAATATATTTTCAAAGTTTAAAATTACAATCAATTAGGTATTGTTTTTTAACATTTTTTGGTCTATTAACTTATTTTATTATTCCTAAGTTAATGAACATTTATGAAAGAACATGAGTTAATGAACTTTAAAGCCTGCAAAATATTATTACTAAGATTGTAATATTTTCCTGTATGAAAGTTTTAAATCCTCTTCTTCTCTTTCTTCCAATGTAATTAATTTTAATATGATTGATTTATTTAATAGAATGCGCTGCAGTTTGAAACGATGAATAATTGAATTAAATAACTATTACTGTTCATTTAATAAATGATCAAGTATAAGATATAGAAATAGTTTTTCAGATTTTGCATATTAAATTACCATTATTTCATAACATGAATTGTTTTCCTAATTTAAGAAAACAAGTAAACTAGCAAACAATGAAAAGTCACTTGCGTTATATACTTGTTTTAAAGAGTGATTCAGCTGAATTTTTTGTTAAGAAAGGATATTTATCTTATTCTGTAACATTTCTTCATTTTTTAAAATCAGTCAGTATAACTATTTTAAATGTTTTATAACATTCAAAATGAGCGTTTTTTTCCCCTTAAAATATTAGTGAACATAATGCATTTCAACTTAAATTACGCAATGTGAAATTTGATTACGCAAATTGTTAATTAAGGAATTTTAAAAAAAAAATATGTAATGCGCATATTTCAATATATAGAAAGTCATTAGAACAGGAATTTCTTAAATGTCACCAATCAATCTCTTAGAAATGTCTTTATAAATTCTTAAGCACCTACCGTACTTTTCAATTTTTTTCATTAATATCTGCTTCAATCAGTTATCCAGTATAGTTGTAACTTCGCCCAAAAGTTGATAGCTAAAAACAATAAATGAAATTTGAATATTAATCACATGATGGTAGTCGCTATCATGCACTTCAGATGACTTCATAAATTTTATTATAAATCAATCGAATTATTTTATTTTTTATATATATACACTCACCTCTTAACAGTGCAGGTAGCTAAAAATCATAATTATTATAAAACATTCATTTAGCTTCATGTTCTTTGGTTTATTCGTTTCATTTTCATTTGGCTGACCATCAAATATGTACTTGAAACATATATAGATGCAGTAGAAATTTAATAAGTTCGTCTTTCTCAATACCCTAGACAATACCAACAAAGATTCTAATTAAAGGGATGAATACAATGTTTCAAATAAAGGTCCTTGGCCATATTTTAATTCAAGGACTAATGGATCGAAATTTATAATTTAAAGTGGACTTCAATCAATTAATAATACCCCAAGACTTCTCTAAACTCAAGGTTAAAATCAAACGTTTGTACTATTCAATCAAAAATCAGAGCACTGATCATTCAATTACCTTCATTATGCAATTTGAGTTCCAGTGTAATGTACAGATAGATAAATACTGAATTAAAATATTATAGATAGATATAATTAATGTGTTTTGGACGGATTTGATCCAATTTCATTTCTTATTCCAGCGAAAATTCTTTGGATACTTTGCTACACAACAGATTTCCAAACTATCATGTAGAATGATAATTCCATGTTTCCATCTTCTCTTTATTATTTATTTGAAACGACATATAAATAAGCAAACTATTTTCTGATCTAAATATTTCTGAAATATTTTCCTTGCAGTAGGATTTTGCTTCTTTTTTCTGCACTTAAATATACTCAAAATTTTTAGACAATTAGAAAGTAAAAGAAATATATTTAGTGACTTTAAAAAATATTATTCTGAATTAAATACTTATAAAAAAATTTCATCAAAAAATGAACGTTTCTTGTGAAAAAATCCTGTTTTACCTGCACGAATTAAAGCTTAAAAAACTATTATTAAAACTAATCGTGTAAATTAAACTAAATATAAATGTATTGCAATAAACCGTAAATTTTTCTAACTTATTCAGAAAATATCTGAAGGAACTAAAGTTCATAAACGATTTATATTTTTAATAATATTAACTGAGCTATTATTTAAAAGAATCTACCCCGCACACGTATCTTCGGGAATAAATAAATTACTTATCATATTTTATGCGATTCATGTAAATTACTGGATTGTTCGGAAATAACTTTCACTTTTCCAATTAGAATGAAAACTTTGAAAAAATTTCCTACATTTTTTCATTTGCAATAAGTTTGAAGTATTAAATTCGTGTTTTAAAATATGAATCTGTTTCACAAACAATTCTATTTCCTGGGAAATTATCGGTTTAAGTTTTAATCTCATAATTCTTCCTTATACAAAATAATCTATTGATTAAGGCATTATTTTAATTCACAGACTCGTTACCTTAATTATAGGAAATACATAAAGAAATATAATGTAATAAATACACATGTGATAAGAATGTATTAATACTGAATTTTACAGTTGACTTTTACAAAAAACTTAACGATTCCTGCTCATTTTATGCACCTTCTGTGTGTTTTCTAAATGTTAGGAATGGCATCATATTTTAAATGAAAATTGTTGCAAAATCTGTGGAAGATTGAAAATTCAATAAAAATCTAATTAAATGAATCTATTGGTAAATTTCAGTATTCACAATTGACACAATGACATTGCTATCATATATCATTGATGTGATTTTAATAATGTTATACATGAAAATTATCGTGACTTTTATAGTAATTTCAGAAAAGTAATTTTATCATTTAAAATTCTCCAAAGTTGATAGAGTTAATTCGATTAGATAAGACAGCATTTCTTAATAAGATTTACCATCATATGACCTAAGGCAAGGTCTCCAAATCAATACTATGATCCCTAATAACAACTATTATGATAGACTATTCATCGATCATTCTTGTTTGGTAAATCCTCCTTTTTATTTTTAATATCAAATAACGAGTGTGTATTTCATTAGACATATTTTTATTCTTAAATTACAAAAGAAAAATTACTCTCATTTATGAATAGTTATAAACTAAAATATATATAAAATATAATCCAATGTGGAAGAGGTAAATTGGTGGATCAAGGATTGGATTCACAGCCCACTAAATCTATATTTTATTTTCGAAGATTTTAGAATTATAATAACATGTAATGAAGTACTCAAGCAGGCAGTGGGGTGTTACTTCATATATCACACTCAGTTTATGAAAGTTTTACTGTGTATTATATTTACATATGCTTTATATGAAAGCATAATTATTTTAATATAGAGTGTTTAAAATTCGTATACTCATATACCTCATTAACTTACTTGGTGTGGTTTTTTTCATCAATTAAATAAATATAAAATTTTAATGGCCATTTTCTTTATTGATAATTTTTTATGCATAATCAGCAATTTCCTACTTCTTTTCAAAATAAGAGAATGAGGAACCCGATAAGTGCCCCTTAAAGTCCATGAAATCCACTAACATACCCAACATAAATTTGATGATCTGGCTAGACATCATATTGGATAACCACACACATGTCCATTTATTTGAAAGAAGCCCTTTGATCAGTATGAGAAGTATAAAATCCTGGAGCCTTATGCTCAGATTTTTCGGAGACCAGTTTGCCCCAATTTTATATTAATAAGCGATGAAGTGTGAACATAGATACATTTGGTTGAGTTATTTTTACGAAAAGAAGATATTTACCAAATATCTAGCTGAGAACTTTTACCCTACGCACTATGATTTAGATGCTATGAGAATCGCAACACTTCTTCAAAAATAGCCGATTTTAAAATAAAAATATAATGAATAGAATCAAAACCCATAGAAATTCATAAACTACCTTCTTTCCTGTAAAAAATATCACGATGTGAGATGAATTATAGTTACAGAATCGAAGAACTATCTGGATCGTGAGGGTATGGCTTCTCTTAGTCCAAATTTTTTTCAAAGTTGTAACTACTATTTCATACTTTTCTACCTAGATGAATGCTCTGCATGATCATGTATGTCATGATCTGTCATTGTGTTGACTGATATCTTTGTTACTCTAAAATCTGTCTAGTAAAATAATGCTTAATAATGTCATAAATTCTCAGTAATAGAGATAATTACCAGAATCTGAAAATTCTGTACTTTTTTTCATCAGGACAAATGCACTTTTAATTTTTCGTTAACCTTTTGACAACCATTTACGAAAAAATTTCCTTCGTTTTCAATTGCGTAAATTTTTTGTCCTTATTATTTTCTGTCATTTTATATAGTTAACATCTGTTGAGATGGGGTGTAACGTATTAGGTTTCTTCACGGGGCACCCTAGTTTACACTAAATCTCTCATAGCACTGTCTGACTTTCCTTTTTTCAGGAGAGCAAAGTCGCTTTGCAGGCTATCTTTACAATAAATTTTGTATTTCCGTATGAACTGACGAATACAGAAAGATGCTCAATGCCTATGCTGACTCAGTTAGATTTTTGCTCATTGTGGCATCGAGGGAAGGGAAAAGCCACTTTTCTGGCAAAGAAATGAACAACTAGTCTACAAACAACCTTTAATTATATGACTTTAAATTCTGTGAAACTCCTAGTCAAGTTAGAATTTAAAATGTGATTTGCACCTACTTATCAAATGAAGCTAAAGGAAAAGCCTGGAAGTATGATTCAAAGCCAGTTATTACCGGTAATAGCACTTCGTCTGTATACTTGGCGTTATTTCGTCTTCTGACTGGAACGATGGTCTAAATGACCTTTAAAATTCTTGAAGACTTCTATCCGCACTCTTTGTAAGGACGAGCTATGGATATTCATGGTATAAGAAGCATACTGACGAATGCGCTGCATTATTATTTTATAATTCTGTTGTCATTAAATGTTGTGAATCAAAATCAAGATTAGCAGCTAAGCAACCAAATATCCAGCGTTCGTATGAAAAGATATCTGTTGAAATAAAATAATATGAATGAAATAAACTAATTATTCCTTAATCCTGTTCTTTTCAGAATTCAATTTGTCACGAAAAAGATTTATGCGTAGCTACAATTGATACCTTGCAATGGCATAATATAAATTTTAAATTAATTTGTGTTAAATTGCTTAAAATGTTGAAAACATATTTTACATATTCCAACATAAATATATATATATTTATTTTTCATATTTGCAATATAAAAAATGTATGGCTTTCTAAATAAATTTTTAAATAGAGAAATAAAGAAATGTAAAACTTTTTAAATATAAAATGATTTAACTTAATAAAAAAATAATGATCGAATGCCCAATCAATTTTAATTTGCTAAACAAAATTCAAAAATATCAAAGGTTTTCGCTAAGATTGCAACCATTTAATTTGGTGCTTGGAAGTGTGAAAAAGATGTGTTTTGTTTTACAGACTAGTGTATCACTATTTTTTTTTTCAGTATATCACTATTACATTTATTATGATTACGCAAGGTTTATTTATTTGAATAGGTGTCACTAAGTATGGGTAGGAAAAAACCGTCATCTGATTTTGAAAAAGGACAAATTGCAAGATATATTGGTCGTTATAGGAATACAGCAAGATTTATTGGTCGTTCACCACACGTGGTCAATAATTTTCTCCATTTTGGATCCAAAAATGGGACAAAGAAATCCACCGGGAGACCTCGAAAACTAACAGAGCGACAAGAAAGTTTAGTTGTAAAGAAGTTAAAAGCTGGTGAAACATTGAACAGACTATCACGAGACCCCACCATCAAAGTTCACAAGTCAACTTTATCCAGAATAGCTCGGCGGAACGAATATCTTGAGTACATGAAAATGAAAACGCTACCGAGACTTACAGATCTTCAGAAAGGAAAAAGAATACAACGAGCAAAAGAACACATGACTTGGAAAGAACAGTGGACTCAAGTAGTGTTCAGCGACGAAAAAAAATTCCATTTAGATGGTCCTGATGGGTGGGCATTCTATTGGAGGGATCTCCGAAATGAGCCACACATTTTTTTCTAAGAGACAGTGTGGGGGAAGATCTTTAATGGTGTGAGCTGGATTTGGCAATGCTGGGCGGATTAATATTGCCTTCCCTACTGGTCGAATGAGAGCAACAGACTATCAAGACTTGTTGGAAGAAAATTTATTGCTTTTCGAGAAGAAATTTCAGGTCCATTTTGGAAGTTCCAACAGGATAATGCTAGCATTCATGTTGCAAACTCGTCTTGGGATTGGTTCCTGGACAACGGAGTGCAAGTAATCGAATGGCCTGCTCGTTCTCCTGTCATGAACCCCATGGAAAACGTCTGGGGTATTCTAAGCAAGGCCGTATACGCCAATGGCAACCAGTATTCAACGGTTCAGGAATTGAAAGACTCTATTATTATAGAATGGGAAAATCTGAATGCAGATACACAAAAATGCTTAGTCGAAAGCATGCCTAACGGAATTTTTGAACTTATAACCTAAAAAAGTGCTCTTAAAAAGTATTAACTGAAAGTAGTCCTATCATTATGCACCCTAAAATTTGTATTTTTTATTTTATTACATGAAAATATAAACATGAGTAATGTTTTTAATTTGCTATTGTCATTCTTATTTTGTATATTTTCAATAAAAATATTTATTTCAATCATTTATTCCAATTACTGTGAGCTAGGCTGAAAATACATGGTGGTTTTATCATTATGCAACGCTGTGTAGATTCAGTTACGTATTTACTTAAAATTTACGAAATCTTCTCAAAGGAAAAAAACTGTCAAAAATTTACCTTTCTGAAATGAATTGAAAATACTCAAAAAGGCTTACATTTTTTTAGTACTGCAAGGAAAATTTCATCTATACAAGAAAAGTGTCTATACTTATCAAACCACTCCCATACAGAATTCAATTAACAATTTTATTTGTTTTGTAGCTGTTTGATTCTTACATCTTCATACTACATGTATTTAACAGCTTTCACAAGAAGGAATCTACTTTAAATCCTTTCATAAAGCATTTTTATTTATTATATTTTATTTATATAATTATTTTATTTATTTTGCTGAGGAAGGAAGAATATTACGATATATATTTTTTCAATAAGATAAATTCATTTAATTTAGCTTAAACGACTATATAACTTAACCAAAAGCACGTTTTTCTTATAAAAATACAATTTTCCTAGATTTGCGTGCCCTATTTTTGATGAAGTGATTAAACACACAACTTAAGTACAAGCGCTATTTGATTGATACGGATGATTTTGTTCTCAGTTTTTTTCAGCAGGACTTGTAACTTCAGCATTGCCTTCTCGGTTTTGCTATCGTTACGTTTTCTACTTCATGTCAAAATTCAAGGACATGTTAAATGAAATATTTTAATAAAATCTCGAATAATTATTCTATAACCAATTAAAATATTCTAAGGGATAATCTTCTAAAGTTTTATTCAAACTAAAATATAATTGTTAATTTTTTTTCCATTATCATGTCACCAAGATCGTGTAAAAAAATAGATGATTCTGTAATTTCTGCCGGTTTTTTAGATTCTTTTGATTATGTATTGACAGATTGCGATGGTAATAAATGAATCACATATCGCATGATATTTATTTCATCTAAAATTTAATGTCACAAATAATATGCCTATCGTTTTATAAATTCATATGAAAATTTGTGTAATATTTATCATTTATTCAAAGTATTTAATTTATTTGGTGAAATTTTATTTATATTGTAGGTGTTTTGTGGATGGGGAATGATCCAATTCCAGGTTCTGTAGAAACTATTCAAGCGCTTAAAAATAAAGTGAGATTTTTTTGTATATTTTATAATAATTTTGCAAATGGGGATATTTAAAATTTGTATTTTAAAATATATAAGGATTGCATACAAGAAAATTCAAATTATATTCCATGTAATATAAAATGTTTCAAAATTATCTGCTTGCAAATTTCGTAATTTAAGTTCTATTTTGTATTTCAATATAATTTTGTTAAATTTACAAAATATTAAATTTATAAATTAGTGTCAGCTTTAAATTCAATTATATACTTCTTGAATAATTGTCAATCATAAATTTGTAAATTTTGTGCATTGAAATCTTTTTTAAAACTATCAATAAAAATATGTCATTATATCATTTTTAAGCATTTATTTTAAATTGGAGTAAATAATTATTTCTTGTGGTTAAAAATAAATATATTTAGATATGGCTTCTGTAAAAATATTTCGTTATTAATAATTTACAGAGGAATTATAATTTTTAAAGTAGTTAACATGGCTTTTTAAAAATTTTAGACAAATTCTACGATTTTTTTTTTTATCAAATTCTGAAATATTTTTTCTAAAATGTGTAAAATCCTTATAAATGAAAAATCTATCTTTCTTAAATAGATTTGAAATTTTCCTAATTTATATTAATGTTTCTTTTTATTTAAGGGTAAACATATTATATATGTTACAAATAACAGCACAAAATGTAGAGC